>VBSM01003200.1:6977922-7050820 GCA_008086735.1 Cheirogaleus medius | reverse complement strand
CACTTGGGTTGTTTCCACATCTTTGTAATTGTGAATTGTGCTTAATGTCTCCCTTTCTACAAGAGAGAAATGCTTTATTTATTTTTGGCCTTCTCTCTAATAGAATAGAAGATACATTGAAAGAAAAAGTTAACAAATAAAACACATCAAAAAATAAACTCATTATGCCTCCCTTTGGTTTTCTTTCTTTAGAAAAAATATATCAATAGAAGAAATTGGTGAATACATTTTACAATTATTATTTGGATTTGTAGCATTTTGAAAATTTCTGATACAAAAGTCAACTAGAAAATATAACTGAATAACTATGCCTAAAATATTAAAAATATGTTTTTTAAAGAATGAATCGTGTAGACTCATTATTACTGCAGCATTTTTCTCTTAAGATCCTTTTGAATTAATGGAGTCTTATTATATGTTGAATATCAAAATAAATGTATTGTGAAGAAAGGTTTAGCAACTGCAGGAAGATTTATAGAATATCTCCAAGTACCGGAGGTTATGAGCGACTGTCCTGCTAATCGAAAGGCTGCTTCATAAACTAGTAGAGCAAACTAGACACAGCAGAACTGAAATCTAACTATATCACATGAAGTGTTCTCTGTCTTTGTCCCCACTCCATTCCAAAGTATTTTCATGGCCAATTACTCCTGAACAGACTATCCAGAAGAGGAAAATACATTACTAACCTATTTATTCAAAACTCATCTCAAAAACAAACATAAATAATTTAAGAAGAGATTTGAATGTGTACTCGCAAGCATCTAAGCATGGTACTTCCATAGCCTTGAAAATTAGGAATGCAATAGTTTCATATTTTAACATCAAGCATTAGTGACTTTTTAATTTAAGGAGCAGTTTCTTGTGTGTGCTTTTAAATTGTTTCAAATTAACTTTTATATTTGGAACATGGTCATCTTTGTTCTAACATTTTCAAATTCTACAATAAACAGTAATCTTTGTAACTGATTAAAATGGGCTTCATAAATTTGGAAAAAATCTAAATTACAGATTATGACTTTTTCTGAATATACATTAATCTCAGTGAAAATGAAATTGAGCTGGTATTTTATATGTAATAGAGAAATATAATTTGTTTTTATATTAGTACCAGTCTTGACCTAAGTATTTACAAATCAATACTAATTTTGTATTTAATGGCATCCATAAATGTCTTTATGTAGGAAGCTTAATTTTTGTGCTGTAGTTACAAATGGATTTTTAAGAGCAAGGAGAATTTTCAAAGGGCAGAAGAGAATTTAAAGGTGTTATTTACATAAATGTAAAAGCCCCTAAAGTGGAGAAATTTTTTGTAAGAAACTTCAGACATTTGCTTGACTCCGGAGGCATGGAGTACTAAGGGAGCGGGATTCCTTCTCAGAATTAGACATCTGAAGGCTGTCCTGAAACAGGTTAAGCTCTTGATGCTGCTTTTATGGAGTACCCCTATCTAGATGCCCATTTAGCTTGCTTTACTGCTCACTACTCCCAGCCTGTGTGGTCTATCCTGGGATCTGCCCAAACCAGTGAGTCTGAGAGGTAACTGTGGATTACAGTGACATGGGTAACTTTTAAAAACACACTGTCCAGACCACACTTCAAACCATATAAATCAGAATCTTGGGCTGTGCCTGTGTATCTAGTTGAGGTGGTGGTGATGATGGGGTAGGGAAGGGGGTTCAGCCATCAGTATTTTTTAAAATATCCCAGATGATTCCCATGTGCAGCCAAAGTTCAGAATCACAGTCCTAGATAATCAGTTTTCTTTGTTTTTGTTTTTATTTCTTATATTCAATTTGTAGGCATGTAGACCTCCATAACCTGCTTCATTTTCTCTTCTGCAGCCACGTGTGCCTACCAGTTTTCATGTGAACACTCACTCATATTGTTCACACTCTCAGGGTATGTAGATCAGGCCTGGCCAGCCCTTGCTCATTAGGCCCTAATTAGGCAGCTAATTTTCTCCTCGCTAGAGCTGTTTTCTTTGGCCTATTGCAATAGCCTGATAACTTGCTTCTTTTTTCACTCTTGCCCTCTCCAACCATTCCCCACACAGCAGCCAGATTAACATTTTAATATGAAAACAGTGTCAAGTCACTTCCCTATTGAAAACCTTCCCATTAAGATCTCAATTCAACAAACAGGCTCACTCATATGACACTTTCTCTGATCTACTGGCTAAAGTTGTCCCTCAGTGCAATTACTCTGTATAAAACCACCCTATTCAATTTCTTTCATAGTACTTATCCTTAAATAAATATTTCTTAGTCATTTGCTTTTTTGCAGTCTCACCACTAGAACTTCAGGCAACTTGTCCATCTCATTCACCTTGTAACCCTAATACCCAGGACTGAAAATGCACCTAATAGGTACTTCAACAGGTAATTACTGAATAGAAGAAAAATCACCTTGATTTCAGATTTCTCCATACCAGGCCACAGCTATCTGGTTGTGGACCCTCTAGCATGCCCTGCACTATTACAACCATAGGTATCTGTGGGTCACCAGAGAATGTATAAAATATTTATTCACTTTTCATTCTTATACAGGCGTGCAAAATAAGAAACTTAAGCCATATCCTTAGAGTCTTCCTGAGAATCTCATTTCCTGGAGACTATCCCCAGGCTCTTTCATTTTTGACCTCTAGCATTTCTATGGCAGTGAAAAAAAAAATCCCCAGACAGATTACTTTACATTAGCGTGGATAATTGAGAGTTAACAAGGCACTATTATTTTTCCAGGTGAGTGAGTTACTTACTTTAAGCAAATTAAGAAATGTTATAGATTTGGAAATGCATGGATTCTTTTAGTCAGCAGGGTATAATTCAAGAAATTAATATTTCAGGGACCTAGATGAGCAGAAGACATGTATATATCTCTTAAAATATCTACTTACCAATGCCTAATAATATCATATTTAGCATAAGACAGTTTAGAATTCCTTCCAGACTATCAGAGGCAACCAATGTATGGGGAGGTGTAAGCACATTGGTTTCAGGATATAACTCCACCCTGTTCTTCAAAAAATTTCCCTGTTGGCATAGTTTACCAAGATTCCTCCACAGATATGGAGCCAAACCAACAATCTCTCCCGTTAGTGGTGCCAAATGGGACCTCTTTTAACCCAATAGCTGTGACCAAATTTGACTAGACAAAGATGTCAGTGAGTCAACCATGGAATTGGCCTTTTTCTCCTAGCTATTCAGCTTTTATAGGGTGCAATTTAAACAAGTAAACTGCAAAATCATATTTTTTAAATTTCTTTTAATATTTATTTTTAGTTATTATGGGTCCATAATAGTTGTATATCTTTATATAGTACATGTGATGTTTTGATACAGGCTTACAATGTGAATTAATTAGATTAAGATAATTGGGGTATCTATCACCTCTGGCATTTATCATTTTTTTGTGTTAGGAACATTCCAATTCCACTCTTGTAGTTATATTAAATTATACCCTAACTTATTGATTATAGTCACTTCGTTGTGCTATCGCATATTGTTCATTCTATCTATCTAACTATATTTTTGCACCCATTAACAATCCTTACTTTATCCTCTCTCCCTGCTACCCTTCCCAGTCTCTGGTAACCATAATTCTAATCTCTGTCTCCATAAGATCAATTCTTTGTAATATGTAGCTCCCATATATCAGTGAAAACATGTGAGATTTGTCTTTCTGTGCTTGGCTTATTTCACTTTATATCTAAGTCCGTAATTCCCGGGCCGTGGCCCAGTACCAGTACATGGTCTGTTAGGAACAGAACCACACATCACCAACTGAGCTCCCCACCACCCAAATACCCTCTGCCTTAGTCCATGGAAAAATTGTCTCCCATGAAACTTAGGAACCCAGCTGCACAGCAGGAGATGAGCGGTAGAGATGAACTATGGAGGAGCGAGCAAAGCTTTGTCTGTATTTACAGCCGTTCCCCATCACTAACAGGCATCACTGCCTGAGCTCTGCCTGCCCCTTCCCCTGCTGCCACCTCCACCATCTGTGGAAAAATTGTCTTCCATGAAACAGGTCCCTGGTGCCCAAAATGTTGGGGATTGCTGCTTTACATGATGTTCTTCAGTTCCATCCGTGCTGTTGCCAATGGTAGAATTTCATTCTTTCTTGTGGCTATATAATATTCTATTGTGTAAATATACCACAAATGTTTTTTCAATTTATCCACTGATGGACACTTAGCTTGATTCCAAATCTTGGCTATTGTGACTAGTGCTGCAATAAACATGGGAATGCAGATATCTTTTCAATACATTGAATTCCCTTTTTTTGGATATATACCTAGCAATGGGATTGCTGGGTCATATTGTAGTTCTATTTTTAGTTTTTTGAGGAATCTCCATAGTGGTTGCACTAATTTATATTCCCACCAACAGTGTGTGAGAGTTCCTGTTTCTCCACATCCACATCAGCATTCATTATTGTCTGTCTTTTTGATAAAAGCCATTTTAACTGGGGTGAAATGATATCTCATTGTAGTTTTGATTTGCATTTCTCTGGTGACTATTGAGATTGGCCATATTTTCATATACATGTTGGACATTTTTATGTCTTCTTTTGAAAAATGTCTATTCAAATCTTTTGCCTGTTTTTTAATCAAATTATTTGATTTTTCCTATTGAGTTGTTGGAGTTCCTTATACATTCTTATTATTAATCACTTGTCAGATAGGTAGTATTTTCTCCCATTCCATTGGTTGTCTCTTCCCTTTGTTGATTTTTTTCCTTTGCTGTGCAGAAGCTTTTTAGCTTTATGTGATCTCATTTGTCCAATTTTGCTTTGGTTGTCTATATTTTGGGAATACCACTTGAGAAATCATTGCCCAGACCAATATCCTGCAGTGTTTCCCCAATGTTTTCTTTTAGTAGTTTCATAGTTTCAGGTCTTACATTTAAGTCTTTAACCCATTTTGATTTGATTTTTGTATATGACAATAGATGATAGGGATCTAGTTTTATTCTTCTGCATATGGATATCCAGTTTTCCCAGCACCATTTATTGAAAAGACTGTCATTTCCCCACTGTATGTTCCTGGTAACTTTGTTGAAGATAAATTCACTATAGATGGGTGGATTTATTTCTGGATTCTCTATTCTTCCATTGTTCTATGTCAGTTTTTATGCCAGTACCATGCTCTTTTGGTTACTACAGCACTCTAGTATAAATTAAAGTCAGGTAATATGATTTATTCTTTCAGTTCTTTTTGCTCAGGCTTCAGCTATTCTGGGACTTTTGTGGTTCCATATAAATTTTAGGATTATTTTTCTATTTCTGTAAGAATGTCTTAGTATTTTGAGAGGAATTGCATTGAATCTGTAGATTGTCTTGGGTGGTATGGGAGTTTTAACAATATTGATTCATCCAATCCACAAGAATGGAATATCTTTATATTTTTTGTGTGTCCTCTTCAATTTCTTTCATCAATGTTTTATAGTTTTCTTTATAGAGATCTTTCACCTCTTTGGTTAAGCTTATTTCTAGGCATTTTATTTCATTTGTAGTTATTGTAAATAGAATTACTTTCTTGGTTCACTTTTAGATTGTTTACTGCTGGCACATAGAAATGCTGATATTTGTATATTGATTTTGTATCCTACAACTTTGCTGAATATTTTTATTAATAGTTTTTTTGTAGTATCTTTACATTTCTCTAGATATAAGATCATATCATCTGCAAACAAGGGTAATTTGACTTCTTCCTTTCCAATTTGGATGCCCTTTATTTCTTTCTCATGTCTGACTTCTCTAGCTAGAACTTCCAGTATTATGTTGAATAACAGTGGTGAAAGTGGGCATCCTTGTTCCGGATCTTAGAGGAAAGTCTTTCAGTTTTTCCCCATTTTTTTTAATGTTATAAAACAAAGTTTATTCTGCAATACTTTATCATAATGAATTGCATCTCTTTGATAAAATAAACTTTATAAACATTTTAATAATCAGGGATTAGATACAAAAACTAAACATTTGTAAGTTGTTTTTAATATGAGCAAAGACTGGCAACTGAAAAGTGGTTCACTCATGACTGGTCATCTACTGGCAGTTATAACTCAAACTCAGGACAATTTTTATGCTATATCAGAAAAGAGGATAGGAAATAATAACAAATTTCTTGAATCAGAAAGTATTCTTATACTTTCACTTAAAATAAATAGTTATAATGAATTGGCAATTATACATTTTTATATACTATATGATGGCAACATAATACTTTAAAATTAAGCACTTGGTTTAATAAGAAATGTTATTGCTGTAGGTCTGTAATATATGGCTTTCATCATATTCAGGTAAGTTCCTTCCATTCCCAGGTTTTTGAGAGTTTTTATCACGAAGTGATGTTACATTTTATCAAATGATTTTTCAGCATAAATTGAAATGATCATATGGGTTTTGTTCTTTGTTCTGTTGATATGGTGTAACACATTGATTGATTTTCATATGTTGAACTGTCCTTGCATGCCTGGGATGAATCTCACTTGATCATGATGAATAATCTTTTTAATGTGCTGTTGAGTTTGGTTTGCTAGTACATTGTTGAGGATTTTTGCACCTATGTTCATCAGGATACTGATCTATAGTTTTCTTTTTTGGTTGTGTCTTTGTCTGGTTTTGGTATCAGAGTGATACAGGACTTGTAGAATCAGTTTGGGAGTATTCTTTCTATCTTATTACTTGCTGTTGGTTTATTCAAGTTTTAGATTTTTTCCTGGTTCAATCTTCATAGGTTACATGTCTAGGAATTTGTCCATTTCTTCTAGCTTTTCCAATTTACTGTCAAATAGTTGCCCACAGTAGTCTCTAATGATGCTTTGGATTTGTGCAGTTTCAATTATAATGTCTACTTTTTCATCTATGATTTTATTTATGTGGGTCTTCTCTCTTTTTTTGTTAGTCTGGCTAAAGGTGTGTCAGTTTTGTTCATTTATAAAACAATTTTTTTATTCATTGATCTTTTGTATTCTTTTTTATTTCAATTTCATTTATTTCTATACTGACAATTATTATTTCTTTTCTTCTGCCAATTTTGTGTTTGGTTTGCTCTTGCTTTTCTGGTTCTTTCAGGTTCGTCATTAGGTCATTTATTTGAAGCTTTTTTACTTTTTTGATATAGGCTCTTATTGCTATAAACTTTCCTCTTCTTACTACTTTTTACTGTATTCCATAGGTTTTGTTATGTTGTGTTTTCATTTTCATTTTTTCTGAGAATGTTTTTATTTCCTTCTTAATCTCTTCATTGACCCACTGGTCATTCAGGAGCATGTTGTTTAATTCCCATGCCTTTATATGTTTTCCAATATTCCTTTTGCATTTGATATCTACTTTTATTCCATTGCAGTTAGAGAAAACACTTGGTATGATTTCAACTTTTTTGAATTTTTTTAAGACTTGTTTTGTGGACTAACATACCATCTAGCCTTGAGAATGATCTGAGGAGAAGCATGTATATTCTGTAGGTGTTGGATGAAATGTTCTGTAAATACCTATTCAGTCCATTTGGTCTACAGTGCACCTTAAGTCCAATGTATCTTTGTTGATTTTCTGTCTGGATGATCTCCCTAGTGCTGAAAGTGGAGTGTTGAGGCCTCCAATAATTATTGTATTGGGGTCTGTCTCTTTAACTCTGATAATATTTGCTTTATATGTCTGGGTGCTTCAGTGTTGGGTCCATATATATTTTGAATTGTTATATTTTCTGGCTGTATTCACTCTTTTATCATTAAATAATAACCTTCTTTGTCTCTTTTTACAGTTTTTGTCTTGAAATCTATTTTGTCTAATAGAAGTATAGCTACGCCTGCTCTTGTTTGGTTTCCATTTGATGGAATATCTTTTTCCACCACTTCATTTTTAGTCTATGTGTGTCTTTATAGGTGAACTGTGTTTCTTGCAGACAATTGGCTTTTTTTTTCTTTTTTTTATCCATTCAGCCACTCTATGTTTTTTGATTAAAGAATTCAGTCCATTCACTTTCAATGGTATCATTGATAGGTAAGGACTTACTACTGCCAGGTTATTATTTGATTTCTGGTTGTTTTGTGGTCCTCTCCTTCGTTTTTACTTCCTTCCTGTCTTCTTTTGTTGAAAGTGATTTTCTCTGGTAGTGTGTTTTAATTTCTTGCTTTTTATTTTTTGTGTATCTGTTGTAGGCTTTTTGATTTGAGGTTACTGTGAGGCTTGCAAAAACATGTAATAACCAATTATTTTAAACACATAACAACTCTGCTTACAAACAAACAGGCAAAGAGAAATCTAACAAAAATTCAACCTTTAACTCCATTCCATCCCACTTGTTAACTTTTTGTGGTTTCCATCCATATCTTTTTATGCTATCTATCTTTCAGAAAGTTGTTGTAGTTACTTTTGATAAGTTTGTCTTTTTGTCTTCTTTTTCAAGATGTAAGTGGTTTTTGAATTGTACTTATAGCAATAGAGTATTCTGTATTTGTGTACTTACTGTTACTGGTTAGTTATATACCTTCAGGTGATTTCTTAGTTTTCATTAATGTCCTTTTCTTTCAAACTGAAGAACTCCTTTTAGAATTTTTCATAGGGCAGGTCTTGTGTTAATGAAATTCCTTAGTTTTTTTTTTTTTTTGTCTGGGAATGTCTTTATTTTTCCTTCACGTTTGAAGGACATCTTTGCAAGATATAATACTCTAGGTTAAGGTTTTTTTCCTTCATCACTTTGAATATATCATGCCACTCTCTCTTTGTCTGCAAGGTTTCCACTGAGAAGGCTGCTGACAGATGTATTGGAACTCGTTTATATGTTTTTTCCTTCTTTTTTCTTGCTTCCTTTAGGACTGTACTTTATCCATGACCATTAGGAGCTTGATTATTAAGTTCCTTGAGGTAGTGGTGTTTGGGTTAAAGCTGCTTGGTGTTCTATGATCTCCTTGTACCTGAATATTGATATCTTTCTCTATATTGGGAAAGTTCTCTGTTATTATATCTTTGAAAAAACTTTCCACCCCAATCTATTTTTCTACTTCCTCTTTAACTCTTAGATTAGCCCTTTTGAGGCTATTTTCTAAATCACGTAGGCATGCTTTATTCTTTTTTCTGTTCTGAGTGTATATTTTCAAGTAGCCTGTCTTCAAGCTCACTAATTCTTTGTTCTGCTTGGTTAAGTCAGCTGTTGAGATACTCTTAGGCATTTCTCAGTTTGTCAATTGAATTCTTCAGCTTTAGAATTTCTGCTTGATTTATTATTATTATTATTTTAATCTCTTTGTTAAATTTTTCTGAAAAGCTTCTGAATGCCTTCTCTGTATTGTCTTGAAGTTCATCGAGCTTCTTCAGGACAGCTATTTTTAATTCTTTGTCTGAAAGGTCACATATCGCCATTGGTCACTAGTTCCTTATTTAGTTTGTCTGGTGAGGTCATGTTTTCCTGGGTGTTCTTGATGCTTGTGGATGTTCATCAATGCCTGGGCTTTGAAGAGTTAGGTATTGAATTTAATCATTGCAGTCTGGGCTTGTTTGAACTTATCCTTCTTAAGAAGGCTTTCCAGGTATCCAAAAGGAATTGAGTGTTGTGACCTAAGTCTTTGATCTCTGCAGCCATATCAGCACTGGGGGCCCCACACCCAGAAATGCTGTGACTTTTGCAGACTCCTGTTGGTACCACCTTGATGGACTTGGGCAAGATACAGGATAATTCCCTGGATTAAAAACAAAGTCTTTCACTTTCTTTCCTCACTCTCTGTGCTTGGCTACTGGGGTTGGGGAGGGTGATGTGGATACTTCCTCCTTCCTCATGACCACCAGTGCCAGGTCATACCTGAAGCCATCCCAGTCTCACCCAAGGCCAGTGGTGACTGCTGCCTGGCTACCTCTGATATTTATTTAAAGCGTAAGGGCTCTTTAGTCAGCAGGTGGTGAACCCGCCAAGACTGGGTTCTTCCCTTCAGAGTAGCATGATTTTTCTGGCTCAGGGTGGGTCTAGAAATCCCATCCTGGAACTAAGGCCTAGAATCAGAGTCTTCAGGAGTCTGCTTGGTACTTTATTTTACTTTGGCTGTGCTGGTATCCAAGTTGCAAAACAAAGTCCTCTGACATTTCCCTTTCCTTTCCAGAAGTGGAAGACTCTCCCTGAGCAGCACTGCTTGTAGTTGGGGGGAAGGGGTTAAATAGCCATTGGCGTGGCCACTGCCATTGCTGGTTTCTCACCAGATCATTTGCTCCCCAAGTCCACTGGCTCCAAGACAGCTTAGCTGCAGGGACTGCCCAACGACAGAAGCCCTTGTGGCTGGACTACCTCATCAATTCAGCCCAGGCCCCAGGCTGCTTTTCATCAGCCAGTGGTGGGACTAGCAGGAGCTCAGGGTTTCAGAACAGAGGATTTCCCTCTGGCTGGGCTAGTCTAAATGCTCCCTCCATGGGCACCTGCAGAATTTTGTCCTGTGCTGTGTTCCCCTGTGCCAAGGAGGCTCTGAATTTTAATGCAGAGTCCCACAATCATTTCACTATCCCTCCACCAGGCACACAGATTCTCCCTCCACTCTACCCACAATACTGCTGGGGCATGGAGTAGAGGCGGCGTAGACAATATAAGGTTGTCTGCCCTTTTCAGTGCTTCTTTCCTTGATATTATGTTAAAACCAGGTAGTATGATTGCTTGCCTGATTTTTGGTTCCTCTGAAGGTGCTTGCTTTCTTGGACAGTTGTTCAATTTGGTGTTCATGTGGTGAAATGATCGCAGGATGTTTCTATTCAGCCATCTTGCTCCACCTCCTCCAATAAAATCATGTATCTTGACAGATGGTATGATAACTATTCTAGATGTTTGATTCCATTTTTTTGAGGATAGTGGGAATCCCTCTAATATATCTAAGTTCCAGGATAAGTGGATATAGATTCTAAAAAGATTTATTATTTTTTGTAAAATAACCATAACAACCTCTGATATGCTCTTATAATAGGAAGGGAATACAGCAGAGGTAGGTTAACTATTCCTCATTTCAAAGTAGTATAATTATTGCACCTGGGTCATTCCTCATATAGGAAATTTTAATTGCTCATTTCTGAAAGAAAACTTTCAGAGAAAAGCAATCATAGTGGAGAAGATTCAGGGAGTTTACTTCAGATAGTTTAAAAATATTTCATGATAAAACACCATAAATTGCTTAAACAAGGCACATGGTAAACAGAGAATATATTATTATAGGCTCTCTAAAAGATTTGGCAGTTAGTCGCCTTGACGTACAATAGGTCCTTATAAGCCAATAATCTAAGAAATGATCAAAAATTTTAAGCTAAAAGAACTACAAATGAACCACATACCAATGAGGTAAATATTTAGCTTAAACTAATAATCAAAGAAATGCAAATTAATGTAACCGTCTATTATTATTTCAAATATCATAGTGGTAAAAATGAAGATAAAATTCTTCAATATTACTACTCAGTTTGGCAAAGATGTAAAGAAAATCTTGTTTACTGCTAGTGAGGAGGTCATGAGGTAAAAACTTTCTGGAGGCCAACTATTTAGCAATATGTTTAATAACGTTAGGATGTTTATACTCATTAAATCACAAATTCTCTTGTTAGGATTGTATTCTAAAGTAATATAGAAGTATTTGCAAAAGAATGTTGTACAAGAATGTCTATTGTAGCACTATATTATTCATAGTAATACAAATTTAATATGTAGAAACATCCAGAAAAAAGTAATTGGTTCAATAATTCCTACTCTACCTATAGAGTAAAATCTATAGAGTATGGATATCAAATATATATATGTATTGATTCTTTAATAATTTAATAATGTGGGTATCACATAAGGCTAAATATCAATGTTTAAGTATAGTATATACTATATAAATAATTTTAAAATAAATAAAATTGATATTGTTATACATATAAATAGATTTGCATAGAGAAAAGACAAAATAAACAAAGGTAGAATTGCATGACATTTGAAATTTTATTAATCATGACTTTTTTCCCATATTATTTATAATTGGAACAAATAGCTGTTAGTCAACAAGACCTACCACCTCCAAAAATCCCTGTTAATTAATGATTGTCTCCTTTTTACTTCTGCATCGTTTTTACCGGAATCTTCAGGATTATTAATGTCTCCATAAATGTCAAGTGTTTTAATCAGTATGTTGATATTTGAAAACATACTGATGTTTTCAAGAACTCAGTTTAGCTGAATTATTAAATTGTAGCTATTTAAGTATGTCCTTTTTCTCTAACAACCCAACTAGCCAGCTCTGCTCAATACAAGTGTCCTTGACTTTATTGAGTTCAAATTAAGTGATTTGGCCAGTACCATGCAATTGAAAAATGTTGAATTCAACAGGAATTAAGTCCAATTCCCCAAAAGCATTCATCCAAGACTTATTATTTGAATCTTAAATTTCAATTTATTTAACTTAATCATGATGAGATAAGGAAGGTTTTAAGCTTAAAATATTTTATTAACTCTTAAATCATGATTAAATCTCTCTCAAATTATATATGGACGTAGGTACATATACGCAGTCCTGCACCACATGACAATGTTTAAGTCAATGTCAGACCCTATATTTGGTGGTGGTCACATAAGATTAGAATACTGTATTTTTACTGTGCCTTTCTATATTTAGACATGAATAGATACACAAACACTTATAATTGTGTTACAATTGTTTACAGTATTCAGTATAGTAACATATTGTACAGGGTTGTAGCCTGGGAGTAACAGGCTATATTATATAGCTTAGGTGTATGGTAGACTATTACCATCTAGGTTTAAGTAAGGATATTCTATGATGTTCCCACAATGACAAAATCACCTATGGATGAATTTCTCAGTATGCATCCCTGTCATTAAGTGATACATGACTATACATATATATTCATATATACCTATACACACATATATATACTTGCAAATACATACACAAACACACACACACATAAATACACACATTTTTCAGTGTGGACAGGATAAGAAAGCTATTATATTTGCCTCTTAGAAGGATTTTGTTAAAATATTCCTAAAAGTTTAATGTTTGTACAATTTCTAGCCTTGATTTTATAAATAAAAACCTTTAAGATATAATCACTCAACCTTCACATTTGTTAAAGGGTAGATGAAAAGCAGCAATAATCACCAGTAGAAATTTTAAGAAAATGTCCACTTAAGTAGATTAAAAAATATATTTCCAAAGCTTTTATTATCAATTTATCTTTTTATTATCAATTTAAAATAAAAATCATTTAAAAATCATTGATGATTTCATATAACACTGCACATGACTTAGAACCTTGCTACTCTGACCATGGTTCCTATATCAGCAACATTCATAGCACCTGGGAGCTTGTCAGAGATGCATAATCTTGGGCCTCACCTATGACCTACTGAATCAAACTCTGCATTTTACAAGATCCTTCACAGAATTATACACATGCTAAAGTTTGAGAAATACTCAATGAGAGGAAGTAATAACAATTATAATAAATAAAATTTAAGATCAATAAGTACATAATAATCTTCTATGAATTTATTGGTTGAGGCGTAATCAATCTTTCTTTAACTGATTCTAATTCAGTTTTTCTTCCTCAACAGTTCCTGATAGTTTATTAGTTACCTTTTTACTTGGGTGTTTTCCAAGTTTTTGCAGTAGACACCAGAAAGACAGTGCGGATATATAAAAAACTTAAGAGGAAAAATTCAAGATGACAAATTTTGAGGTGGTTTTAACCTTGTTTAGAGCCAGAAAATGGACAAAACAGGTTATAGCTGCATTTACAAATTATGCAAATTCAACAGCTGCAGTTTATGCAAATCATGTGTAAGCCCTTTAAGTGTGTCATTAACCTACATATGTCCCTTGGGAATTTCTATACATAGACAAGAGCACAATTCTCCTTTCTCTTTTTTTCCCCAGTGTCTTAGGAGTATTACATTTGTAACAACTCAACATTTTTTGTTGTTTTTTTTTCAGATTAAAAAAAATCACATACTGCTTTGTATAATTTATGAATTCATGTTATTTTGGCCTCCTCCGTAGTTCTCTTAATTTCAGCACTATACATAAAAATCTAGAAGTTGGGGAGAATGATCACATCTAAATATGAAAATGAATTTTTTATTTAACCAAATCTTAAGTTCTTCACAAATCCATTCTAAACTTCAATTATGTATGTATCAATAAATAATATATATATACTGGATGACTAAAATGCTGAAAGTATTGTGAATTAGTTATTATTATAAATAATACAATAAAACATGGGACATTGATAGGTAATTACTTAATGAGATCTTGAACCAATAAATTCAACAATGATTTAACAAAGTGTATATTTACTAATCTCTTAATGCATTGATTAGTTGTTATAATCCAGGTACTCTACTAAACACAGCATATATACAAATAGAAGAAAAAGAAGCCCCTGCCTTTGAAAAATTTATTGTCTAGTGGGAAATAAATTTTTGTTTCATTTGATGTCTGACATTTGTTTTTATTTATGCTTTCCTTTTATTTGTATGTTATAATTAAAAATGTGTTTCTTTTGAAAAATTTGTAGAAAAGTAGTAAATACCTAGACAATCGATTTTAAATGAGAGCCGAGAAAATCATTCTGCCTTTCAACTTTCAATCTGGAAAATGAAAGAATATGAACAAATCAAATGTTCACAGAGTAGGATTTAAGTCAAACTTCCGTCCATTGTGGAAAGCCCACTTATGACAAACATGTTAATAAAAATGGAAGATTTTGAAAGAAAAAAAAGCAAAAATTATACAAATAAGTAACATCACTCTGAAGAATTACTAAGTTAAAAATATTCTTGGAAAAATGTTTGCAATCCTTAATAGAGTGAAAGAATCCTTAGACTCCTGGACCACAGCAAGCCGTAATAAAAGAAGAGAAGAGTTAAAAACACCATATGAAAGGAGGAAAAATAATAGGAATAAAATTACAAAGAGTGCAATGTAAACTCATTTGCAGTATTAAAATCCTGATGGAAGGGAAAAATTCATATTGCATATTAACAAAATAATGATATGAAAAAACAACCTTGAGATGCTCTATTTGAATGCAAAGATGAAAGGGGGGAAATGATGAATGAATCCAGGAAGTAGGTGATAGATGATAGTTACCAATGATAGGGATGGGGATCCAACTTGGGGATTATTAATATTTTTGAAGAAACAATTGGGCATACTGGGTAGTGGAAATATTGAAAAATATAACAGAAAGAGAAGAAAGTTTGCCAGAACTTAATATAAAAATCTATGATTGAAAGAGCTAAATATTTTTTTAAACAGAATCCTTGAACAGAGAACCAATGTTAGATACACCATGGGAAATATCAGAAGAAAGAAAGAAAAAAAAACCTGTAAATGTTTAGATAGAAAAAACAAGCAAATTATGAAGGAAAGAGAAAAAATAATGAATAGTCTTTTAAAACACTATTGAGACTATATCGAGAAAAATCTTCAGATTTTTGAGGATGAGATATTGTGTGAGAACTTTAGAGACAGCCACATCTGATACCAAAAGTAATGGAAAAATACACTTGAATAATAAAGAAAGAAGACAACAAATCAATTTCTTAAATACATGTGTACTTAAGAAAAAGCAAGAAATAAGAACAGAAACTCTTCAAAATTAAGAGTTCAAGAATGGGGTAATCTTGGTATAAATTGGCTGGTATTATACCCTGAAAACACGTAAACATTGAAGTATAGTCATGCCTCAGTCTTGTAGGGGACTGGTTCTAGGACCCTGGCAGATACAAAATCCACAGATGACCCAGTGCCTTATATAAAATGGTATAGTATTTGCATATAACCTATTATCATCCTCTCATATACTTTAAATCATCTTTAAATTACTTATAATACCTAATACAATGTAGATGATAAGTGAATAGTTGTTATACTGTATTATTTAAGGAACAAAGATAAGAACAAAATGTCTGTTCATGTTCAGTACAGACATAACCATTCTTTGTTTTCTTTTTCGAATATTTTCAATCAGTGGTCGACTGACTACGAAGACATGCCAAAGGCAATTCTAAATATATATTATAAATATAGCTATATATATAAATGCTAATGTTAAAATTATTTTTGCGACATATGTAAGGTAAAAATATTATTTTTAATATAATCATGTTTTCCAGCCCTAATTATGTTAATAACCACCAGGAGTAGATTATGGAAGGAGTGCAAAAAGAATGTTCTAAATTCTTGTTTCAAATAGAAATATCTCTAAAGCTACACTTTACATTGATTCTGACAATTAGAGAGAAATATAGACTAACTAGTCTTGTGAAAAACTTAGGTGATATACATATAAATAAATATGCATAGGAAAAAAGTTGAGTTTTAAACAACAGATTACAAACCAAAGATACACTCTTCTCCATATAGAATTGACAATATTGTACTGATGAAGGACGGTTAACTGAATACCCTTTACATTATTGGAGGTCAATTTGGTAGCATCTATCACTCTCGGTAAAAATTTCCTCATGTTCAATATAGTGATCTGGTTTTCAGAATTGTTTTAAAAAGTATCATGAATTAATACAAAATGCATCTCCTAGAATGTTCATCATGGAATTGATAATAACAATTTGGACAGAAACCCAATGTTCATCCATAATTTGTGGGTAAAATTAGTGATAATAAAACCATGTGATAGAATATTAAGGAGATATTTTAATCACAGAGTAAAATGTTCATGAGTTATTGTTAGTAGAACAAAATTAAATTTTCATTAGGAGTCACCCTATTTTGTGAAAAAGATGTCACAATAGGTGTATTTATATGTTATAAATGCTAATTCATTGATGGGGAACTAAGGATGACCTTTATTTTCTCAAATAAAAACAAACTTTTATTTGTTAAAAATATCTAACAAAAATTATATTATTGTTTAACAGTCAGCAAAAAACCAAAAAAACCCCACAAAAAACCAAAAAAACTCTGCTCAACTAAATGTTATTTTAAAAGAGCTTTGAGACATTATATAGGTAGATGGACTTCTCATAATCCACTTGTCAAATAAGTCATCATGATAAAAAGTTTGGAGAGTGAATATACAACAATAAAGATGTATATTTTATCTGAATACACATTTAACAAAAGAAAGCAAAGCCTCTCCACGGCATTTACATTTAACTTATCACAGAAAAGAAAGTGGTCACTCTCTTCTTCACTTTTCTTTTGAAAAACATGTCTAAAGATGTTCAAGTTAGCTGGAATCGTGGACACAGTTTGTTTGTATTTGTTGTACAGTGCCCTTATTCTTTTAATATTTTATTCAGGAAGTATAGGGTTGACAGACTGCGAGATCCCTAAATCTGTCAATGAGCACATACATTTTATAATGCTTAAGTATTGCTTAGGAATACAAAGCAGGTTAACCTCATTGTTAGTAAGCACATTTCATTGAGTGCAGTGATATTTGTATTACCGTAAAAAGAGAGTATTTATTTATTATCAGTTGATCCTATTTCTGAAGCTGAGTGAAAAAAACATGTTTTTTATTAAATCTGAACAGTGTGTTTGGGAAGAAACTGCAGTACACTGCCCAGAGGTTCCAAAACTTCCTCTGTTCATTGAGGTTTTAATGCCTCAGGAATTTTTCCACAGCATTCCTACATTAAAAGAAATACATTGTAGTCCTATTTATTAAGTAGAAATACAAGTAACTTAATAAGTATTTGTATCTAACAATTTGGAATCATTTAAAAAGTAATATAAATTATAAGAAAATTTTTTATTTTATTCTTACATAACCACAATTACTTTTAAATAGTATGTGTGTACCTGTGAGACACTCAACAGTGTCTCTATCCTTGGAATCAGATTGGACATGGTCACTTTATTCCTAATGCCCATGTTCATGCATCCAGTGCTTCTTATCATAGAAAATGCCAAAACCTCAGCTTCAAAAAGATAAGATGTCATCAAAAGGAATGCAGCCCAATCTAATGTTGAAACTGTGAATTACTTCAAGCTAGTAGTTCACTCTGTGTGGGACCGCTGTCTAGCATCACTACGTTTCCCTTAAAAACTTAAAATATCCCAGAGCACCACCACAAATTCGCTTGGTGCTCCAGGGCTTTTGGAAGACAGGGCTTTTGGCAGACAGATTGGGTATCGTGGTCATGGACTGCATTCTAAGGTCACAAAATCAGATTCTCTGATAGGTAGATTTTCACAGCAGTCTCTTCTTCTTCATGTCTAAAGTGCTTTAATCAATGTGCTTTATTTATGGTGGTTGTACTGTTTCTTGTTTCTTTTATATTTAATTAAAAACAATTTTGTTTACTACTGACTGGCTGAAGCTGACACTAATTAGGGAGAAAAAGTGGGAAAAATAAATATCCATTTATCAGTGAGCAGTATTTTCACAAGTATTGCAAATCTAATAAATTGGCCACTATCAAGGTCTGAGTATTTCATTAATCACAGGCCATAATAGAGCAGACAGAGAAAATAATGGATGATGGATAATGCATGCAAAGGAAAAGAAGGAAGTCCCTGTCCTCTCAAAAAAGAGAGGGGACATGCAAGAGATGACCTTCATTTTCTAGAATTTTACAGATGCTACCCATAGTAATGGCTACCAATTTTTGTGGATGCTTTATTATATTTTGTTAACATATTTAAAAGATAGATAAAATATGCAAAATATTAATATAGATAAAGAAAACATATTAATCCGATATTATAAAAATAATAAGTATAAAAATCTGATACATATAGTATAAAATGTATAGCAATTATATATTACATATTTTATATTTTATGCTATATATAATGTGAAAATGAGACAGGGGGCAGTAGGATACCCTGAGGGAGAGAACGGTAGGGATCTCAACCAAGACTGAGGAGACGTCTCTCAGGTGTTGAGTGTATGTATGTCTTTGTGCATATATTTTGGGGGATGAGGATGAGAAGGATAATTTATGGCCATGACTATGGTGTTTTTTCCTTTAAGTACTCTTCTCTTGAATTTCAGTTAATGGGACACTTACAGAGAAAAATAATTAAAAATTAGATAATACAGATTATATTTAAAAAGAAGCTCTCAGGCGGAATGCCCTCCAGAGAGTATAAAACTTTGAAGTAAAATCAGATAAAGAAGGAATAAACAAACAAAAAGCAAAACAAATGAAATCCCTCAAAAAAACAGAAAACAAATGTCTCCATCTCTGTCAAATTAATATGACATTAATTATGTTAGGTTTTGGTTTATTTTATTTTATCATTTTATTTTTTGTGAAAGTACTACATAACAGCCAGGTTTCAGTACAGTGTACAATTTTATATATTGCTGGTGTAAGAAAAATAAAAATGTTTTCGTAATTTTGCCCAAGTAATTTCAGAATCTATCATAAAGAATTAATGAGATGCAAAAGATATTCATTGCAACACCATATGTAATAAAGCAAAAAGAATTTTTAAAAATCTAAAAGTTTAATATTAAGAATAAATATTAAATTTATCATGGTAAAACCATAGGATGAAATACCTACATTTAGGTAAAATAATTTCTAAAATATTATATAAAAAGTAAAATGCTTGGAAATCTTGGAGGAACATAGCATAATATATAAACAGTGGCAACCTCTAGGGGTGGTACTATAGATTTCAGAAGTTTTGAAATGTTCTATCACTAGCATGTACTGCTTTCATAATAAGAAAAAATGTTCTTAAGTTAGTATGAACTGAATGTGTTTTCCAAAAATTAATATGTTGAAGTCCTATCATCCCATGTGAGAGTATTTTAGAGACAGGGCCTTTAAGGAGGTAATTAAGGTTAAATAAGGTCATAAGGGTGGGGCCTTGATCTGATAGGACTGGTATCTTTTTTTGTTTGTTTTTTTCTTTTTACTTTGAAGGACTGGTGTCTTTTTAAGAAGAGGAAGAGACAGCAGAGATCTCTCTTTCTCTCCCTGAGTGCTCACAGAGAAAAGGTTATGTGAGGACATAGCAAGAAGGCAGTGGGCTACAACCCAGACAGAGTCCTCACTAGAACCCAACCCTGCAACCCACCTTGATCTTGGACTTCCAGCTTCCAAAACTATAAGAAAAGAAATTTCTATTTTAAGCCACTCTATCTGTGATATTTTTTTCAAGGCAGCCTAAGTTAGACTGATATGGTTCTTTTAGCCAAAATGTTTACAGCGATGTATAAATGTGGAAATGTTATAATCAGTTTAAGTAAAAAAAAGTCACAACAAAATAGTATGCATTTTTATCACTACAATTGAATAAGGTACAACTAAATAATCGAAAATAGTTATTTTATCAGATCAGTTTTCTATTTTTTTCTGTTTTTACATTTTATTTGTGTTTTATCAACATTATTTTAGGAAATTGGCACTGGAGGGTAACTAATACTATAGAAATTAGCTGCAAGCTATCTTAATCCTATTAGATGATGATAAAATGAGTGACTTTGGAAAGCTCTGTAGTAACTGGAGACATGAGTCTGGCCTGAGAGAATGAGGCCAAGTCTGGCATTTCATACCAAAAACTGGGAAAGAATTCACAGGGAGGTTTTTCTCCTTAGGTGGCAAAAGGAATTTAGTATAACCCCAGAGAAGCTCAGATTGTAAAACAGGTCTAGGGGTTAATGATCAGCCAGAAAAGAACCAGAGTATATTTAAAATTTTTTGTTTCAGCATATTATGGGGGTACAGATATTCAGATTACATATATTGTCTTTGCTCCGCCAGAGTCAAAGCTTCAAGCTTGCTCATCTCCCAGACGGTGTGCACCGCACCCATTAGGTGAGAATATACCCATCCCCTCCTCCTCCCTCCCACCTGCCCAACACCTGATGAATGTTATTTTAAATATTTTAAAAGTAAATCATCCAAGTTTAAAAATACAATATAACTAAAAGCAGAATTATAATGTTCTGAATATTATATTCTCATGTATGAATTATCATGGTTTTAGACAAAAGGTTTTTCATTCAAGAATAGCTAGTTCATTTGTTTTTAACTTACGGTCTAAAACTTTCTCTGTTAGTTCACTAATAATTTCTCAAGATTAATTGAGGCCAGATTGCTCAGTCTTGGTTTCCAAAGCACCTGGAACCTGCTGGCAGCAGGTGGCAGCAATACCAACAGAGACCAGGTAAAATTCTAAGTGATGTCTGGAAAAAAATTAGCTAAAAAATTTTCATAACACATCCTTGGAGTGAGATAACGGATACACTGAGCCTTTTGGCAGGAGAGTTGCCATTTTGTCCTGAAA
The DNA here is from genome assembly GCA_008086735.1 of Cheirogaleus medius. Classification (NCBI taxonomy): domain Eukaryota; kingdom Metazoa; phylum Chordata; class Mammalia; order Primates; family Cheirogaleidae; genus Cheirogaleus; species Cheirogaleus medius. Next base: position 7,029,575 of record VBSM01003200.1, on the reverse strand, counting down.
GAAACTTTACTCACATAAACCCTTTTCCAGCATCATCCAAACTGTTCAGTTCTAAAGGGAGCAAAAGCTACTTATCTTCAGGTGGAATTTACAACTGTTGATTCTTTTTCTCCTTATTTCAGTGATTCTCAGCAACAGCCTCTCCTCAGAACTCATTACAAATGGAAATTCCTGGACCCTATTCCTGACTTAACGAATTGGAAACTCTTGGGGGGAGGCCCAGCGCTGTGTGTTTTAACAAGCCCTCCAGATAATTGTGATGCATATTCAGGTCTGAGAAACGCTGCCTTAATGTAATTTTCAGGGAGTCAAATTTCTATTGTAATGGAGCATGTTCAAAAAATCACCCTATTGCTTTCCCTTCTATTTCTATATTACTCTTGTTTGCTTATTGATTTCTTCCCTGTGCTTATAAGCACAAAATTAAAGTATGAATAATTAGAGCTGGTTTTCACCAAAGATAATCAAATAAGAACACAGAGAAAAGTCAAGAAATAATAAGGAAATATTACAGAAATATGGAATTTTAGGCAGTTTAAACTTGGTTAGACTATTTTGGAGTGAAGATAAGAAAAATAATCAGAGCCCAGAAAAATCAGCAAATTTGGTGAAATTGATTAGACGTATATCTATGGGTAGAATATAATAAAAGAGGTCTTCTGTGTGCTCCAGATGATGTGAAATCTTCAGTGATTCTCTGGTCACAGAACAAGCCGCTCTGTAACAGACACTACCTTTAAATGGGCGTGGGTGCGTTTTCAAGGCTAGTGTGATATTATAGCTAATGTTCTCATCACTGAAAGTTGTCTGAAGTGGTTGGCTCAGAAGACTCTGAGTGGAAAGTGGGAACTAGCTTTCTAGAGGCCTTCATTTAAAACTCATCTTCCAGGCAAAAATGATGGCAGCCTTTCAGTTTCTCTTTGAGAGTCCTCAAGGACAGAGATGCTTCTCACCATCAGAAAATGGAGAGAGGCAAATCAAAACTCATGCACAATAGGACAGAGAAAAGTGCCTTTACAAAGACCTCCTTGGATGCTTACAAGGGGCTTCAATCATGGCACAGAAAATCCTTTTGGCTCTGTGTGAATGCCTTTTCCATCTTCCTCTCTTTTTTTCCCCTCCAAGAGTAGGAAAGTCATTATCCCTCTCTCTTACAATTTTTTTTTTAACCACATAGCAACTACTATGGCAACAGGAAGCCTCATAGCCTTGTACATATGCTATGTGTGATCTTCCTTTCAACCTATCCCAGTTGTCTGAACCTCAGAAAGAGTATAGGGAAGAAAACAAACCCCTTCACTACAGTTTGATTAATTATTTACCTCTTTATTCAAGTCTTATACAAAAGGAAAAACCATAACAATTTTTATTATTCTGAGTTGGACTTACCTAAAGGAAAATAATGGACAATCTCCTAGAGATAAGCTATAGAAATAACAAAACTTTAAGGCAAAAAGCCTTGGTAGAACAAAGAATGTCATGTGCACACACACACAAACAGCAAACAAATAACCCACCAGCCTTTAGCTCAGGGAGAGAATTGACCACAAGGATCTGGGGGATTCAGGCCTTCATCCTTTAAAATCTGGCTAGATGGTGAAGGAAAAATATACAAGATAGAGCTAATGTTGCATGAGTCACCATTTTTATTTTAAGACATAGCTTGCATAAGCACTTCCATTTAAAAACCTGTGGATTCTGCCTGCAATCACTTCTGAACCAAGCAAGAGAAAGCATGTAACTGCTGAAGTTATTGGGTAGGTTCAGGTAAAATTATCTACGTCCCTTAAACCTCCTCAAGTGATTTTGTATTTTTATCTTCTCTTAAGACTTATTCATATTGACAGATTTGATGGATAGACTGTTCATTTCTTTCCCTCAGGAGTTGTTGCTGTACTTTCTATCCTGCTCTTAATTTTATGACTTTATTCTATCACTCACTCTTTCCCCCAGGTTGCTAAATACAAAATAAGAAGTTGAATGATGAGATTCTGAGAGTGGTCTGTTTGAATAACAGTGTGAATCCAGTGAATGGACAGGCAACTCTTGCATTAAACCCACGTCCTATGGGAACCAGAGACTTGAGAAAACACATTTCCTCTATTTCAAGTTTGATCTACAGGGGCAAGAAGATTAAACAGGAATTCTACTCCCTGGGCTCAAGCATGCCCCATTTTTCTCATCCATGGTAATTTGCACTGAATCAAAAGAAGCTAATTTGTTAAACTTCTGTGGGGCCCAAACTGGCACATTTTTAGAAATTATTTCCATGGCTGGTTCTTCTATTCACAAAATCAAAAGAAGACAATGACCCACAAGCCAACAAACATTGGAAAAGAAGGATTTGGGGGCAATATAACTTTCTGAGCTCCTTGAGATGCTTATCCCAGCATATTACTATAGCTGGTTGTAAATAATTCAATAAATGTCAAATTAAATATTCTCAAAGTATAAGGAGACTTTAAGTATAAGATTGCATGCCTTGTGTCAATGACATATTTCAGAACTTTCTATATATCGAAGAATATTAAATATTCTTTACATGCACTTAACCTTCAATGACTTGTTATATAGAACTTTTTTGGTTGTTTTGTTTTAGAAATTATTTTTTAGTATTTGTACCTGAATTTGAATGACAGAGATTTTTCAGGTAGGTATTTTCACCCTTGAGCCTACTTTTTCTTATTGTCCAATGCTGTATCTCTCTGCTTCTCATGAACTCACATATACAACTTAGTATTTCATTTGTTTTCCATTCATTTATTGATAAGGTGGCATTTTCAGTATAAATTTTAAAGAGAATTTATCTTCTCTATCTTATTATTTTGCATTAGGTCACATTTTAATTAGCTGATTTCCCAGTGGTTCAGAAATAAGGGGAAATTAAATTATTACTCTTTATTAAAGAATGACTACCATTTTGCTTCCACTAAAAACTTTCCATAACTATGCTTAGTCAGTTGGCTTTGTCCGCCAAAAGGAAAAATGAAATTTAAGTCATGTACTTCATAGAAAACAAACTTCTTTCCTAATTTGACTTCTTTTCCTGATTTTGACTAAAAATTGAATTCTAACATTTCTATTATATGTATTTTGCTGAATTAATAATTATATGAATAACTACTAGTTATTAGGTTATAGTACCTATCACAGTACTGAAAGAGATATATGTAAACATGTATAGTTATTTAATTCTTCCCCAAATCCTAAGATGTAGAAACTATTATTATCCTCATTTTACATATGAGAAAACAATAAAATATTATATAGATCAGAGATTACAACTGTCTGTAATTCAAGGCCACACAACTACTAATAGGTGAAGATGAGTTTCCAAACCCAGAGCATCTTACTTCAGTGCCCACACCTTGTTTTTACAAGGTAATTCAAATCTCATGTGCTAAGAGTTAGGCCTGACATGGAATTAAACAGAGTGGTTGGTTGGTCCTTTAAGCTTTATGCATTGAAGGGCAGCACATGAGTATCTGCCTGCTCCACGGCGCAAACCATTTCCACACTGTTCTGTAATGTTAACTGAAATCCCCAGCAATAATGCCACTGTGATTCCTTATAGTTAGGCCACTATCTTTAAAAAGCCTCAGTGAAAATTAACGTGTTTTCTCAGAGAGGGTACACGGGAATGAAGTCAACGGATAAAAAAGTTTGAGAGCAGTAGTTTCTCAGCAGTCAGAGATCACAGTACCTTAAAGAAATGGCACAGGAATGTTGTTGGTTTGGATCAGGGGAGAGATTTAGGGCAGATGTGGAACTTGGCATATTAACACTAGACATTGGGCCCCAGGTGGAATAAAACAGTAGGTGCCTTTGGATGTTCAGGGCAACTGGACTCTGAACTAAAGTTAGAAATGGTGCTGGGAGAACCATGTTAACGTCTATGTTCAGTCCCACAAAGTTAAAGTAAATATTTTTTCACAGCTGTGTAATTGACACTTTCTACCAACGACCTTTCAATTGGAACCACATTTTGCACTTGCTGTGCCACTGTCCTTCAAGCTCTCAGTTCTTATTACATGTCCTAAAATCAGTCTACCATAGAAGGGGTTATTGAGACAGGGACTGTTACAGCAAGATGAAACCTTGAAAATTATCTAGTCCTATTCGTTTCATGGACAGACACCAAAGCTGATGCCAAGATAGGTTAAGTGATGAGTCCCAAGCCACCCAGAGACTTACTGACAAAATGCTGTATGGTACACATATCCAATTCCTCTCCATTGAAGACCACTTTCAGACAAAGAACATGACATATTAAAGTCAGGAGGAACAAAAAAAAGAAGTTCAGTTCTGAAATATCAAACTGATTCTGTTGATTTCTGGTTGGTTCTGGGTTTCCCCCCTCAATTTCTCAGTTTTATTTCCCAGAAAAGTTATTCACTTTTCTTCTTTCTTTTTTCTTGCACAATGGTTGTGTGCATATAGACTTTCCGTTTGCGTTTTGCATCTATGAATTCTCTTATGCACCATGCTTATTCAGTTTTACAAAAATGATGGATCTTCTTATTCTGATTTTAAATCATTAGTTCTAAAACTCTGTGAGGTAATTATACAATAAATATCATTCTCACTTCTTCCATGGTCAATCAGAGAGAATTAGACACTGCATTACTTCAAAGCTGAGATGTGAAAATATTCTGTATATCTGACAAATGGCATGCTCCCCATGAGTATTTAATAATGGTGAATTAATTTTGATCTATTGAAGGTCATTGCCTGAGCTATTTCACTAATATCTAGACTGCTGGCTACAAACTCAGCATCTTAACTGACTGCCACAGCTATAAATATAGAGAAATGTTCTTTTTTTATTGCCAGAAATGCATTCTGTCTTTCTCTGAACATGTTTTCTTTCAAAGTGGATTTGAAAGCTTTTAGTCTCATGCCATTATTTCAGCAACCATCATCCTCCCCCGGCCTATTGAAAGTGTGTTGCAAAGCCCAGTAGAAAGTGCGGTGAGGTGCCACCTCCCTACAGGCTGTGTTTAAAGAGTTTGAAGAGGTCAGTGAGGGAGATTGAACTGGGAGCCCCTATTGATATGTATTCAAGTGTGGAAATGAGTTGCTTGTTAATAAGGTAGACACTTTATTTATCCTAATGTTTTTCAATCTTCACAGATTATAATTGCAAAAATAGCCCTCAGCTTCTCCAGCTGGTTGTTAACAGCTAAGGAAAGACTAACCTGAAGGTCACTGTTGCTTAATTATAAACAGAGTGAAATTCTGAGTAATAGATTGAGTCATTGGACTGATTTCTAGTCTTATATTATTATCCTAAAATACCTTATGTCCTAAAATGTTAGGTCCTCGAAAGCTCATATATAGTCTTACTTTTTCTAATTATATCTTCTTTTACCAATTATAACTAGATTTTCTAAGAATTACTGACTAGGGGAGGTAAAGGATTTATCAGCAAATAAGAAGTAACTCTTCCCAACTGATCATTAATCCTTGAAAACCTTAAGTATTTTGATTATTATTATTTAATTAGCCAAAAATCTAGCTAGAATGTACAAGGCAGGTACCAAACTTCCTTCCAATGCCAGGGCCTGACTGGAAAATGATGATATTTCTAGAATTTTACATGAACTTAATTGGCTTTTGCATGTGCTAAATCCACTCAAGTCAGTTGTTTTGTTAATCTATTAACAGCCTCTTTGAGTGGGGATTCTAATCATCAATGAAACTTATTTGTAAGTATAAGAGAAGTCTAACCAAGTTAGAAAATGAATTAAAACTGTATTGGTAACTACATCAGGAAGAATCTGGAAATAAAAACATTCTTTAGAAGAAAATTTCATATTATTAGGACATATTATTTTAAGAAATTAGTTTTATTCCCTGTTGCTATGGGCTAAATGTTTGTGTCCACCCAAAATTCATATGTTGAAGCCCTAACCCCCACTGTGATGATATTTGGAGGTAGGACCTTTAGGAGGTGATTAGGTAATGAGTGTGGAGCCTTCACAAATGAGATTCATGTCCTTATATGAAGACACACAAGAGAAATGATCTCTCTCTCTCTCTCTCTCTCTCCCCCCCATCTGAGGATACAATAAGACTTCTGTATACACAACAGAAGGAGGGCCTTCACCATACACTGATACTGCTCACACCCTGATCTTAGACCTCCCAGCCTCCAAAACTGTTGTTTAAGCCACCCAGGCTATGGTATTTTGTTTAGCAGCCCAAACTGACTAACACAACTCTTAATCTTAATTTGTTCAAATTTCCCTACTGAAAGTAATATACTTCCACAAATTTGTGTCTAAGCATATATAAAGTTATATGTTTGCACAAGAATAAAATAGGATAAAATTACAGTGTTCCAGAAGTGTGGTTCCCTGATCCATAGTAACAGCATCACCCAGAATTTGTTAAAAATGCAAATTCTCAAGTCCTAGCCTAGACCCATTGAAATCAGTAATTCTGGGCTAAGGTCCTACATTGATTTTTTAGCAACCCCCCCAGTTGGTTATGCTGCAGGGTAAAGTTTGAGAATCACTGTTTCAGAGGATTTTTGTGCTTTAAATTTGACTGCATAGCACAAACAAGCTACTCATTATATATAAAATGTTAGAATGATTTCCTATGTTTCTCAGCCTGGAGTAATCATAGCCCCGGGCTTCACAGAAGAGAGGTAAGGTACGTAGGAAAGATTTGTTGGAGTCTGCTGCCTCAGACTGGGCTCCTAGACTCCTTGGACACATTCACTCACTCTTTTTTGCCCCTAGATGTTCTTAAGTGAGGAAGTTCAAGAAGCTCTCTCATTTATTTCTACCTGTCAGGGATGGCCCTACTAACTTGACTTAAGAGAGCCCACAGTTCTCCTGTCTCCATATATTACTCTCACTCTTTCTTTGCCAAAAAACAAACTTTGGTGTAAACACTTGGAAAAGCAACTATTGAAATACAAATGGTAACTAGGTGGGGTAATCTATTAAACCAGAGTAAATTAGGAAATAGTAAGATATTTTTCCCAAATGAATTTTTATTTAATTTAAAATTCTAAAATACTTTTAATTGTTTTTTAGTTGTGAGGTCATATGGCTTTTTTTTCCTATGTGTTTAATTGTTCTTCATATTATGACGCTATGAATATAGCATACTTTAGAGTTTATTTTATTTTATATCCTAATTTGATACAATTTAAAAGTAGACAACCCTCTATTTGTACCACAGACTTTTTTTTTTAATTTAAATTGTCAATGAAATTTAAGATTCTGGGAAATATATCATTACATTCTTATTGCTCTGCATTTAATTACTCTATCAAGAGGTAGCCAATCATAATGCCAGATGCTGCAGGAACAGAAGCAAAGTTAAGCCATGAGCACCGCGTAGCCTTTCCACCCTTAACATCAAGTATATTTTCCTGGAAGAAAAGCCAGGAAATGTTAAAGCTTTAAGGAACCTCAAATGAGGAAGATTAAAGATCAGAGGACAAGGTAGGAACCCAAAGACATTTGGGTAATGAGAGAACATGGTACAAGCATATGGAAACTCAAGACAGAGCACCTCATTTTGAAGGTTTCTTGACATTGCCCTTAGGCTTCTGCCTCTGGCTAACTCCCCAAAACAACAAGTCTGCTCAAGTTATCAGCCACAGTGTGTTTAATTGCAAGACTTCAAAACTCTTCTTTGGACTAAAGTCTTGGGGAAAACAAAACAAAACAAAACAAAACATATCCTGTATCTACAGAGGAAAAAGGATTTTTGCAGAGTACTTGAAATACAAAAGCATGATGGTGGGTTATATATGTGCACTCAAGTAGAAACTGAGAGTATTGAAAAACAAAACAGTTCAGGTGGAAGTAGCTTAAGCTTTGCTGCCTTAAATCAAAAGTGAAAAATAAAAGCCCAGGTATCTGTGTTTATGTCCAGAACTCCAAGCCTTTTACTATTCTCAAAAATGTGCTGAAAAGCATAGCAGTTAAAAACTATCAAAAAAAGAAAAAATCAAAATGAGTAGTAACATTATATTAATTTTAGCATGTCTCTTTTAAGAATGGACAGCATTCCCCCCACACTTTGGCAGAATGGTAATTAAAATCATATTTTAAGAGTCTAATAAGTATCTTTTCACATTAGGATGAAAGAACTGCTCCAAAAGATAGCTGGAGTAGTAAATCACAGATTTTTCTTCAGGAGAACTGGAAAGGGAAAAGTACCCATCTTTTCCCATTGTGGAATTATTGAAAACACTGTCTTTCAAATACTACCTTACTTAAAACATGTTAACATTAATTCACCAAACTTCTGCCACCAGGTAGTAACACTTTACAAATTTTACACAGAAAATGTTTTTGATACTACCAAAAGAATCTTCTCAAGGAGACCTAGGGAAGCGATCTGACCCTCACTGGGACCTTGACTTGCTTTTCCCTGCAGCCATACTGACTCAGGTGTATTAAACCTCTTCCATTCTCTTAGTGGAAGAGGACCTAAACCACTATACTCATACTACATCCTTCAGCCACATTTTCTTTTCCAATTCTCCTATCCTTTAAAATTGAACTTGAGTCTAATGGAATAAAAATTTTCAGAAGCGTTTTTTTTTTTTGATAGATTTTAACACCTTAAGGACAATCAATATCTATGCTATGTTGAAAATCACATGGCATTCAAGAGTCCTTCCCAAGCACTCCTGTACAGAAAAAATGTAAACACGTCGCAATGGCAAAAAAAGGATTACTGAGTATTCTACCTAGCACATACTTGTAGGGTATCTCTGCCTTTTATTGTCTTTGAGCTATTTCATAGCTCTGTAAATTGCAGAAAATTAATAATAATGTAAATGATCCTTGTTCATAGACATGCAAATTAGTTGTGTGGAATACAATTGATTTTCGCCCTGTAAATAGACTTATTTTGCATATGTTTGTAAAGTCACTTTAACTATTCCTTATTTGCATATACATGTGTGATTCTTTTGAGACTTTCTTGAACCAGTAGTAACATCTCCTGGTTATCTCATTAACTAATGAGCTAAATAAAATCTTTGACATGTGTTCATTGTTTATCTGTATGAATCATAATTATATATATTTTTAAAAAATCTTTAACACTCCTTTTGCTAAATGCCAGCTAGCACAGAAATCATAACCTCAAGAACTGGAAAAATGAATGCATTTGAGGGTTACTATGTGGTGGCAGAGGTTGGGTGAACTCGTGTCAACGAATGGTACTAATGTTAAGCGTAGGATATTAATAAAAGGAATCTCAAAAAGGGCTAACTGTTCTTTTTCCTGATTACACAATTTCTCTTTTGACTGTTCTAAAAACTCTTCCCTAAAAACTATACAAATATTTTAAGTAATATAGAGTCAAGGTATGGGCTTATGAATGTATTCATCAAGTTGTTCTATTTTTGCCTCATTTGCTATCTAAGACTTGATGTCTTGATTCCAAAATTCTTAGTTCTAAGGTAATAAAAGTGTTAATGTTATATGTCAGTGTTCTTTGTTTCCAAAGAGTTCTTGACTAAAAGAGCACTGGAAAGGAAAAATATGAAGATGGACAATTAATTTGTTTTTCTCTCCAAAGTCCACATTACTGAATCTGACATTCTTTAAAGCATTTGGCAAAAGCTGCTTCACATATCCTTGCTAATTGCTGGAACACTTAAGAGTTCATAAGATATAAGTTTTCATGTCAGGCAAAGTTTTTAGTAGTATACTATTGTTTTGTGTATGTTTATCCCATTGCCCCAGTAGGCTCTGTGTTCCCAAAGAATAGAGAAAATAGCATTCCTTTTGTCTTCTGTCCAACACCAAGCATAAGATGCCATCGGTTGATACCTGATTGATTGACTGAATAGTGGTATCGATGTTATCACAGTAGTGATGGATTCATAAAAAAAAAGAGCACTTTTGCATTTTGGGCATCAGAAAGACTGGGTTTTGACCTTTTTTGAAACATAACTATCTATTTGATTCATACATCATCTCTTTAAACAGTATCTATTCTACAAAAGTGGCAAGATTAAATAAGATGCTATACATGAAGTGCCTGATTATATGAAATACTGTATATGAAATGCCTGGACAAGAACAGAACATAATCAATGATAACTAATAATAGATTATTACAGCTTCCATTTACTAGTTGTTTGCTATGTGCCAGATACCACCTCACATTGCTCTTATTATATATTATCATTATCATTATCTAAGGTGCTATGAAAGATCTAACTATATTATTTTGCGCAGGTTTTTGTACAGTTCCCGTTACCTCTAAAGCCAAGAGTGGAGTTCAGAATGTTCAGAAAAGTTTAACTACTGTGATAAATGGAGCGGGGGAGGGGTAAGGACTGCTCTGACAACAGACTAAAAGGTCTGAAAGCTGACAAAAAGACTTTGGAGTGGCAGAAACTAAAAGAAGACATGATTGACATTTATTTAATCACAAATAGTACAGATATGGTGAACATGGATTTGTTCATTAAATCCTGAACTACTAGGATGAGGGGCACCTTTTGACATGTGGGCGAGGTAATTTTAAAATGAATAAAGAAAATCCAACTTCAAATAGCAGATAGAGAAGCTATTAAATATGTTATGCCAAGATATGGTGAGGTAGGAAATAAGAGCAGAACAAAAAGAGTTTGTCCCAATTTATAAAAAGTGAGTCTACAAATGACTTTTAAAAATAGGTAAGAATGAGTTCCGAAAGACAACTACAGCCTTCCATAATCTTACTGGGCCATTATTGCAACAAAATGCTGGACTATTGAGGGTAAAGAATTGATATCTACAATATGGAAATTAGTTTATTTTTATGACGTAATTGTTTTCTTAAAATAAATACTGAAATATTCAGTGAACAAAATTCCACTCAATAGTGCATACATGAAAAATTACATGTATGTACATTTATGTATTTTATTTGTATAGATATAGCATAACACATTCAACCAAATTCAACATGCAATGATAAGTAAGTTGAATACAAATTGGTTGTAGTAAAGTCAGAAGAAGTGAGATCATTTTGGGAAACCAAACAGCATTGAGAGAATTGGGAACTATTATGTTTTCATTAATGGATTCTAAAGAGAATATTAAGCAGAAATCCCACTAGCTTGAATAAGAATAGGTGACTAGATTGTTTTATTTAATTCACTTGCATCCATTTTCCATACATGAGTTTAAACATGATCTTTGAATTCTTAGTCATGTGATCTAGGCATGTTCATGAGCCATCTCAGAGATTCTAAGGATTTTCAGAGATGCAGGCAAGCAGTTGATATGCTTTCGAGGTCTTTTTCCCTCAAAATTGTCCTATCCATGGTAGACTCTCCTGATTCTAGACACAGTGTATCTGCTCTCTCACTCCACTGCCTGCAGCTCAGAGATAGGCAGAGAGCAGTTGAACTGATGAGAGTAGCGCTTCGCAGGCAAAGTGAAAACTAACTGTATTTATTGAGGACTTTGCGGTTAGTCACCGTTATTCCCTATCTCAGAACACCAAAGAGCTGACTGCATTTTCCGCCATGGTATGTGTAATATGTTTCAAAACAAATGTATGGTATGACCATGAACTACAAAATGTAATGAGGCAGAAAATGCAGACACACGTTATTTTGCCTCCTACACACTTGGAGTTTCTCTTCTTTCCTCTGGCAGCCTTTGAGACTGTGATGACAGACACTTTTTTTTTTTCCTGTAGCATAGAAAAACAATGCACAGAGAGACAAGAGATATATTTAGATCAACAGCCACATCATCGTTTATAGGAATGCTTTCACTGTTTAATGCTTTGGAAGTAAATTATTAAGCAAAAGTCTCAGAACATGCAGAATCACTGAGGTTGGCTATAAGTAGGTGGACAGGTGGGGAAACGATTTCATGATCTTTAATTCTTATTGTACTCCAGAAGCTCAAGGCTCTGGTTGCTACTTGACTACTTGTATTATCTCATTTAATCTGAGAAGTAAGCCAGTGCTGTGGGAATTATTCCTACTTTACTAAAGAGGAAATTGAATTCAGAGAGGTTACATGCATGCTGAAGGCCAAATCACTTAACTTAGATGTGTATTTATGTGGATTAATTTCTTAACCTCCCGGGTCTTCATATGTCAAATGAGTTGGTTGGATAAGTTCATATCTATGAATCCTTTTCATTCTAAAATTCCATGACTCTATGAAATGCTTTTTTATTGGTGTCAGTCTCTGAGTCAGACAGTGTTGTTGCTTCAGCTTAACTATATTAAAATTATTTCCCTCCAGAAACACTTTTAAATAAGATATACTACAGACTTCAATGTAATATGATCATACACACACTCACTCATAATAAAATCTTTAAAATATTTTTAAATGGTTATTACATAATTACATGACAAAACCAGGCACTTTTCATATATCATCTTATTTAATCTTAGAATCAACCTAATGTGGAAGGTATAGTTTCCATTTTACAGATAGGAAATTGAACCTCAGGGAGGTTAAATAACTTGATTAAAATCACACAGCAAGTATGTAAAGACATTTGTGTTTAAACCCAGATGTCTCTGATTCCAAACGTTTCTGACCTTTGTACGGTACCACACTGCCACCACTTGTTACAGTCTCTTATTTAACTAAATTGATCATTTTATGCTATTCCTATTTCTATAATTAAAAATTCCTATCTTGTTCCTTCTGGCATTTCTTTTCCCAACTCACTATCTTTGGTCATGCTTCGCAATATTTCCATAAAATAAAGATTACAAATCTAGAATTACGCTCACTTGCCCATAGTGGGTAGTGTGCATATAAATGAAAGAACAGGTGGATTTACAAATGAAATGTAAAAAAAGCATATTAATAACTTGCATAAATACTAGCAAACTTCTAGGGGAAATATAAGAATTTTCTAAAAGTCAATTATCTGAAAGGTGTCAGTTATAGGAAAAATTAGAAACAATAGGGATAGGGAATGAATCACTTTTCAGAGATGTTATAAAGTAGTGGCTTTCAAATTTTTTCTTAGCAGTATATATTTTTCTCTTTTAAATTAAATTTTGTGTAGAAATCAATTGTGTTTGTTTTTGATGGATAGGTGAGAGAGTTATTTCCCTCAGGGATTCTATGACATTCTAATTCTTCACTAATACTATAATAGTCCCCCAACATTGTGAAAAGATATCATCTTATTTAATGCAATCAGTGATGTACTGATAGATTTTTATCAACCAACTCTCCAAGAGAAAAAAAATAAGTGATTTGTAGCATTTCTGATCTCCATAGTTTAAATACTCCCACCATGAGCTATTTTAAACTATAGTATGACATCACCAAACGGAAGTTGGAAAGAGCTACACACAGTCTGCTTTCCTAAGCCACCTACTGAATTCACCCTGGGGAAGGTAAAGGGCTCCTGAGATGCACCTTATATTGCAATTATTTCTCATTCTGTGAACTACATTAGAGATTTATTTGAATTAGCAAACAACTGTAACACACTACAAGGGAAATATTCCTAGAGTTTATCTCTATTGGTCTTCTCACCTTATTATAGATTACTTTTTCAGACATTCAAGTCATTTTACTTCACATTATTAGGGTATTAATTTAGGTATTAGGCATTTTGCATTGGGGAAATGGGGTAGGGAGTGATTAAAATTTGCCATTTTGAATCGCAAGCATCTGTGGAAGAGCAGGCTACAATGAGGAAATGGGATGTAGGGATGAGCATGCAATGTGGAAAACATGAGCAAACAGAGTCCCAGAAAAGAAAATGTGGCCCTGATGGTAAAGAGGGAAAGAGATAACATTAAAATCAATTTCTTCCTATTTCTCAGTTTTTCCTAGAACTCAAGTTCCAGTGCTCAGGTCTTAATCCACAAGCCATTGGTTGCTAAACCTTATACTCAACTAATACTGTATCTTTAAAGGCTCTTTATTTTTGAAATAAGGTAAAGTCATTAGATGTAAAGAGATTAAAACAAGCCTGTGAGACAGGATGGTTAAGTGTTATACTATAGACAGAATGATGTCAAAAACGATTAAACTGTATACGTGTATGGAACAAATTTGAAGGAATGACATCAAATGTTTTTCTACTATAGACTTAGTTAACTACTGCTGTTTACTCAGCCAACCGAGTTTCTGTGGCAGTCTCTATGAGTAGCATCTTCTGTAGCCAAAATCGAAACCAAGTGCAAAAATAAAGAGCCCTCCAGCTGCTCCTGAAAGTCAGGCCATTCTTTTATTCTCCTTACAGGTTTGGCCAACAAAGCAGCATTAAAAACTAGAAAACAAAATGGAAAGTGGCCTTTGTCTGAAGGAGTTTAGAAGAGGTATATGTCATTTAAGAAAATTTTGCTAAATTCTTTAATTTGAATTTCCCTTCTTGTAGGTTATAGATAGCACTAGTTGACTTCATTCAGAATTCAGGAAGACTCTTTTTTTTTTTTAAGACTCTTTATAGTTACACAGACATATATAAAAGATATCTATGCAAGTTTTCTGAGATAAAAATTCTTTGACAGAGCTAGGAAAATCATTTTCTAACTAAACAATTAAGTTGCTTTCAGTGGGATGATGAGGATAACCATGATGATGATGATGATGATGAAGATGATAATGATTCTTTTCATCATCTGATTTCTTAAAACTTTTTTCCACATATCTTAAGAAGTAAAATATTATCTTTTTTTCCTAGTTGAGCAACTATTTCCCTATCTTTCACTTTCATAACCTTTTTCATAGCCAACCTTGGAAGTTGGTCCTTGAGCCATTTTATAATAGAAAAAACATCTCAAGATTGAGGAATATTGTCTAATCATCCCCACACTGAGGATGCCTAGAAATATGTAGTTTTGGGCTTGTGTTTTGATATTTATAGATAGAATTTTTCAGCCTGAAAAATGCTTCAGTGAGTTACAGAACCAGTACCCCACCCTGACTGGGTTACTCATAATTATAATCTACTTGTTAGACGTGATTGAAAGATTCTTATAATGTCATAGGTGAAGACTGTCTTTTTTAAGTATATTTTTTAAAGTGTCTTCAGATTTTTTCTAGAGGTTAGAATTTCAGACTGAATTCACTCCTCTTCCAACTAACAGTAATGTATTTTACTGCACACACATTATTCCCAATTAATAAAACTTTGTCCCACTTTCTGCTCATGAATGTTCATGAAAAAAATGACATTATTCTTTACCCATTTTCCCTCCATTCTATGAGACCATCATTTAATTCTCTTTATCCTTGTAAAGTTCAGTTGCTTTGGTCTGTAACACATTTCTTTGCATGACCTATTTTTCTTTTTCTTTCTTTCTTTTTTTTTGGTAGCATAATGCCCTAAATGATATTCAGCTCTGTAACTGGGGTAACGAACACTCATAGGAAAAAAAGAAAAAGAAGAAGAATTACAGTGTTTTAGACACTGATCATATGGGGTTTGTGCAAAACTCACCATTGTGCAATAGTTAGAGAGCAAAATTACCAAAAACAAACATAACATATGTTCATGAACATTGAGCATATGGTCAATGAGGAATGCATGATCTAGGTAAAGTAACTGCACTGTCAGCTTTTCAGAAGCTTTTTTTTTTTTTTTTTTTTTTTTGCCATTTCCATTCAAATCAAATTTTATTGCACGTTTACTCTATGTAAGGCATTGTGTTAGGAGAGCTTTCCTAAAGAGAGTTAGGAGATACTGTCTCCCTAAGAGAAGATGTAAACAGGGCAGGTGAAAACTAGATAAGAGCAAATATTCAGCAGTCAGTGTTCTTTCTCATATAATCATAGGAACAGAGATTGTTAAGCTTGTGGAGAAATGGAGACATAACTTAGTTCACTTCTTCCTTCATTCATTCACTTATATATTCAATAAATATTTATTGGGCACTGCTTATGTGTCAGAATTTGTGTGAGGCAAAGGGTGGCATGTTAGCAAATAGTTGAAAGGTACAGTCAGTCCTTGCCATATAGATTATTTACTTTATCCCAGCCACATGTTAGCACTCTCCTGCTCTTAGGTGCACAAAGCAGGCAGTTCTGAGACTTGAGATATTACTAGAATAGAAGGTCAGAGAGAGGGGAGTTCTTTTTGGAGCTTTCTGGGTAGAATCAATGTAAAAAGAGGAAAGAATTCTATAGCACTATACTCTTACCCAAAGATCTTACTTATCCAAAGATATTATAGTCAAAATATGTGAACCCAGTCTCCTTCAAATTTCCTTAATGCCATATTTGGAACTACTGAATTCACATACTGAATCTTTTCTTGAGATACCCAGATCTTTTCCTAACACATCTACAACCACTACCTGTGTTCTCACTACATTTTTCATCTCTATATTTATGAAATTTATTTAGTGTTATCTCTGTGAGTTTTTCCTAGTTGTGGAATATTGTGTTATTTGAAACTTTTGGCAGCTTATTAAGCAATATAAATTCTCCAGAAAACCTAAGAAAATATCCTACCTTACATTTTGAAATAACAAGATAAATTAGATTAAATTCTAAATATTTTATATTGGATGATTTTTGAATTAATCCTTTGAGAATTAGATTGGCTATTACAGTGAAGAACATTGAATTACCAATAAAATATCAATTACCAATAAGATACTAATTACCAATAAATGGATTAAATATTTCTAAATTACCTTTGATGTTGTTTTTCTGAGAATATATTAGACAAGTGTTTATTCTTTTGGCATTTCATTAGTGATCTTGTCAAAAGAATCAATCTCCTGAAAATTAGATACTAGGACCCTCTAATATAGAGTCAACACAATTACTATAATAAAATCAATCTCAACTCTAGCTTATTTTTTAAAAAGTGATCACATTTTTCAGTACTTTAAAAGTGATTTTGCACAGTTTTACATGGTAAGAAATTACATATTCCTGATTGATAAGGTAAACATGAAACTGAAGCAAGTAACAACATAATTCATTTCAATTGCTAACTTTTTCTTCCAAAAGTGGAAATAATTGGTGGTAGAAAAAACACTTAAAAATAAAGTGGGATATACATTTAATATGTATTATATATAGTGATCAGATCAAACGTATATATGGTGTGCATGTATACTTTAAATTTGCTTTGCACAGGACAGGTGAAAAAAATTCACATTTCTGTCTACTGTGACGTAAATATTTTATTGAAAATTTGTGTGAACATGTTTAGGTCCTAGTCCTAGCTCTTTAGCACCAAATATGTGATCTTTAGTAAATTACTCAATCTAATCTTTCCACCAAGAGTATAATACATCCAATCAGAAAAATAACATTTCCATATATAAAAAGTGGGAGTTTAAAAAATTCTATCTTTGATTGGTCTTCAAAAGTCTGTATTTAACCACTCTTGAATCTAGTTTGACTTGTAGACACAAGATTAAGAAATCTGATTTTCTTACTCCAAAGAACTGAATCCCTGATTGTCCAATTTGTAACTCTTTCTCCTTCTTCTTTGATTTAAATAATCAAGACACATAGGTTATTTAATAACCCATTTCTTCCTCTAGTCTCTTAAATTTGATATGGTAATTTATAATACATATATTAACTATATGAGATTCACTCCAAAATGGTCATTTATACCACTTTTTCATTATTTGGGGCTTGTAAGAGAAAGTTTTCTTAATTCTTGCCCACTCTTTCCCTTATGTGCTGTACGCTACAGACTTGATTTTCCTCAAGCCTTAGATGTGAATTGGGAGATGTATACAGTTAGTCAAGTTACTGATGGGTGGGTAGGTATGTTAGTGGTAATTCCTTCAGAGATGAAATAGGTGAATTCTCTGGCATACGAGAGACTTCTAGTGCTCACTCATTTCTGATTTCCTTCTCTCTCCTAGGTTCACAGGAAAAAAAAGCTTTTTCAGCCCCTTTGCTTTTAGGCAGAAACACATGACTAGTCTAGCAAATGACACATATCACTTTTGTCTGAAACTGTTAAGAGTCAGTGTGCTATTTCTGCATTCTCTTTTTCCCTACAATGATGACCTTGGAAACCAAGTGTTAAGATGGCAATGTTGTGAAAAGGAGTCATCAGACAGAGAAGCTTACCTGTTATGAGTAGTCAGACTTCATGTCAGCAAGCAAGAAATAACTAAGTCATGCATTCTCAGAGTTTATTTATTCCAGCACCTAGTAGTTGCATATCCTGGCTAAGAGTCTGTGACCATCTGTGAGAAATGTGTGATAGCAAGGGAAAGAAGCCAGTCTTAACATATAGCTATACCATCACTGCATTTGTTCTGGAAAGAAGACTGTATAAAGACTTGAGGTGATTCCTTCCATGTCAAAATGTGGTTCATAACTACAACTTCCTACAAGAGATGTAAAGAACTAAACAAGTCAATAAGATGAAGGATCGCTTGATCCCAATGATAGCAGGAGTAAAGATGGTCAGAGTGTTATAATGTCCAAAACAGGAAAAGATATATTTTCTTTCACATCCAGTGTGCTTACATGTCTTTAATTCAGGACAGATGGAGCAGAAATTTACTTGGACTTCTTCATTTATGGCTCATTCTAGGTACTGATAGAGCTCAAGGTCCATACATGATAATCAACGTGATATTTGCTTTCGGCAAAAGAGCAGATAAAAGTTACACATTGTGGAAAGGGTACTTTCCTAAATCATCAACTTTGACCTTACCTAACAGTGCATTCATATCAAAATCTGAATTCTAAGGAGAGAGAGAAAAAAAATTTGAGGAGGCTTCAAAGACATATAGAAGATGAAATTGATTGGCAGGTACAGTCAATGTAATTCACAAATATTTGCAAAGTAAAAAAATCTAAGTGAACCACCATTTATTGTTTTGGAAATTATGAAGTGATATGTGCAACATTCCCTCTTATAGCCCCTATAAAGGAGATAGCTAGAATTTGCCTTGTATCTTGCAATTAAAGAATTCTAAGAATTATGCTAATACGTTTCCACTGTATAACCACCAAATTATATTATGTGGAAGAAGAAAACAAAGTGGTTTAAAAATAAATAACACTTAGGAGAAGTTCAGAAAGATTAAAAGTCTAAGGATGAAATATACTCCTTACTTGCTTGTTCAAATAAAGAAGGCTAGAGCTGAATGAGGTGGCTCATGCCTGTCATCCTAGCACTCTGAGAGGCTGAGGCGGGAGGATCACTTGAGGTCAGCAGTTTGAGACCAGTGTAAGCAAGAATGAGACCCTGTCTCAAAAATAAGTAAATAAAATAAAATAAAGAAAGCTAGTGTGGTTTTGAGAGCCAAAAACCAATTTGAATACCAAAATGAGATTAATTTTTGTATATTGATCTTGTATCTTGCGATCTTCCTATATTCACTTGTAAGTACTATAATATTTCTAATTTGTTTGATGATTTTCTATTTAGAATATCATGTTGTCTAAGAGATAGATTTGTTTCTTTCTTTCCAAACTGGCTGCCTTTGATTTTGTTTTCTTGCCTTATTGGACTGGCTAGGACTTCTGCTATGGAGTTGAATTGCAGTAGGGAGAGCAGACATCCTTGTTTTGTTCCTAATCATGCAGAAAGAGCATTCAACCTTTCATCATTAAAAATGATATTAGCTGCAGGATTTTTTAAAAAAATATCTTTTTTATGCTGAAGAATTTCCCTTTAATTTCTAACTTTATGATAGTTCTTTGTCATTAATACCTGTTGACTTGGCAAATACCTTTGCTGCATCTGTTTAGATGACCATATATATATTAATAGTTTTTCTTCTTTAGTCTTCTGATATGGTGAATTATATTGATTGATTTCTTAAAACTGAAATAACCTAGTATTTCCAGTATCAACATCACTTGGTCATGATGCATTATCTTTTAAACTATATTTTTATATTCAATTTGCTAGCATTTTGTTGATGGTTTTTATATTTTTGTTCATGAGGGTTAATATCAAGTGCAACTGGAATTCTCCATATTGCTAGTAGAAATACAAAATGATACACCTATTTTGGAGAACAGTATGGAAATTTCCTATGAATTTATGTATTTGGATATGTGACCCATAAATCCCACTCCTAGAAATTTAACAAGGAGAAAAGCAAACTTATGTTAACATAAAATCTGTTCATGAAGTTGTAGAACAACTCTATTTCTAGTCATCCCAAACTGGAAACAACCCAAATGTCTTTCAACCAGTGGATAGATAAACTATGATACATCCATAAAATGGAATACTACTGAGCAATACAAAGAATGAACTACTGATACACCCAGTAGCATAGATTAATCTCAAATGCAATATGCTGTGTCAAAGAAGCCAGACACCAAATACTGCATACTGTATGATGCCACTTAATGTCATACTATAAAAGGTTAAATAATAACGACAAAAGACAGATCAGTTTCAGGGGCCAAAGGTGGGTGGAAGGGTTGACTACATATAGGAAAAAAAGAACTCCTTGGCATGATGAAAATGTTCTAAATCTTGATTGAGTTGATGTTATACAATAGTGTGGATTTATTAAAATTCATTAAACTGTATACTAAAAAATGTGTTTATTGTATGTAAATTATACCTCAATCAGGCTACATACTAAAAATGTTTCTCATCATTGAACTACTGATTTCTAATAAAAATATAGTATTTCTCATTAAAATATTTTTCTCTGTATATTCCTTCTTACTTTGCAGTAAGTTTATTTAAAACTATTATTCTAACCACTCCCATGATCATATTTTGATAGAATACTCTCCAATATGTATAAAGGGATAGAATTCTATACTCATTCTTAGCTATGGAAGACTTATTCTTTGCTTAGTTTTTCAGAACTGATAGGAAGTACCTGATCTCTGAGATAGAAACAAGCTTTCCTTTGAAAAATATTCTTCAATATAACACGCCTGCCTCTACAAGATTCATGTGACAGTCTCACATTTATAAATCTCCAAAGAAAGATAAAACTAGTATTTTTTGTTGTTTGTAACAAGACCAGGATTTGAGCTACACATCATTTGGAATCATTTTACAAAACCTTCTTGGAACTGTAGAGCTCTAATCATCAGCTCCCCTAGGACGGATATGATGATTCCTAACCTGAGAGTATTTTGTGAATTATTCTATGTTCCTGCTAAAGTCTCATAAACTGGATTGTTTGAAACAGGAGTATAGTAATATTGCTGATGTCTTATATTTACCATATATTAATAATTACATGAGATAATTAGAAATGATGTAAAATATCATAATAATACCTGGAATTTAGCACTCATTAAATTATGTCTCCTAATTGTACTATTATTCTTTAGAAAAAATTAATATACAATTTCTGGATATGGATTAATGACTCAGACAAGATGTTTTATAGGAGATCAATGTCCAGTTCACTGATTGGAACTCTCCTAATGCCTCATAGCATTGTTACAAAAGGATAAAACAATTTAGTAGCACTCTTATTACAGCATCTTCATATGGTAAGAACTCAACAAATTTCAACTATAAGATAATAATAATAATAATAATATCAAACACAACACCAATAGCAAGAATGGTCCACATACCACTCATCGAGAAGGATAAAGCAGTAGCTGTTTTAATGCCTATATTAACAGTACCCAAGCCTGTTAGTGACTGCGAGCCTTAGGTTTATGTTTAAAAGAAAGCAAGATGATCTGATAAAATCATATATTGGATTAATAAGAAACACACCAACTTTACCCAATGTTTCTTTTTCTTTTTTGTTTTTTTATTGTTATAGGATGGAAATTACTTTTATTGGGTTCTTTGAGTGTTTTGGCTACAGAGAGCTTCTTATACTTTCTGTTTTCATGTAGTAGAAACAGGAAAGAAGATAAAATAGCTCATGGGGTGGTATTGGTAAGGTGAGTAGGGCCAGAAAAACTTCTGCGAAGTTTGAAATTAGATGGCCTAATAATTTTCGAAATATTTTCAAAGTTGTGCAGCCTCCCTCTGATCTGTCTTAAAGAGGTACATTCTACTTGGAGGAGACAAAAAGGACTCCAAATGTCCTTTAGTTTTCCCTTTTATTGATGACTTATCCAGCGTCGATATGCTACATTATAGCTTCAAGCACTCTATATTCCTTGAAGTTGAATGGCTGACATCCATTAAAGGATCTAAGGATTCAAGTTAAGGAATAAAGAAATAGTTTAAGCCTAGTAGTTTTCCACATTAACAATGTCCTCCTACTGCTTCACCAGATTCATTTTTCAGGTGTTAATAGCTTAGACACGCACAGTGTGAATCATTACCTCATTGTTATTGATGTATAGTTTGTCTCTGGAGATAAACCCTGCATTTATCTTCATGTATGTTTTATCATGAAAAATTATCAGCGAAAGACTCTAGTAGAGGTTCAGTTATTTAATTAAAATAAATGTATTCTGTTAATGAATAGAATTAAGTCTACAATACACATTCTTAGATTTTAGTTGTATTTAAGATTTCTTTTTTAATTTCCCCAAAGAATTAATTATCCTACATATAATTTTTCTGATCTCAGATACATTTTAAACCAGTTGTTTCAAGCTGTGTTCTAATGTGCCCTGGGAATTCTGAAACGGCTCCCTAAGGACTGCTGTGGGGTGGAGGGAGGGTAGGTGGCAAGTGAGTAGGGCCCTCGTCTCCCCACAGCTTGAACCACAGTAGTCAGGGTTCCATGTAATTTATATAATGGGAATCACTATTAGAAATGAAAAATGTTTCTCAACTGAAAAATAAACATATTTTGGAAGGTGAGTCTCTGGCAGCCACATCTTACATTCTCCCTCATTAACTGCCTTTCATAGTAAAAAACTATTTTATAAACCATGATAATGAGTTTCATGGTAACAAGGTATTTCATATTTTATTTACTGTAAAGAAATATGACTCTAGAAAAATCTAGCCTACTAATTTTATATGCATTATAATTAGATTCTTAAAGACAAGAAGAATAGAGATGCTATAGTAAGCATAAAATACATTAATATATTTTCTGAAATCCGGTCATTGGTATAAAATTATTAATAAGTAAAGATATGTTTTTAAAAAACAGATCTTTATATTATTTTTGATATTTTTATCTTTATCAAGAATAGAATTTTTCCTGAGCATTTTGTTTAAAAAGTTCCCAATATCACAAGCAATGTGGTATCTTAAACAAAACACTTATAAGAAAAATAACAAAATGAGAGAATTATATCCCCAAAGACATTTAAAAATTATGAAAATGCACTAGCTTATATATACATGTAGATGAGTACAGTATTTGTTTACCTTTTTGAATACTAATATACTCAAAAACTAACAAAAATAAACTTAACAAACACTGAAAAATCACTTTCTCCCCAAATTTAGCAATGTTCTATTTATGATTGAAATTATGTATACACATAAAACCTGGGAATCTATTTAAAAATAGTAGATAGGCACTTATGAACTTTTCTTAATACTTTGATGATGGTAAACATACAAAAGCAGATTTCAAATAAAACATGTTTCTATTCTTGCTTGACTGTTAGATTATGAACCAAATAATCACAGATCAGGCTTTAATACTACCTAATATTTGCAATTGTTCCTCTATTTTCATTTTCATTTGGCACATTATTAGAAAAGGAGAATTCCAAATTGACATTGAAGGTGCAACATCTCTTTCTTCACTCCATGACTGATTTTCAGAATGATTAATAACAGGAAGGGCATGGGAACCAAAGGAAATGAACACAGAAAGAAGATGTAGACTCTGAACAATTGCAACAACCACAGTATGCTAGCCAGAAAGCAGTCCTGCCTTCTTCTGTTGAGTTTCCAAATTTCAATGGTTTATTAAATAATTATATTCCACAATGGTTACATCCACTTACAAAAGATCATGTAGATCATGCAGCTAGTCAGTGAATCATGGCTGCAGTACCACATTCCTGCTTTTCATTCCTTTTCTACAGAGTACATAGATTCCTATGGGTTCAAAAAACAACTTAATTCAACAATTTGATATGTTTGGTTATTGCATTTTGTTGAAGAAGTTTTTCATAATAATTAATTTAATGTTCTCTTCATTTTGCATGTTTTTTCTGATATCAGTGAAAAATCCCAAGATTTAAAAACAATACAGCTCCTTACAAATTCCATTTTTAATTTCATTAGTATTCACTTTGTTTATATTGTAAAAAGGCTTGGAAATAATAAATGCAATATACGAAATGCTTCTGGCAATAACTAGGCAAGGCAATAAGAACACAGAAGAAGAAAGAATAAACTAAGAACAATAAAAAAGGAAAATAAATATTGGAACAGAACCATTGATCTCAAATTCACGCTTTTGGCATTCAAAGCTCAGAATCTTCTTTGTGGTTAATGAAATAATAATTTATGAATCCATATTTCCATTTCCTTAAAAACAAAGTACAAATATTCAGTGATATAAGAGAGGAAACCCTTGTGAACCCCGAATTTATCTTCATATATGTTTTACCATGAAAAATTACCAGTGAAAGACTCCAGTGGAGAGTCAGTTATTTAATTAAAATGAACCATTTGTTGTGTAGTGTAGTTTGAGTGTAACTGCAGACAGACATGCTGTGCTGCAAGAACATATGGCGATATTAATAGACTGAGTTAGCTACCTTTCCTAATCACTAACAAGTTTCTTAATTCTTCCTTAAAGATTATGCTCTAAAATAGAAAATGAATAGTGTGTGTTCCTAGTTATTGTAAAATTGGGTACTTCATTTCTATTTCTATGAGGACCATCCTATGACACACAAATCAGGACTGTGCTAGGTCTTAGACCACAGGGAACAAATACTATAATGACAGTCCACTTAGCCAGCTTTAGATCTGGTTACATCATTATATTGACATAAAGGGGAAAGAAATAGTTCAAAAGAAATATATCATTAATTATTCCAAAGATTAAGAAAAACACTTTAAAAAGGAAAATAATGTTTTTCTGATAATATGCCTCTATCATAGAAATCTATTTGATAATGGTGAAAAATTATAAATGAAGTTTCAAAGAGATCATTTACTTGCCTTCCATTTTAGATGCACTTGAGCTACCTTATTAAAAAGGCTAAATTGCATTTTGGTTAACTCCACTGCTTGTTATAGCAAGTTATTCTTTTCTTTCATGATTGTACATTACACATTGTGAATAACATTGTTTTTTCTCTGTTCCTAGTGAAGTATCTTTGTGTTGATTAAAAAAGCTTCATATTGCATGCTTTATGAAATCTCTAAATACTTGTTTTAAATCACAACTTTGCTTTTTTAAAAGAGTAATATGCTCTCCTTTCTAAAAGACCATCTGTTTTCAAATGACAATGGGTTTCATGAGTAATTCTAAGGAGAAACACAGTTATTACACATAACACATTTTTGCTGGAATAAAGGGTAACACTCAACTACTATTTAAACACACTGCATACTTTTTGTATAGTACCTAAAGGCCAAACATGTCATTACTGTAATGAGAGTTTCTATAACAGATTTCTCCGGTCTCAGGTCCCAGGGTTAAGTGGCAGAATCACAACACTGCAGGAAATAGTCATAGAAGATTATAATTTGAAATTCATTCACAGTTAGAATTATTTTTGGATAAAAATCAATGTCAAATTTGAAAATTCTACATTTATTTGCTTTTTTACTATAGAGAATAGCAAATGAAACTTTTTATAATATATAGTTTTTATTGCAAACATGAATCATTTGTTGAAATACATATATATTAATCTATTTTGCTTTTGATATTAGAAACTTTTAGTCATTATTTTATGAAACTTCAAATTCTTCACTTTATATTTGTTTTAACACTGTGCCAATTAAAATTAAATTAGAATTTGAGGCAGCTCTTTGGAATTTGGATTCATTTCTCTTTGTTTTCTTTGTTTTCTTTTTATATACATGGATAGAGAAGGGTTTTTTTTTATCCTTAGTGATTCCAATTAACTTAGAATATTATTGAAACTGAACTTGCTAATTAAGTAGCTTTGGTTTCTTTGTTATAAGTAATGGAACTAGTTGAGGTAGGTAAAATTTAAGATGAAAGAACATAATAAATAAAAAAAGAATAAAACGCATTAAGCATGTGATTAATACTATCAGAATTAAGAGATTTGAAATAAGAACGAGAAAAAATAAGATGTGGGTGGGAAGGAAAGAGAAACAAGGCCAGAGATAAAACAGATAGAGCACTTCAGTAATATTTCAAAGCTAAGGAAAAGGTGAAGGCAGGAGTCGTATTTAGCACTAGGACCATCAAGGTACGTAACAAGAAGGAAATGGTAGGGCAAAAATGAAAGAATTATGAATACAAGTAGTAGAACAGTTAGAAATGAGACTTGGACAAAATGAGATATGAAATAAAAACAAGCCGATGATGATAAAATAGATATTTTGCAACAAATAATACAAAAATTGTGCATTAAAACATCTCTATGTAGTCCTTTAGGTCTAATTTTTAAATAATCTAATCATTATCCTTCTTTAGTCTCATCCTTTTAATGGGTATATTATTCTAGAAAGAAACTTTCTCCCCAGGTCTTGAATGTTGGCCTGGCACTCATGAATAGGTTTTAACTTTGACTGATGGAAGTCTCCATGAAAGGCCATGGCTAAGCACAAGAGTTATTAATAAAAACTTTATCTTTGCATCTTTGAATGTCTGCAGTAAGGAAATCAGGAGAGTATTGATTCTAAGGGACACCGAGAGAGGCTTATTATTATATCAAGACAAATACTTCACATTTTGTAAAACCTAAACCCCTCTAATAAATCATCTGATTACAAATCTCAAGTAAAACATCAGGTGAAGCTCTTTTGCTGTCAGCCCTGATTAAAATCTGTTCAGTTGGAAGGCTCTAGTCCTTGCCAAAATATACCCTAAGCAGCTCTTCTTCTTTAAATTTGCAGATTAATTAGTGTGATAACCATTGAATATATACATTTTGTAATACATAAAATAAGGTATGGGAGTAAGATGTTTCTATTTTCAAGAAATGTGTAACAGTCTTTTTTATACCTTTCCTGTAACTCCAAATATATTTAAATAAAGTACATAATTTGTATCTTTTGGTTCCACTATACCAACAAAGTAAAGTCCTTTGACCAACATCAAAAGAATAGCACTTAAAATGTTTCTCAGGAAATGACATGTCAAAAATTCAGTCAGCTTGTTTTCAATATGTAAGGAACATTCCATTTTGGAGCAGGTGCACGCAGTTGAATTGGGCAGTATTATTTTTATCAGAGCCTGGAAATATTCTCTTTAAGTTCCATCAGTATTTCTATCACAGATTTGCTTATTGTTGAAAATAATGGAGTTGAAAAGTATTGCTGTGTGCAAAAAACTTGACAATGAAGCCTTGGGTTAAATGTAAATTAGTATTTATAGATTTTCCAAGAGATTAATAAGGCTGCTTTTGAGATTATTGAAAAATAAAATAAAATCTAATTGATCTACAGTGTTTTCTTGAGTTTCATTTGTAAATTTAAAACAGCCTGAAAGAATATTTTGTAAGCATAGTATGGTCTAGTTATTTTTTTGCACAAATATTCATCCCTTGGTTTAGGATGTTTTTCTGTAAGTTAAGCAAGGTGAGTATCATTTATATCATAATTTCCTATTCTCTATACTATCGCAAAAAAATAGCCACATATATATCAAGTAAATAGATTGATTTTCTTTTACAGAAAAATATTACCTGGAGTGTATGTGTGTGTCTTTGTGTGTGCACACATGAACACGCACACTAATCCTTGAATGAAAATAGAAACAATTGCCAAAGTTAAATTAGAGATATACTTCTATTTTTTTTTCCTTTAACTTTAGCAATTCAGTTAAAAATGATTACTTCAGAGTCCACTTTTTTGTGCTTGTTTCCTTGATATTGTTGTGATAAATGGTGACCCACAATCAGTACAGAAGGGATTTAGAACTATACTAAGGGGTGGCACACATGCAAATTGGAAAGCACAAAAAAGAGGATGTAAGTCGAGAGGACTTCAATTTTAGTCAAAGTTTGGATATTTATTAACGATGTGGTCTTGTGCCAGTTGCTTTACCTCAGTGAATTAGTTTTTTAGTTTTATTTATTTTTTTACCTGAAGTTTATGAAGGCTGAACCTGCTCCAGATCATAACATCTACAAGTGCACAGAAAATCAATCTATTACTATTTGGAATCAGAGAATGAAAGCTAGGATCAAAAAACAAAAACAAATCTCTATCTTTAAGCAAAATTTAACATGAACCTGACAGCCTGAATCCATATTACAAAGGATACAGCTCATGGTGGGTTGCCCAGGTCAAATTTATCCATGGGTTAAATCTTACACAGAAGCAAATCTCAACTATTTAATAGTGTGTCACTGACAGCCAATCCAATTACTGTGATTCCTTGAGCCTAGAATTAACTTATATCTGATTTGTTAAATAGTTTCATTTTTAAGGAATAGCAAATTCTCCCATTCTGTCAAATACTAGTCAAGCCCAAAAAGTTTAAAATAAAAACAAACTTACTATATATTTATATTCCTATTTGTCACCAGAAGAAATACTTTAAGGTATTCAGAAAAATAGTTGGTGTTATTCCAAACCCAACTATGTGAATCAGAGTATAAAAATTTGACATCTATACCTGCAAGAAACCATGTACCAAAGTCAACTGTTTCCACATACATACCTATCACTGTAGTAAAGAAGGTATCATCAATATCTTGTTAAATTTACAAACCGCCTCTGGTTTAGGATTGTAAGAATGCATCTGATCTGATTTGCCTCAATTTGGGTGCTGTTGTAGGCAAGCTTTTTAAAACTAGGACTGGTGTGGATTTTTCTTTTTCTTTCTTTTCTTTACTCTCCAGTTCAATCTGAACATAGAGTTACCATTTTATGCTTTATTTGTGTTATTTTCCATGACATGTGGAAATATTCCTGTGGGAATGCAGAGTCATCAATACTACATTTGGCTGAAATCCTGACAGTTGTCAAACATAACAGAGAAGGCTATATTATAAGTTCCTCTACTCGCAAACATTTTCTCCTGCATTTGCAGTTATAAAGCAGATTCAAATATTTTTTCTCACCATCCCTAAAGAGTAATGCCTTACATAATGACCATCCTTGGGAGGAATTATTTTGTATTAAATGATAATATATTCTTCAGGATCTACTTTCCCTTTTGAAATTCTACATTCAATTCTTCCATTGGTAAACTGATTAAATGAATATACAAAAACTTGTTGGCAGTAGTAAAAGAAAGATTGGATGAAAAAATTATAAATGGTGGTCTGTCTCTCCCTCAAGAAGCTTTTCCCTTATTTATGTGAAGAAAGCAGTTTACAAAGCAATTGTATAAAAATTTCTTAAGGTATATTTGCTATAATTCTATAATTCACAAATTTTATAAAGGAGGTACTTTGTCAAATAAACTGTCAATTAAAGTTTGACTTTGAAAATATTTAATAATACATATATAATTATATAAATATATCTTCAGAGAGTTCTTGGAAATAGATAAGACGATTCTGAAGGACTCTATATCATATCTTAAACTGTCTATACATACATCTTAGAAATCTCAGACAAAGAATGCACAAGATGCTACTTTATGCAGAAAAATGCAAGGTATATGCATGACTATAAAAGATCCTTGTCCTTAATGATCCTAACAATGGCATATGGGACATAGATTATTTGCTACTTCAAACAGAAGTGACAGTAATTCTGTGCTTCATACTTAGCTAGACTCAAAAATGCCAATATTAGCTAGGTACAGTGGTGCTCACCTATAGTCCCACCTACTTGGGAGGCTGAGGCAGGAAGATTGCCTGAGTTAGGAGAGCCAGTTTGGTTTGGAGCAGGTGAATATGGGGAAGGGCAGGTGATACGACTCAAGAAACACAAAGCTCAAACTTAATATTAATAGTTTCACTCTACCTTTGTTTATATTTTCAATTTCAAATAACATAAGGATATGTCATGATTTTAAGGTCTTAATTTTCATTCTTGTCTAAGTCTTTTTCCTATTGGAATAGCTAGGACCATAAGAGACTCTTCTATCCTAAACTTATTAGCTGTATGGTTTAGAGGTGTACCTTATGTTCTGGAAACACTTTGCTGTCATTTATTTTTGGTAACCAAGTTATCAAGTAGCATCAAACCGACCTCTCTCTTCATTAAACACAATGGGAAATGCATGTCATAACATATGAGATATTCTTGGCAAAATATTTACCAGGAAATATCTATCAGGAAACAAAGAGAAAAACTCCAATTGTGTGATATTTTACAGGTAAATATCAATATAATGATAGATGAAAGAAAATGTAGACAATAGTTTGGATTAAAAAGACTAAAGAGCCATGACAACCATATGCAATGCATTATCCCTGGTTGGATGCTGGATTGGCTAAAAAATAACTACAAAGGATATTCTGGGGATAACTGGAGAAATTTGAATATGGATTGGCTATTATATCATATCAATGTTAAATTTCATAGGTGTAATGATAGTATAGTTACATAAGAGTGCTATTAGAATAATTTAAGAATAAAATGCCATGCTTGCATTTATTAAAGTGGTTCAGCAAAAAGGACACATATACATGCACATATGTATACGTGTATAAACATTTTACCTATGTATTAGAGAGAAATAAAGATGAAACAAATGTCATAAAATGCTAATGGTAGATAAATCCAGGTTAGATAAGTGTTTGCTGTAATATCCTTTCAATTTTTCTGTCGGCTTGAAATTCTTCACAATAAAAAGAAAAGAGGGGAATTCAACTTTTAAAACAAATGATAATGTATATTTATTAGAAGAGCTGGCTACAGATGATGAAAATGACTAAAGATGTCTTAGAATATAAAAAAGGAAGAGCAAAATACCCCTGTGTGTTGTGGGCTGAATTGGTACTCCTAAATAAAATTCATTTGTTGAAGCCCTAACTCCCAGTACCTCAGAATATGACTATATTTGGAGATGGGGCTTTAACGAGGTAATTAAGGTAAAATGAGGTTACATGGGTGGGCCCTAATCCAATATGACTGGTTTCCTTATAAGAAGAGTCGATTAGGGCACAGACACTCAAGGGGATGACCACATGAAGACGCTGGAAGAAGCTGGCCACGTATAAGCCAAGGAGGAAAGAACCTCACAACAAAACCAGTCAATACCTTGATCTCAAAATTCCAGCCCCCAGAACTGTGAGAAAATAAATGTTTATTGTTTAAGCCACAGTCTGGGCTATTTTATCATGGCAACCTGAGCAGACTAATACACTGTGTCAGGCAGAGTTCTAAAGACTCCCAACGATTCTTGGCCTTGCACAACTCCCTTGCTTTTGAATGTAGGTAGAAGCCTTGACTATGATATCACTCTTAGGATTACATTACACTATGTGGCAAAAGGGAGATTATCCAAGTTTTCTTAATCTAATCACATGAGGTCTTTAAAAGCAGAGAATTTTTTGCACCTGGTAGCAGAAAAGGAAGTCAGGGAAGTGAAGCATGAAGAGGGAGGGGATGGCAGGCGATTGCTCGTTTTGAAAATGGAGAGGGTCACATGCCAAGGAATGGAGGTGGCCTTTAATTGCTGAGAGAAGCTGCAGCCGATAGCCAGCAAGAAAATGCGGCCTCAGTCCTACAACCACAAGAAACTGAATCTGGCCAACGACCTAAATGAGCTTGGAAGTTGATTCTTGCTTAGGCTCTCCAGATAAGAGTCCAGCCTGAGGAACACTCTGACCTTGTGAGATTTTATGCAGTAAACCCATTTGATCCTGCCTGGACTTCTGAACTACAGAACTGAGAAATATAAATGAGCATTGTTTTAACATGTTAAATTTGTGGTAATTTGTTATTCAGAAATAGAAAAACTAATTTAAAAATCCCTTCATAATCTGCAAAGTTATGTTCAGCAATCTGTTTTTAAATGAGAGAGTGTGTGTGTGTGTATGTGTGCGGCTTGTAAGTGTGTATGAGCAAAACAAGCTAAGAAAATATTAATTATTTTTCCAGATTAATTTGTTCATACATGTACACATAAAGTTCATATACATACATGAAAATATTAACCTATGTACCATATGAAATTATTAACACACAATATACATATACATTCATAAACATATCCTTTATGATTGGAAAAATAAATAATTAAAATCCTCTCTCTTGCTGTTACTACATTTGCATCTGTCTTTCATTTTTAGCATATTTGTCTTGTTATTCCCAACACCTACCATAGGACCTGTTACATAGTAGTTACTCAGTTAAAATCTGCTGCATATAAACTGAATAGCCAAACATATATCTGGATAGTGTATGTACATGAGGTTGTGTGGTATAATGAAAAACATGCTTACCTGAATGCACTGTAAGACAAGCATGCATGGAAATTTTGCCTCCAATAAGAGTCAGGATTTTGACCCTGGGACTCTCTTTAACTTCTCTGAGGCTCATTTGCCTCATCTAGAAGGCTGTATATTATGGTACAGTGTTCAGCTGTAGGTCTGTCATTTAATTGCTTTAAGATTTCTAGCAAGTAACTTCCCTCATGCTTTATTTTTATCATCTATAAAAGGAGACCATGAATACTGTAACAGGAAGTGTCACCATTAGCTCCTATAGTACCTTCATGCAAATTAGAAAATGTTGCCTCCTTTTCAAAATAATTTCCATTTGTGGCAAAATGTGTATACTTATGTTGTTAGTGATATTTATGACATCCTGGTGCCCTGCACAACCTGTACAACTGTACCTGTCACCCTCTCAGGGTTGTTGTCAGGCTCAAATGAAGCGATTTATGGGAGGTGCAAAGCATAGCATCTGGCATATATTAATGAGCCACTTTGTGTCAGAAATCATCACCATCATCACCATCTTTATTATAAATATCTTTTTTGACATGAAAGGAATATCATTAAACCAGGATAGATAAAATGAGTACTAAACTAGCACAGTTTAAAGCCTTGGCACATGGTAGAGCATGGTATAAATGATTGTTGCTTTTATGTACTTGGAAGGACCACACCAAGTAAGCACATTGAACACAGTATGCCCTCAATAAACAGCTGCTGACCGATTGAATATTTTCTAGTTTTCTTAAAGAAAATGTACCTACTACTAATGTAGAGATGGGCTCTTTAACAGAAACTAGTGATTTCATTTAACATCTCTTTAACAGGCCTCTAACATTAGTTTTCTCATATTTAGTAATATTTAGTATATTTAAGAAAAATATAGGGAATTTTTAATTGTTGAATTTTTCTTACACTGTTATATAAATACATGGAATTTATATATATATGTATATACATATATATATATAATAGTATTAATAGGATGCTATATTTGTCAGCTACAGCTACCATAACAAAATGCCATATACTGAGTGGTTTAAACAACAGAAATTTATTTTCATACAGTTCTGGGGTCTGTAAGTCCAAGATTAAGATGTTGGCAGAGTTGGTTTCTTCTGAGGCCTCTCTTCTTGGCTTGCAGATGACCACCTTCTTGATGAATTCATGCTAAATTCTAAGCTGAGTATTTTATATTAATAATATTTTTTTATCTGCAATTCGGCCAAAGGTGTTAGGAAGTGTTTCATTGTTTTCTTCTTTGCTGCTAGGTACCAAGGAAAATTTGCACCAGTTGAAGGAGTCTCCTCTCTTATATCTGATCTTTCAAGGCTGACCAGTGAATAATTCCAGCAGACTCTTCCCTCCCATGGCATCTTTCATCAGCAAAAAATAGAAACTGTGAGTAGAGTGGATTGCTATAAAGCACATTGACTGAATTCGTACTCACCCACCTAAGCCCTATTTTCACCCATTTTGAGCAATTTCTGCCATTCTGAAAATCAGGGAAGCCAATTTTATGGAATTTTTGTTAAAAAAAAAATTCAACCCAAAGTCAATTATACTGCATGAACTTGAACAGGGCCAATATAGCAATTACTAGAATGATACTCATTGTGCTATTGGAAATTCCATAGGCACAGAATAGGGTCTTCTATCCTGCTTTCAGGGTGGGATGATGGAAGACGTGGGGGAAGGGAAAGAGAAAAAACAGCATTGCCATTAAAACTAAGTTCTTAGAACACAACATTCTTTAGTGCTTCATTTGCAAAATATGTCATTTTAGAAGCACTTCTGAGTGAAAGTCAAATGTAAATTTTATACACTGACTATAAAGAATAAAACGCCCTCCGGGAAGAAACGTGCTCACCCATGAAAGGTAAGAAGCCTTCATCCCCAACCCCAATGCTAGATTAGTTGTAGATAAATGATGGATTGAATCCTTTCCGGGAAGACTCCTTGCTCAGCCTTCAGCTCTGTCCCTGTAGAGCCCTGCAGGAGCGTTTGTTTACAGGACATCATCCTTTAAGCCAAGGAGATTTTACCAGGGTTGTTTCTAGAATTCCTCTATTTCATTTCACCCCTTTTATTTTACATCATTTCAAAGT
The DNA here is from genome assembly GCA_008086735.1 of Cheirogaleus medius. Classification (NCBI taxonomy): domain Eukaryota; kingdom Metazoa; phylum Chordata; class Mammalia; order Primates; family Cheirogaleidae; genus Cheirogaleus; species Cheirogaleus medius. Next base: position 6,995,182 of record VBSM01003200.1, on the reverse strand, counting down.
TTTCGTTCTCTATAGTTTACAGTCACGGCTGAGGGCCATGTGTCCCTTTTTATTCTATGACCTGTGATCTTGGATCAGAAGACCAAAAAGCAGTGACTTCTTGAGCGAAAAGGCAAGGCTTTTTGTCAATGCTGAGCTCGCTCCGCCTGTGTGAATTGTAGTTCTATCACCTATGCCTGCAATCAACCTTGTTTAAAATTGCAGAGGCAGACTTTCAGAGACCGGTTGGCACATCGTGGAGCAGAACGAGGAGGAGAAATGTCACCCCCTACCCTGTCCCCACTGTGCTAGGGAAATGTACCAACATTAGACAGGCCCTTTCCACTCACAATTATACCTTTCCCCACCCTCCCGTCACCTCTTCATATCAACTGTTAAGTGGGAGTCTTTTTATTATTAAAGAAAGGTCAATGCGTTTGGCCTCGCTACTGCTGAAGAGAGGAGCCTCAGAATAAAATGAAGAACAAAACAAAAAGAATTGAAAGAGACATAAACTGTCCTCATGGGTCTCATATGCTTTCCCTTTAATCTGTAAGATCATTTCAGCTTCTCTACCTAACGAAAAGCTTAGCTTTGTGGCTCTCATATATGAGCTCATTGCAAAGTGACCTCTAAATCACTATTAGAAACACGGACCATACTTCCATCCATTTTATTGTTCCTATAGTCTACTTTCAGTGCCTTAGTCTACTATATATTTTTAAAGGGCAGTATCTGTTTGCTAACATCCCACCTGAGTTTCATTTTATTTTTCTGACCTATGTCAAAGAAAGAAACTTTAGAAGGAAATTATAAAAGGATTTCTATCTTATATCCTAGGGGAAAGGTCAGTGTATGAATATAAGAAGTTCATTAACATTCTACTATCTAAATAAATTTTAAAATCCCACAACAACAGAAACATAATAGAAGCACTGGTCAGTACTTGCAGATTCACAGCCAACCAAATGACTTACAGCAATTTTCATTTTTCATAAAAGCTTCTATTCCTATTACTCAGGAGACTTGTTCTTTTTACTGCACTGTTCAATTAGAACTGATCACTCCCAAAGCTGGTGTGAAACAACCCTGTTGGGATGGCCTTCCGTGATTTTCAAATGACACCATATTTTTAAATTAGGTAGCCTGAGGAGTGCTTTTAGGAATTGGATCCTTCTTTATCTCAGTATTTCCAAAAAGGAGGGCAAGTTCAAAGAAATGTAAACTCTGCTTTCCCTAATAACAACCAACTTAGAGGGATACAGAAGGATCATAAACTCAATTTCCTCATATGTAAAGAATGAGATGATGTGTACATTTCAGGACTGCAGTGTCCATTAATATTTTCACCAACATATTTCTTAATACATATATTTTGAATTACTCAATTATTCACCATGCTGTTTTTGGAAGAGTTCCTAGAAAAAGTCACGTGCCCCGAAATAATTTCCACACTAAATTTGTCCCGATGTTTGAGTGTAATGTACCTAATTATGAAAAACTGTTTACAACTTTACTTGAATTAACATACATGGTAGATTAAACCGTTTCCTAGCCACACCCTTAGGGAATAAAACTGATTTTCAGTTAGGTTTAGACTAAGAATGTGAGAAGGCCTACCAAGGACAGCAGTTGAGTGGTCTACCAAAAGGCCCGCAAGGTAAAGTGTGTCTTTAGAGCTCCAGGCACCTGGAAAGTAGGTGGAGTCTGGGGGGAGAGATGGGATCTTACTCTGTAACAGGCACTACCTGAACACTTTACTATGAGGCAGGTGCTATCATTTCCACTGTACAGATGGGGTAATGGAGGTAAGGAAAGGTTAAGTTAGCTGCTGAAGAGCAAAGATATTCATGGAAGAACTGAGTTTTGGGACCAAGCAGCTGGGATTTAGAAGCTCTGTGCATACCCCTTCCCAGGCGGCAGATGGGAAGAAGGAAGGCAGGGAAGGGGCACTGCGGTACATGCTACTAAGTGCCTGTGCCTGCCCAGTATCTCTTCTCCCTTTTTTCTTTACTAGCAGAAAGAATCCCAAATTCCATTTTGGAAAAACAACAGGCCTCATGGAGAATCCTCATTGCCCCATCCCCACATGATCAGTTCTGGCCAAGGAGATCTAGGCAGAAATCTACTGGGTTTGCTTTCTGTCAAAGCTATCGTTTTCCTGACAAACAGAGACACTCAGCTGGTACTTGCCTTTTCTCTTTCTTCTTTTTCTTCCTGAAATGGATTTTCTACTAGGGGAGGAACAGCCACACTGTGAATATAAGACTGGCAACTCCGTGCTAAAGATGGCAGAGCAAAATGATAGAAGAATCTTATTGTCATTCTGGAGCTGTGATGTCAATTCTGAATTGTTTACTTTTGCAACTTTTTGTATGAGAGAAGTAAACCCATATTTGGTTAAGCTACTGTTTCTATAACATGCAGTCAAATGCAATCCTAATCAATAGGGAGGTATGCGAAAATACATGAAAAAAAACCCCTTACTTTTATAAACTACACCAGATTGCCTCTGTATGGCACCATGTCTAGTGGGTGTACACACAACTCTATGCTACATCATTCACTGCGTGAGCTTATACCCCTCCATGTAGTGGCAGTGGCCGAGCGCAGATCTGCCTCCGCAACTGCATAGCAGAATAGTTCAGCTATGACACTATTATACAATAGGGATTTGGCAAACTGTAGCCTGCTGGCCAGATCTAACCTGTGACCTGTTTTTGTACAGACGGCAAGCTGAGAGATTTTTTTCTTCTTTACTTTCTTCATTTTAAAGAGTTTTAAAAACAAATACACTGAAAAACAAATAAACAAATACAAAGACAAATATACAACAGAGATCATACGGCCTGTGAGACCTAAGTATTTACTATCTGATCTTTCACAGAAATTGTTTGCTGACCACTGCAGAAGGACAAGACAACTTATCCCAACAATTACAACCAACCAGGTTGCAAATATTGCCTGGGCCATTTTTATTCTCTTTTGTTAGTCAATGAGTCACTATGTCCAAAGCATCATCTGTAATTGAAGAACCCTCTAAATGATTTTCTGAAGGGGAATGGTGCAAGGCAAAAAGGAAGAAAGACAAATAGCATGGCTGAGCCTTGCTGACTTAAAAGGAGGAATCTTGTTTTAAGTATAATCACATCAGATTCCCAGAAAATATCATACATCAGCTGGAGCCGATTGTTGGAAAGGAAGTATCATTAAGCGTTCAACAGAAAATCCTAGAAGGAATTAAATTTTGAATACCTCAGAACAAAAGTGCCTTTCAAGAAGACTTCCCTGTCACAGGTGGCACCAAGCTTTCATTCCCCAAATAAACATTTCCAGTATTCATTTTCATTTTCAACACACACTAACAACACTGGGTTGAAAGCAATGAGTAGAAAGATGGTGATTTTCATGATTTTCTATTCTCATTGCCTCATAGAACCTAAAAATGATGTTAGTCATTATTTATACACTTGAAAAATTATTTTAAATAGTGTGCAGAAATAAAAACTCTCATGTTTATGGCTAAAAATCATTTCTTATACTCAAAGGTAAGGTTATACATTATTAAAATTTTCCAATTCCATCTTTTAGCAAAGTCATCCCAACATGCAATCAGCTTAGTTGTAAATCAACCTAGCACACCAATTTTTCTGTGTGCATTGCTGTTAGTGAAATCTAACTCCTGCCTCGTAGATACTAGAGAATACTCCTATAGCCCAGACCTAAGCAAATACAGAGGAGGAGGAAAATATGGGCTCATTAAACTTTTAGATCCCCAAATATCTAAATTTCATTTGGTGTCCAGGATTTCTTGTTTTACTGTACACATGATTTTCTTCAAAAGCATTCCAGTCATCAGTGTTTCTTAAAGCTTTTCCTCTTTCTCAACAATATCCATTTAATTCTTGTTAGAATTTTATCACTTCAGAGCTTTCACAATGTCATAATAAATCCTATGCTACAGTGGTCTTTCTTCCATTTTAAAGCCTAAGTAGATTTAGGAAAAATAACTATATTGCATCAGCTGTTTTATCTAATATTTTGTAGTACAACATATTTTGTCTTCAAATCAAGGATGATAACATCCTTTAGTTCATATACTAAGCACAAAATTACCCTTCCTAAGAATCAGTCTTCAAGATTTTCCATTTTTAGTATTTCTCTTTTACATCAAATGTATACATTCATATAATTATAAAATTATGCAATTATTTTATGTAGATTAGTGATGACTGCATGTGACTATCATAAAACAACACATTACAAAGCACTGTGATTAGAGAAAATGGTAATTGTGAACATCTGGATTGAGAAATTTAAATTTGAAAAAGTCTGATATTTTTCATAAAGCCTTTTTCCTACACTTGTCCAGATTTCAGTTAGTTCTGACTGAAACCATTTATATGGAATAGGGTAATTAAATACAAATTTAAATGTGTTACACAGATTAAATACCCAGGTAGAAAAATAATTATTACTGTCTTTGTTATATGGCTACATTGATAAAGAACAGTTTGCCTTTAAAAATATTTAGCAATTTTGATGATAGAGGATCAAATAAAAATGTTCAATATGAAGAAAAAATTTAAAATTGAATCAATCAAATTTCATTGGAAAGGAAAAAACTTAAAAACTCCCAAAAATATCTTGAGAAGTTATGAATTTCATTTTACAAACTAAGTAGCAGAAATCTGTCTCTATTTTTAATTTACCTACATGCAATTTCCAATTGAGGCCTCCATCTGCTAAAAGCCCCTAATTGTGAATTGAAAGACCACTTTTCCCCCAAACTCAAGGTGATGCCTATCTTCTGTGCAGGGTGGATATTCAAAATATTTAACAACATTGTGGTAGAGACTTCGACCATTCAAAGTAGATGCCCAATGAATCAGGGTGGATACTGGCCAGCAGACACAGGTCTGGTACCCTGGTGTGGGCCAGCTTGGAATTACCTAGGTTTTTAGAGGTATGGAGTGGGCGTGGGATGGGGTGGAATATTTGTCATCACTTGCTTTGGCAAACATTGAGGGGTCTCTTTACTCTCTGGACTTTAGTTATTGCCTACACCCGTTCTTATACCTCCTCTAGACCACGAAACATCTCCAGTCTGATTCTCCATAGAGCTCTCTTTTGAGCACAAAGGGAACATCGCTGTTCTCTATTCTTCACCAGCCTGAAGGGAACTCCTGCTAGATGTGCCATGCCACCACGTCACAGCAGTTTCTTCTCAACTGCTTTTGCATTGTGCCAGGCACACAGTTCCGTGGCATTTCCCCTTCAACTTGGCTTTCTTGAATATGAATTTCATAAATCTCTTTCATGTGTCTTTCACTTTTTCCATCAGAAAACTGATGGGAGTATCAAGGCAGAATGCAAGATCCTACTATCAAAATTAAAGAATTTGACTCTGACTCCGATTATGTCATGGCAGTCCTTCCTTGTAGATAATGAGGTGAGAATTTCTAGATGGCACTTGATTTGATGTGGGCTATAGTTAAAAAGAGTTAGGATATTGAAATATAGCCCCAGTATGTATATATAGTTTAGGACCAAAACATTTATTATTGTTGCCTTTTTACATTTCTATGTCATCTATACCCATATGTGCAATATTGAGTTTTGTTTCCCCTTTTTAAACACCTTTATTAATATACAATTCACACACCACATGATTTACTCATTTAAAATGTACAATTTCATGTTTTTAAATATATTCACGGAATTGTGAAATCATCATCCTAATCCAATTTTAGAACATTTTCATTGTCCCCCAAAACACCCCGTACTCTTTAACAGTCATTGCAATCATTCCTCATTCCCTCCCCCATCCCCCAGGCTCTTCAGACCCCAGAAATCACCACTCTACTTTATGCCTCTATAGATTTGCCTATTTTGGATCTTTTATATGAATGGAACCATAAAATATGTGGTCTTTTTTGACTAGCTTCTCCCTCTTAGCATGACATTTTCAAAGTTCATCCATGTTATGGCATGTATGAGTACTTCATTTCTCTTTATCACCAAATAATATTTATCTATATGTATTTATCACAATGTATGTATCTATTATAATTTTTGTATCTCTCTCTGTATTTTATATATATATTTCACTTATTATGCCTGGAACCTTGTCTATACTTTAAAAAGTCTAGTAAACGTTTTTGGAATTCAACTGGTGAAATTGGTGAAAACAAGAAATGTGGTAAATGAATAAAACTTCTTCCTGTGAAATAACTGATCTGCTCAGAGGCAATTCATGCAAATATTCAAGTACTCACATGTTGAGAAATTTAAAAAATATTATCAAACATAATGAAAATCAATAAACATTTGCCTCTGCATTCAAAAGGCAAGATTTTCATAAAAATTATCTGCAAAACTAGTAAACAAGTGGATAAAAATGGAAAATGGAAGCAATAATTATTATCATTGTAATATCAAGCAATAAAGATGAGAGATTTTTTTTCACCTTGAATTCATAGGAATATGCGATTACTTTGAGGGTGCCATTGACATGTTGGCATTGCTGGTCTCTTGAAGATCATAGACTAATGCTAGAAGTGCTTAACCTATAAATTATCAAAATTTAAGGGATGGCTCATACTCCATTTGATAAGTGGGCATTAAAAATGTAGCATATTTAGCTACGGTCATATTATTTATGATTTTGTTGTGGAGATATTTCTAATGTGGACAAAGTCCTCAGTGGACTCCAAATTACAGTAATATGACTACAATTAGGACCCATGTATTTAAAAAAAAAGATATTGGAAAAGAGCATCTCAAAAACATAGGGCAGGGGTGGTAATGAATGACCTTGATTGTCGTGGGAAGCATTTTGTAGGTAATTTAAAGCCATGGAAAGTACCTACGGAAGGCTTAAGATTCAAGGTTTCTGAATCTGATATTTTAAAGGCAAAGATCCTTATTCCATGGATGGATAAAGTTTCTATCTGTCAGGTTAAAAAAAAAACAAAAAAAAATGTTCAATAATTTGTGTAGAGCCCTAAGATATTTATAGAAATAATATGTAAACTAAGGCTTGATTTCCTTAATATTCTTTCTATATGTTCCTCTGTCTGAAAATGTGTGAGACAAGTTACTGGAAAAGGTCTTACTCCCTTTTAGGTCTATGTTTTAAAGAATTTTTTTTTTCTCTTCAAGTCAGTTCTTTCCAGTATTAACACAATCACTTTGAAATAATTAACCTTGCATTTTCTTTCTTCCATAAGAATTCACACTGCAAAACTGCATTTTATGCTCTCATTCACATACTTATTTCAAAGAAACAAACAAAAGGTTTCAAGTTTCTTAAGCTATTTGGAAAAAACAGAATCAACTAGAACAGCAGTCATCCGTGAAAACAACTGACATTTAGTTTCACATGTAAGGTAAATCTGAATGGCATGAGAACCTTTCTACTCACAGGTATCTAAAGACTCGTCTGAACCATCAGGGCAGTCAGGGTCCCCATCACACAGCCAGCTCTGGGAGACACAAGTCACGTGATCGTGGCAAAGAAATTCACCAGGATCACACAACTGCTGATCTGAAAATGAAAATGTTTCAAAATAAAATATGAATGATCTGAACATGAACACAAGAGCAGTACAAAGATGAAATGTGAGAAAGCAATGCATAAAAAGTACATGAATGTGATCCATATTTTCTGTTCAGTAGCAAAGCTAAACCAATTATTTTTCTTCATTTGAGCTACTCAGCTCAAGCACTCAATTTTGATAGATGTGACTTTGTTACAGGCTTATATAATCTGTTCTGGAAATGGTTAAGAATGCTGTTTATGTTTATGACTAGAGGCTTTATCAGATCAAAGATGGCATATAGATAGACATTCCATCAAGTGAGTTTTATATAAGATGTTGAATCAAAGCAGAAGCTCTTGAGCATAGAAATTTTAGTTTCCTTCTCTGCTCTAAGAGAAAGAAAAACTCAGTAATGAAGTAAATATTGTAATTAACTCCATTTCTGAGCATTCAATTCTTAACCATCCATCCCAATACTGATGCTTCAAGTCTCTACATAAATTACACATGCAGTGCCACAGGGTTTCCTTCCCTTTTTCGCCATGACTTCCAAGGTGACAACTTCTGCTACTAGAGAGCAAAAGTGGTAGGAAACTTCCATAAAGCTATTTTTGTAACTATGATTTTCTATAGTTGGTTGTGTCTAAAAAGTCTGCTATTTTTCTTTCCTTATTTCAGGATATTTGGGATCTGTAACCTTTCCTCAAGTTCTAATAAACTCAACAACTGTTTATTTTTCATAATATATTTACTTATACACTGTGAGTTCATTTAAAAAAAATAATTCTTTTTCACATTTTAACACGTCTAAAAGAGGAATATTTCTTATAACTGATGGCCTCTGAATGTGAAGGAATATTAGGACTACTTTAGCCTTCTGACTTCACTTTTAATTTTGATATGTACATACATGAACAATTCGCGATAAAAAGATCATTAAATAGGTCTATTTCAATAAATAGCAAATAAAAATTCTAAGTTATATGGAAGCATTCAGCCATAGCTTAATTGACAATATTTTCTTAGCAATATACATAATATTAGTATATCTTACACTCAGTGGTAACCTAGATTTGGTAAAATATGGTATATCTTTCCTTTCTTTCCATCAATACCCTCTACCCCAGCAGCATAACTTTCAGGAAATATGCCTTACAAATATATACATCTTTAATCTATAGATGTGGGCATGATATTAACTTTTTCAATTCTCAAACTATAGATATTTCCTGACAACTCATTTCATCTTATCCTATTATATTTTCCATGTATTCACCATTAACATTGCACTAATCAACACCACTATCATAATTGTTGTTTCTTTACATTAATTTGTTTGAGCATCCTCTGTATTTGGCTATAGACTTGGTGCTGTAAACCAAAGATGTAGAAGCCAGTCTTTATTTTAAGGGACTCAACAAACTATTTGTGCCAACAGACCTCTCTCAAAAAATGCTAAAAAGAAAGACCTGAGGTAGAGGCAGATGAAAACAAATATAAAAAAATAGTTTGGGTATGTAACCTTTCCTCTAAAGATTGGTAGGCTTTGGATGAATGGGATATAGGACATTGCGGGCAAGGTTTAGAATAAACAGATGCTAAGGCATTAATTATTACAATGCACTTGAGAAGAAAAAATGTTCTACTGAAATTAAAATAACAGGTTATAAGACCTGGGTTTTCTCCACCAAACAGTGGTGTGTGATATTTATAAGTGTGTCCCAGTGCTAAAAGAGAAGGGCTTACATTTTACTTTAGGCCATCACATAACTTTTAAAGTTAGTATAGGGTAAGAACATGAAATAAAATTCAAATTATTTTTCTTATAGACAAAGGGACCATATAATTTATTTTCAAACTGAGAGAGTTCTGAGAGTGAAAGAAGGCTAATTAATACTTACACTAGAGCAACAGGCATAAACCAAGTCTATCTCAGAAAAATCAGAATAGATATTTATTGTATCAATAGCTACCCTGCATTTGTTCTATGATCTCAAGTTACTACTAATTTTTCTCTTCCTTTATTCCTCCCAAACTATAAAAAATTGCTATGGGGAGAGGGGATATTGCCATTGTACAGTGCATGACAAAGTAAATAAGCAATAAAAACTTGTTGAAAGTATAAGGAAGTAAAGAGGACCAGAAAGAACCATTCAAGGTGTTGAAATAGAGTGTCTCGAGAATATAGGTCAGGGTTGGTAATGAAGGACCTTGATTGCCGTGGGAGCATTGTGAAGGTAATCTGAAGCCATGGAAAGTACTTAAGAAAGGGTATTGAATAATAAAACATTCTACAAAGACATATGTTAGAAAGCTCTTACAATTATCTAGAGAAGTGTTCAAGATGATTGACTAAAAGAGTGGAGATTTAGATGAAGATTGCACCAAATGATGTAATGTAAGAGTTAAGAATTGCTGACTAAATGTTTGAAAGGCTTAAATATGTCTTCAAGTAAATAGCCTCAGAAATTGGATGGTGTCTCAAAACCACAATAGAGCATATAGATAAAAAAAAAAAAGATTGGCTCTGTGTGCACCTGTGCATATGAGTCTGCTCATGATGGGGAATAGAATAATAAAGTAGGAGTAATAGAGAGAATAATTTTTAAAATAGTGTGTTTATAGTGATATTTAGCTCAAAAAGCACTTCTACCACCCAAATCTTAATTTATTAACTCATTTATTTATGCAACATATATTACTGGAATTTTACTGTGTTCTAGAGACTGGGGATATAATAATAACAATAATAACAAAGGAGAATTCCTGCCACCATGGTGCTATATTATAGTGGGAGGATAGAAATGAAAACAAAATAAATGACTTGATTGTATAGTATATTAGAAGATAAACTCTATTAAGAAAAATAAAACAGAGATTGGGATTAAGGATTGCACATCAGGAGGTACAATTTTAAATATGGTGGTCAGAGAGTATGTCACAGAGAATGTGACATTTGAATAAAGATGAGAGTGACGCCCAGTTTAATAAAATGTCACGTGTTAAAGATCACGAGCTAAAGACTTGAGGCAAGAGGGTAGCCAGTAAATTTAAGGAACGCTTAGGAGGCCATTGTGGCTAGAGAAAAAGAGAAATTAGGAAAAGATATGGTCAGGGAATATGGGGTTGAGAGGAGTAGGTGGTTTTGCGTTTCACTAAATCAACAAGATTGGAGACCATTGGCAGATTCTGAGCAGAATGACAGGATTCAACTTACTTTTTAAAAGGATCTCTCTGGTTACTATGTTGAGAATAAACTGTAAAGTGGAGGTGGAAGCAGGGAGATCAAATAGAATATCATATCATAGCAATAATCCAGGGGAGAGGGTGTAAATATGTTGGCAGGATGGAATTTCAAGGCTGTATTTGATGAGAAAACTGAAATCAAATATCATGTTAACCATCCCATTAATTGCCAGCATCTTAAATCAGATATATGAACCCAAATATATGACTTTTCAGTTATTTTTGAAAGATACTGAGTGTGGGGTGCTTTGGAGGCATCCGAGAAGAAATATCCAATAAGCAGGGAAATATTTAAGTCTGAAATTCTAGAGAATGACCAAAACGGGAAGCAGAAGAGAAATGAAGCCATAAGAAGATGGTGAAAAACTACAAGAATAGACATAGATGAAATTCAAGTGGAGAGAGAGAGAGAGAAAGAGAGAGAGAGAGAGAGAAAATAGATTGTCAAGAGAAAGAGGTGAATAAGTAAGAGTAGGTTGGGCAGAGAGACAGAGGAGAATGAAGTTCAGCCACAGATACAGGAGGAGGATGTAAGGGGAACGGAGATATACTGACACAATGTGAAATTTCAAGAACTGGGTAAGGGGTCACTGGTGATGAAGTTCAAGTACAGTGAGTTCTAAAAAGCTGGAGTAGACCCGTAGGCTGAGGGAGAGGTACTACTAAAGGAAGAGAGACTAGAGGCTTAAAAAGGAGATGAAAGTGGAGCAGTTTTCCTAAGATCTCATGGTGATGGAATAAGAACCTACACACAGATAACACAGATAATTATTATTAATAGCTGGTATGGGGTAAAGTCAAGGTATTCTTATCTAGTTGTGTTTTCCCAAAGAACTAAGGCGCAGGATTAGTTTTGAAATTTGAGGAAGGTGGGATTGGAAAGGGTAGTAAAGTTTAAAATAATTGCCATGGGAATTAGAAAAGGAATCAACTAGGAATTTGTGAAAGGACTACTTCCTAACAGCAATGGGGATCTAGGTAAGGTTGAAAAGTATACACTTGACAGTTGAGTGTTTTGTTCATTTTATTTTGTTTTAATGTCCAAATGTTCATGCACATTTAAGCCATAGCTATAAAATAATCCCTTGGGAAAATCCCAGAAGAAAATTCCTTGGGAAAATATACCAACTACCCATCCTTAATACGTGCTCACATGTATATAGATATGTACACAAATCCATCATGATTCACAATGTCTTTTTTTCCACGAGTAAAATAGACTCAAGGAGATTTACCTAATGAGCCTATGTTATCAGCTTGCTAAGCAAACTCCAACCTTTAAAGATAATTTGCATTGGTGCAGTTTTAGGGACAGTTTTATATTATTCCTCTAGGAAAGAGCAGTTAAGAATAGCTTGCTATAACCAACCTATTTACTACCTCTTTTCTTTTGCAACCAGTTATTTCATTTTAAAGTCAGTTTTTAAAAGCATTGGCTGTAGGATTCAGATGAATGAATTTTCAGTATTTCAAGGTGATTACCGAAAAGTATATCCACTGGATTGAGGTCCTTGAATCAGAAGCTAAATATGTTATATGTATATGTCTTCTATTTATCCCATTTAATGCTTCCCTCCACACTTCTGAGATAGTAAAACTAATCTTATTTTAAATGTCTTTCTATTGTATGAAACACAGTGTTTTACACTGTAATTAAAACAAGAAGCTTATGAGAATGTGAAGGCAATTTCACTTACATCCCTAAGGAAAAAGATCAAAGCTAGTACCATGGATATCTCTTTATAATAATAGATTCTTGCAATCAAAAGACATGAAAAGATTAGGACAACCATAGCCTATATAGAGTTTACTGAGTTTGGATGCATCCTGGCATGAGAAAAGCTTAGTATGGTAATCCTTCTACACTTATATGAAAACATCTAGTTACTTATTTTAATAGGAATTTATAATACATATTTTTGGAAATTTTATATAGATAGTTGTAGCTGAAAAATTTTATGTACATGAGCTGCTGCAAAGTAGCTAACTTATATTTTCTCATTTTAATATCAGGATGAAACTGCTAATTTTAATCTTTTCAAAAAATAGCAACTATCAATCAAATATAGAAATGAATATTTATCAACAGGGGTCTATTGAATGACCATGTGGTATGCAACTTTTTGAAAATTTCACCATAATTAATTTACAATAATCTTATACCATTTTCCTTAAAAGTCGACTCATCATACTAATGAGAACATTAGTTTACCTATAAATTGTCTGCCTATTGAATGCATAACAGAGTACTACAGGTAAATTTAAAGAATATAGAAACAAAGAACTCTGGCGGCCAATTACAAATGAGAAGTAAAGGAGGAATAATACACAGTAAACAGCTAAATTCCTGGGGGCTCTGAGAATAAGTAAGTTAAAGAATAGGTCCAACCTCATGAACAGCTCAGTGTTAGGGAAGTGCTATGACTTATGTTTTCGGAGCTTAGTCAACATCAATAATGTTTATTTAGTATCTCCGTATCTCATTGCTAACTTAAGCATAGAATGATTATACCAAACCATTCACAATTGTTAAAAGAGAAATAGGGTTATATTTCCTTTTGCCTCAGGTAACAGTCAATGAATACATTACCAGGAGAACAGAATTCTTGTAGAGAGCCACAGAAATTATCACAAATTCAACTCCAAATTTTGATAAAGCTCATGTAAAATTAAAAGAACAGTGTTAGTTATCAAATATCAAGAAGTATTGTAATCCCTTTCCTATATATTCAACTACTCTAGAAAAATGTACATACGTAGATGGAGAACAAATTCCTCAGAATTCCATTTAAATTGTTAAAGGGCTTCTTTCTCAATACTTTCTCCTACTATCATTTCACCATTCAACATACACTTTTAACTCTCCTTACTGCTCTATGCACTTTCCCTAAATGTATCATTTATATGTCTTTACTGTTTTAATTCTTTGCCTGGAATGCCCTTTCCCATCTAACAGAATTCTAGTCATTCACTAAAGTCTAATGGTATTTTACATCCTTTAATGGAGACTTCCCAATGAACTTTTTCTTCCTTTATCACTGAATCCATAACACTCTACTCAAAACACCAAAAAGCTACTGTACTTTGCTGTAAGTATCACACCTACTGTGTGATGAGTTCCTGGAGGACAGGGAGTTCTGTTTTAGACTTCATATTTTCAGTAACAAGAAGATTTTAATGGGAGGAAAATCAAATTTTCTGAAAATAATTATGTCTCATTTTTTCAGAGAGAGTGGATAAAGAAAAACCAAAGCAATACGGTATTGTGTGTTTTATTTTCAGAATGATAAATAGCTTTATTTAGTTCATCACTAAAACAAAATTAAGTTCTCCCATGATTAAAATAAAATACCCTGAGTAGTAAAGCTTATACTATATAAAATTAAAGCATCCATGAAAACTGAAAATCAAACTTGAGAGAGATTCAGTGTTATCCTCCAGAGTCTCTTAAAGACTACTGAAAATGAGATTTTTACAATAGCTAATGTGCAGTGGTAACTTAGTCAAACATATTAATGGTAGGTTTTTTTGTAAAAAAAAAAAAAGATAATTTCTTTAGGAATATGACAATTGTAAGATAAAAATGTAACTCACTATTTTAGGTCTTAATTAATAGGAATATAAAAATGTATTTAGATTACGTACATTTTGGAGGGTTGGGTTAGGGAAGGTAGATCAAAAATGCTTGAACTAGGGCAGTTTCATTTTTCCAGGAAAATATATCTTCTTCATAAAATGGGTGGTTGATTGAAAAATAAGCCTTATTCTACACTATAAGATTATAATTCCTACAATTATATTATTATATCATCATACAGTTCATATCACTTATCTTTGATAAATCCATCCTGAAAAATCAGCACAGGCCTGAATAGGAAGGGAATTGAGTAATAAATACTATGCATATTTCAATAATGTAACATGATTTTTAATCCATAATGTCCACTGTTATGCTGATACTTTATTAATAATTAGAAACTAATTCTACAAACATATGTGCACACACATCCACACAATAAGTATACATGTTCTCATATTTTAAAATTGATATAAAATTCCACCTAGAAGTTAGTTATCCTTGAAGCTAAAGTTGATTGAGAGACAAAATAAATAAGAATAAGATTTGAAATGAAATAACACTGAGTAAGAGTCCTGTGGTAGGCTGAATAATGGCACCCAAAGAAGTCCATGTCCTAACTCCCAGGCCCTGTGAATATGTCACCTTACATAGAAAAGGGGACTTTGCGGATGTAATTAAGTGAAGAATCCTGAGATGGGGAGGTTGTCCTTCATTATTCAGGTGGGCCCAATATCATCACAAGGATTCTTGTAAGAGGGATGTCAGAGAGGAGAGAAGCAGAGGCGCCACGGAAGCAGAGGTTGTAGTGATCTTGGGAAGGGGACAAGAGACAGGGACTTTAGGCTGGTGAAGGAGAAGAAAGAGATCGTCACCAAGAGCCTCCAAAAGAACTCAGCTCTGAGACACTATTTAGGCTTCCGACCTCTGGACTGTAGGAAAATAAACTTGTATTGCTTCCAGCCACTGAGTTTGTGTTAATTTGTTACAACAGCAAAAAAGAAGCTAAAACAAGTCCCCAGTTTCATGTCACAGCCAAGATATCACATATCTAATGAGTAGGAAACAAGCAAGCTGCAAGTTAGCTTACCTTTAATTTAAAAGCTTTTTTCTCCTAAGTCGCTTTCCCTTAGTTTCAACACTATTTACTTTTACATAAGATGTCTTTTCTTCTCCTTAATGTCAGATGTCGGTCCAAATACATTGGCACAGGATGAAGGCTGGCAATAATGACTAGAAGCACATGATGGAATTTTATAAAAAAAAACATTAAAAATGTTCAAATAACTGACACTTATGATTGAAAAATATATGAATTGGGAAGTGCATATGTGTGTGTGTACATGTGTGTATGCATGTTTTTATTCTTGTGATATGAAAAATGCAAAAATGTGATAATGTCCATTACAAAAAAATTGTAACTAATTGTGTATTTGTATGCTTTCTATTGGCTGCTACCATATTTGTAATCATTCTATGCCTTATTAGGTACCAAGTGTTTTGGGAGCTGCAAATGGCAATTCGTACTTACAAAAAAGCATCTTATATAAAACTGGGACAAAATTGAAAATTTGAAGAAGTACATTATCCCCAGGAAGAAGCTGTGCTCATTTATCATTTCTATCATAATGAACAAATGAAAAGTACCTCTGTAAACATTTCAAATACAATTTGACATTTAATTTTCAGGGAGAAAGTCAGTTTTTTTTTTCCTTGATCATTTAAACACTGGTAGACTTCTTACATTTTTTAGGCAGTGATATGGAAAATTATAAAACACTCAGCATAGAACTCTTTAGAACTGCTTTTTTTAAACAAGAAAAAATTTATATATACAACAGAGTAAAAACTCTGTCTTTTATTTAGCAAGAGACTAAAAGGATATATATTCAGTAGAATAAAGCTGATACATTAAACATGGTTGACTGGAGTTTTTATTATCATTGGACTAATGCTTTGCAGTTGTGTGTTCTTTTCTGAAATTTCAGTAGAAATGCTCTATTTCCTTTTTACATGCCCCTTTTCAAAAGCCCACTGAAATGAATTGGCAGAGTTATTTCACATACTACATTGTTAAGGAAGGGGAAAATTTTGACGTCTCCTTCATAAATGCAAAAGAAAAAGCCTAAATTATTGACATTTCCTAGCAAGCTCTATTCTCTAAATCCTGTATGATCCTCTTCCCATCTCCCAGGGGGTACCAAAAATTCACATCTTTTTTCTCATCTCTAGACTTAGTGAGATATGAAGCAGATGGTTAGGCTTTGGTTCTTTCGGAGATGATGCAAAATCTTCTATCCATTGTGCTGTGTTTTAACAATTAAGGACCCTTCAAAGGCTACAGTTTTATTTATCTCAAGTTCTTATTTTGATTTTTAAAACATATTGTTCAATCATAATTTCTTGCTACCTATTTTAAAAAGTTTTAAACTCATTAATTCATATAAGACTCATTTACTATCGACTAAAGTAAGTTGATATACAACGAGAATATAATGATGGAGACAACAGAATCTCTTCCCACAAGCTGCTGATGGTTTAGTAAGGGAGCAGACCAAAACACAAATGTTTACAATAAAGTGATGTAGGTGCTAACATAGGAGTGTCTGGGGTGTTGTTGAAAGGACAATGAAAATAGAACAACTTATACTGTGGACAAAGCTGAAGCTGGTTGTTGAGGTGGGAAGACATGCAGAAGACATTGTTAGTTGCCTAGCCAACAGCTATTTTTACCATTTTGGAAAATCTCACTTCCCATTGTGGAGCCAGGGAAGGCCATATGCTTGCTTCTCCAGTGTCTCTTACAGCTAGGGCATGGAAATTTGGCCCAGTGTTGACAAATGACCACTGAGGTATAGAGTTGTCTAGGTCTCTCCTGGGAAAAGTTTTCCACTCTACTAAAAAAAAAAAAAAA
>VBSM01003200.1:6938647-6977822 GCA_008086735.1 Cheirogaleus medius | reverse complement strand
AATGAAAAATGCTCAGCACTTGGGGCTTGGATGATATTAATAATATCCTTATTACTCAGCCCTGGTGTATTGGGTAATTGGATTACCCATCAGAAGTAACCAATACTGTCACTTAGGAAAAATCCCACAAAAGACTTGAATAATAAAAATGACAACATATTGTTGAATGAAAATAAAGAAGACTAAAATAAAAAAAAACGTCTTTTTAAAGCATTTTAACAAAAGAATGGCATTGGAGGATGATATTCCAAACAAAAGGGAGATCGATCACAAAGGGGAAACATGGCATGTTAACAGAATATCAAATAATTCACATGGCTGAAGTTTAGTGTATGTGTCAAAGATAGACTGGAAATTAGGTTGCATATTCACTTTGCTTTGCTTGAATATACTCATATTTTAATGTGCTTTTTGTAACCATTCAGTTAGACTTTTTACTCTTCATTATTTTAAGTTGGTCGATTTTGAAAAGAATTTTTCACGGGAGATAAAATAATTAATACTATGAATAGTAATGGCAATGATTGAATGTTCACTATGTGCCACATACTAAATTAAACAATTTGTATGTTTTATCGAATGCTCTCACAAATGTGTCTGACAGATCAGATGAGATTGTTTGGAAAGTTAAATGAATTTTTGAATGCCACTCAACTAGCAAGATCAGGATACAAATACATGACTGACTGACAAAAAGCCTGCTCTCATAATCATTAAAGGAATTTTTCTCAAGTTGGGTTTTATTGGCATTTTGAGAGCAACAAATTGTGCATTGGCAGTATATTTAGCACCACTGACCTCTAGGCATTACATGGAAGCAGTGCCTTCAGTCATGGTAACAACCCAACAACCCCACACAAAAATGTGCGTGCACTACAAATGCTGTGCTAAAGAAACCTAGTTGGAAATCACATAAACACTGTTGTTAGTACTTATCCTTTGTAAAACTATTGCAATGTGGCACCGACCTTATACTTCCTGAGCGGGCCTCAATGCTTCCTACTTCTCAAATCTTTCACCTGCTTACTGACACCTAAAATTCCGTATGTTTGAGTTTCCGCCACACAAAGGTAACAGCTATCCCTGGAAAAAAATAAACCTTTGTCTATGATTTATTTATAATTTCATAACAGATAAAAAACATTTATGGAGATGGGGGAGATCATGGTGGTATAGCACAGATGAAAAGACTAAATATTAAGAACGTAGAAGGTTGGAGTATCAGAGGCCCACCCTTTATGATTTTGTCATGAATCTCCTTCCCTTTTATTTTTAGAATCAAAGGCATAGAGTAAATGAAATTTCCATCTCCTTTTACTTCATCTCTATGATCAAACAAATATTTAAAATGTATAAAATTCTTCTAGAAAAAAATAAAGATGGTGAGACAGTGGTTTTCATTGACTGATTACCCTTTCGTAGGCATATATCTATACCACATACTATCAAATGAGAAGAGTGTCTTTATTAGTTGATGTGATGGAGGACAGAGGTCCCAGGTAGGCGGGCTTGTCTTATTTGGGTAGATGTGAAATATGAATAAAAGTTCAAAGGGTTTTCCAAACATAACTAGGTAATTAAGAATGTTTCTACAGATGACAAATGTCATGAGAATTTAACTGAATTCTCATGAAAGTAATTATTACTTTATCAAAAGACAGAGTCTAATGGAACATTTTAATGTTAATAGGAAGTTAGAAAAGGTAGCCACGGAGGCCTAAAGGAAAATAAAATGAGCCTCATAATGTTTTTAGGAAGAGATATAAATGCACACACTTTCTTACATTATGCCCATGCTTGTTAATTTTTTTCCATAATTAAGAAATTATTGAGAAACAGTATACTTCAGCAAAACACATATGTAGTCATGTCACCCCACTATGAATTAGAGTATTATCATTCTCTGTAGTTCAAGTTTTGGAAATATTTTAATTCCATGGGTTATATTTAGTTAAAATTAAAGAATATAGAGGAAAAAATCAAACCTTCTGAAGTTGACCACTTTTAGACAATCACTGCTATTATATTTTTTATAAATTCCTGCAGACTTTTCTACATTAAAAAAATACATATAAATTTTCAAGGTTTTTTTTGCTGAAAAATACTCATATTTCTCTGTATTTTGCCCTTTTACTCAAAATTATTTTGTGATTTACTTTCATATTTTTAAATATAGGACTATATAATAAATTTAATAAAGACATGATATACCATTATGTTAATTTTCCATATTTTTTACAAGTTTTAAAAATAGGTAATAGGTAAAATTAAAAGCTATAATTCTGTAGGTAATCTTTGTTCACTTGTCTAACTTTAAAAATAAATTACTAATTGAGTAAAAGTGAGATTTCTCAAAAGAATTGAATTGTAGAATTTTGATGCACTTAGACAAATTGCCTCCAAATGCAGTGTCAAAGTTTACATTGCACCAGTACTTTTATCCCATGCCCTAACCTACATTTACTACTTTTTAAAATCTTTGTCAGTCCAAGAGAGTCTATCATTTTAAATATTCTCATTTCTTTCAACCTCGGAAATTTTCTTCACGCTTTCTGACCATTTTTAAGGACATGTAAATTTCAAGAGATCCAAATGATGAGAGATGCTTGGAAAAACCATTAGGTCTATACATCCTAGTGCCTATCATATAAAGTGATCTTTTGTTTTTGAGAAAAGTTAGATTTTAAATAAGCAGTAGCCTCATTCTTTTTTTATATATATTTTATTTTTTATTTTTTTATTTCAGCATATTACTGGGTACAAATATTCACATTACATATATTGCCTTTGCCCCACCCAAGTCAGAGCTTCAAGCATGCCCATCCCCCAGACAGTGCTCACCACAACCATTAGGTGTAAATATACCCATCCCTTCCTACACCCTCCCTAACACCTGATGAATGTTACTAATATATGTGCCCTTAAGTGTTGGTTAGCTATGTCAGTTAATACCAATTTGATGGTGAATACATATGGTGCTTGTTTTTCCATTTCTTCACTTAGTAGAATGGGCTCCAGCTCTACCCAGGATAATAAAGAGGTGCTAGATCACCATTGTTTTTTGTGGCTGAGTAGAACTCCATGGTATACAAATACCACATTTTATTTATTTATTTTTTATTTCAGCATATTATGGGGGTACAAATGTTAAGGTTATGTATATTGCCCTTGCCCCTCTACCCCCTGGAGTCAGAGCTTCAAGCATGTCCATCCCCCAGACGGTGCCCATCACATTCATTATGTATGTAAATACCCATCCCTCTCCCCCTCCACCTGCCCGACACCCGATAAATGTTTTTTGAGTTATTTTTAACATTTTGGTTACATTTTATATCTTGACCTCTCCCTAGCAAGGGTTAGAGGTATTAATCCACTCATGTATTGATGGGCACTCGGGTTATTTCCACATCTTTGCAATTGTGAATTGTGCTGGTATAAACATTCTAGTGCAGATGTATTTTTTATAGAATGTCTTTTGTTCCTTTGAGTAGATGCCCAGTAATGAGATTGCTGGGTCAAAGGTAGTTCTACTTGTAGCTCTTTGAGGTATCTCCGTATTGTTTTCCACAGAGGTTGTACTAGATTGCAGCCCCACCAGCAGTGTATGAGTGTTCCTATCTTTCCTCATTCTTAAGGTGCATTCTTAAGATGCAGTATCCTTCCCAAAAAGGTGGCTTCAGAGGTGCCCTGAAGCAGCTACATATGCAATTTCATAGTTAGAAGTTCCTTTGTTGAATAATCCTCCTAAGTGCTCTTTTAATATGTATGGCTAGTCAACTTTTAGAAAGATACTTGTTCCTTTACTTCCAATATAAATCTTGTACAGGATTTTCCAAAATGTTTTAATATAAATTTTACTATGTATAACATGCTTTGTCCTGTAAAATGTTATTTTTTTTAAATGGGAGGAGAACTCAAAATACTTCCTCTGTTTTAGGGAAGCTCAGCTCTAGTTCTGCATACCCAAACTCTATTAAAAGGCCATATTATAAGGCCCTAGTTAATATTTTTAACACCATGTGCCCAATATCACACAGGATAAACGCTACCTCAAATGAATCCAAGAGAGTTGACAATAGAAGACTACCTTCAACAAATGATAAAACATTATATGAGTACAGACAATATTTATATATTGTTTGGGTATCAACTTTGATGGGAAATTAAAGGAATGTTTCTTTCATTTGATACCTTGAAATTTCTGCTGTATTAAAATTAATATATTTAAGGTGTAATCTAATTCATAGAAGGGAGGACACAGAAAATTTTGGCATTTCCTAAAGTTAGAATTCATTTTTATATTCATCACACTTTCTTTAAAAGTACACATACACACAGAGTAAGTATTAGTTAAAGAGTATATGTATACATGGGTATTCTATCTTTTATATCTATGTACCTATTTCTATCAATCAATCTATATATTTATATATAATCTTAATATATGTTTATATATACTTATGGATATGTAGATACATATATATGTATATACGAAAAGGCAACATCAAAGTTATCTATCCCTTTTAATCAGTGAGTAAGAATTTCTATTTATTTCTTCAGTTATATATGACACAATGTGCCAAAAAAATCTAGTTGGTTCAATCTTTTAATTTATTGAATTTTGATCCCAAGTCATCTGATATGAGTACATACATTTCTTCCTCCTCAGAGCTTGGTAAGTCAGAAAATTTTTTCTTAAAATTATATTATTTTCATAAAGAAAATTAAAGAGTTTTTCCCATTTAAAATAAGCCAAATATAGAGGGTGTTTTGTAAATTGAATACTCTTCTCTTTTTCTTGAGGAGTAAATAGGTATATTTAAAAAATCCATTGGCTTCTTGTGAGAGATCAATCTAAATGAATAACAGAATCCATATTCTGTAGAAGGATAGCACTATGTACGTGCTAAGACAAAATATGAATATAGACACCCATAATATATATCTTTTGAGAAATTACTAGCAAATGACTCAAGATAAAAATGCAGACAAATTTTAAGGATTCTATGCTTTGATTGATATTACCTATTAGTAAGGCCTGACTGATATATGATCAAAGTAAATATCTTCCACTATGACTAAATTGACCTTTTAAAGTACTTTAATGTAACATACTCCAAAATGTATTTTTAAAAAAACAACTAATGAGAGATATGGACAAGTTAACATTTAGACAGCATAGATTAAAGAAAAAATATGTGAGTGCCATGTCACATATCTGTTAAATTCATAAACTCGCCAACTGTGTTCTATATTTAAAGAAGACCAAATTAATATCAATTTTTTTGCACTTTAAAAATTAATATCAATTTTTTTGCACTTTAAAAATAAGTATGCTAACACAATATCTCATAGGTCTTTATCTAACTCATTAATTATTATTCATTATATACATTTATGCTAATGTTTCTCAAGGATTTTTAACATTTCTTTGATCTGGAACTATAAACACAATTATATAAAGGTTATTATGTATCTCAGACATTTTCCAATAAATATTTTAATTAATTATGGTAAAAAATTATTAAAAACTACTAAGTAAATGCATTTCTCCCTCATTAATTAAATGACAGCAATGTGGTAATTCAATTTAAAAATCCAAAAATTTAAATAAAAGAAATTGCAATTCCTTTATGGGCAGTTAGAGTATAATAAATATTAGAAAGTTCAACTTAACTGTAAAATTTCATTCAGTAAAATAAAAAATACAGGAAGAAATTAAAGAGATGAGAAACAGATATTAAGGAGATAAACATTTCTATAAAGATTAGAGAAAGGATTGAATAAGTAATATTCCCAAGAGAGCAGACACAGGATGCCTGCTAAAATGGTATCCTTTCTGGAAGTTCCCACTTTCTCCTTCTTTCTAACTGGGTTCTTCATAAGGTATTGCCTGCTGGTCTCACATGACCCCTTCACTCAAGTCAAGGCTGACTTGATCAGAGATAGGCACATGACCTAAAGGTAGTCAGTGATGTGATCTAATATAAAAACTCTGCCACATAATGATGACACTAAGTAACCTGAACAATTTAGTACTCTTCTCTGCTGTGTGGAAGTCAGTGGTTAATCAGAACAATAACAAGGAACTTTGAAAGTTAATAACTGGGACAAAGATATAACATTAATAAAAAATTTATAATAAAAGTAGATTTCAGATCAAATGGTAAAAGCATGACTCAGTTATTTGCTAGCTATATCACTTTGGTCCAGCTATTGAACTTAGCTTCCTTTTAGTTCCCTAACTGGGAACTAGAGAAATAACAGTAACTAGCATATATAATTTTTGCAAACACTGTAGAATAAGGTATATAAAGGACCCAACATTGCTACCAAGTAAGAGTAAGTAGTCAGTATACGTTAGCTATTATTATTACTAACATTTTTATTTGTGCTAGATACTTTTACATTTATTTCAGAATATTATGGGTGTACAAGTGTTTTGGTTACATGTATTACTTTTATACAGTTTGAGTCAATGTTATAAGTGTGCCCATCACCCAGATAGTGTGCATTGTACCTATTAGGTGTGAATTTACCCAACCCCACCTCCCTTCTCCCACCTGCTTGATTTCCATTAAGTTTTACTTCCATATGTGCACATAAGTGTTAATCAATCAGTTTAGTTCCAGTTTAATAGTGAATAAATGTGGTGTTTGTTCTATTCTTTGTATGGAACCAGAAAAGACCTCATGTAGCCAAAGAAACTTTAAGGAAAAAGAACAACTTGGGAGGCAACACTTTACCAGACTTCAAGCTATACTACAAGGCTACAGTAACCAAAACGGCATGGAACTGGCATAGGAACAGAGACAGAAACCAATGGATCAGAACAAAGAACCCAGATATAAAACCATCCTCATATAGCCACCTGATCTTTGACAAAGAAGGCAAAAACATACAATGAGGAAAAGAAACCCTATTCAATAACTGGTGCTGGGAAAATTGGATAGCCACATGTAGAAGACTGAAACCAGATGCTCACCTCTCACCACTCACAAAAATTAAATCATGGTGGATAATAGGCTTAAACCTAAGGCATGAAACTATAAGAATTCTAGAAGAAAATGTTGGAAAAAGTCTTCTAGATATCAGCCTATGCAAGGATTTATGAAGAAGACTCCAAAGGCAATCACAGCAACAACAAAAATAAATAAGGGATCTGATCAAATTAAAAAGCTTCTGCACAGCTAAGGAAACAATAGAGTGAACATACAACATACAGAATGGAAGAAAATATTTGCATGCTATACATCTGATAAAGAGCTAACAACTAGAATCTATAAAGAACTCAAGCAAAACATTTTGGGCATTTACCCAAAGGAAAAATCAAAGAACAAAACAAAACAAACAACCCCATTAAAAAGTGAGCAAAGGGCATGAACAGAAGCTTTTCAAAAGAAGACAGACTAATGGCCAATAAATGTGAAAAAATGCTCAACATCTCTAATCATTAGGGAAATGCAAATCGAAACCACAATGAGATATCACTTAACTCCAGGAGAATGGCTTTTATGAAAAAGTCCCAAACAACAAATGTTGGCATGGATGCAGATAGATGGGTACACTCATATATTGTTGACTGCAAACTAATACAACCTCTATGGAAAGCAGTATGGACATACCTCAAAGAACTAAAAGTAGAACTACCATTTGATCCAGCCATCCCCCTATTGGGCATTTACCCAAAGGAAAAAAAATCATATTATAAAAAGACACTCACACTAGAATGTTTATTGCAGCACAATTAACAATTGAAAAAACGTGGAAACAACTCAATTACCCACCAATACATGAGTGGATTAATAAAATGTGATATATGTATACCATGGAGTTCTACTCAGCCATAAAAAAAAAAAAATGGAGAAGTAATACCTTTTGTAACAACCTGGAAGGAACAGGAGACCATTCTTCTAAATGAAGTATCATAAAAATGGAAAAACAAACACCACATGTGTTAGATGCTTAATGACATTTTTGTCCCAAATTGCTTTTTATTCTCTAAGTTGACAAAGCTATTCTGACATTCCTGTGTTCCCATCACATCTAATTTTATAATTGTTCCTGGATACCTGTAAGGCCCAGCTACAAAATAAGCTTTTGATTTATATTGTTTTCACATGTATAACTAACACAAATGTGAATTACAAGAAAACATATTTAGTGATGAGATTTACCAAAAAAAACATTCCACTGCTCCTATTCTGATTCTCTGACAAGTGACAAATTTGTGTCTAGCAGCATTTTTTGTTCCTCTGCTTCTGATTTGAAGATGGAAGTTGATTCAGAGATATTTAAAGTTTTTCTTAGCATGCTGATATTTGAAGATGAAAATCTCTGATGGAAAATTGTGTTTAATGTTTTAGTTTTGTAACAGATGAGTGGCAAGTTTGAGGTTTGTGGACTCTAAAATAAGAAGGGATGGAAGAAAAGTCTGAACACCTGGTATTTTCTTTCATCCACTTTGTTTGTCTTATGTTCCTCACCTCCCTGAATAAGATTTGTGTCATACCCATGTTCAGTTTTGAATCTTCTTTTTTTACTTAGCTGATACTATTTTCAACACTCTTAAATATTTTTGATAAGATTATTTTCAGTACATGAATAATATCCTTGATTATGTCTAAACTAAATATTCAAGAATTCTACTCAGTTTGATTTCAAACATTTTCTATAGCTCTAAAGATTTATAATGATGGCTTGAGGAAAAGTGTATAATTTTAGGAGGTTTTGAGGTTGTGTCAAATGTTGGGTAATGTGTCACAGACTTGGGGGAAAAAAAGGAAAAAAAATATTGGGAAATGTGTTAAATGGTCCGTGATAAACAGAATGAAAATAACACTACTGACAATGGCAGTAAAATATTAGGCAATTATATGCAGGAAAGACTAAAAGCCAAAAATTTAAACCAAAATGCACATTTTCTTTCAGTTATATCTCAGCTATTTAAGATCATATTAAATGCTTAATTGATATCATCAACTGTAAGTGTTCCTTCTCTAATGCAAACTGTTACCTTAGAAATTTTTCCTTACTTTAGCTGAGTACTCAAAGAAGAAAATAGAATAAAAATACCAATTTTGGTAACAGAAGCCACTCACAGTGGTATACAGTTTTGGTAGCCTGCTTTCTTATTCCTGCCATATTTCCACAGTTTCTAACTTCACCTCCTTTCACTTTTATTGTTTTCTACTATTATGAAACAATGTTTGTCATTTGAGAGACTTAAAAGTAAATTGAATCTACTAAATAATATCTATAACCGGAAATAGACAAAGGATCATCTGTTCTCTCAAGAGATCACCCAACTCAGAACATGCTCGGATTCCTTATAAATACATACAGTGCATAAAATGTTTTATCATCTATTTAAAAATATTTCTCTATTTCAGCAACTTGCAGTAGCAAAGCTAAAAGTGTTTCTCTTACCTTACTCCTACTGGTGTCTGAAATAGCTCCCTCGGTGGGACAGTCTATAATTTAAGTGCAGATAACACCTGCACTAGTGATTCATTAGTTTAAATAAGGACAAAAATGTAAACTCAGTGGATTTCTACATTGATATAAATGTAAAACTCGAGAATTTAATACATTTCGCCTCATGAAAGTCTGGTGTAACAGAAAACAAAAAGTAAAGCAGAGTAAGTTTGAGGGCAAGACACTGGGTTCCAAATGTATCTCTGATCCTTTCTCTAGGGCAAGTAAGTGACTCCAGGGCTTTGGTCCTGATTGACTTCATCCAGAAAACCAAGCATTAGCTAAGAGTGTCTTTAAAATTCTAGTGCTTTTGTATTTTGAATATTGTGTTATGTAGACATATACGCTGAATGTATATTAAAGATTTGATGCTTTTCTTTTGAAATTCCCTTCAGTGAAAATTTATGAGATTAGCTTCATTTAAATACATTAACTTCTTCACTTAATAGCATTATCTTGTTTTTGAGAAGCTTACTTCTACCTACTTATACAAATTTGCTCTAAGTTATTTTTAATTTCTAAAAAAATATATTAATTTGCACATTCAGGATTAAAAAATCGTCATCACTTTTTATTTTCAAAATAATCTGACAATATAAATTATACCTCAGTAAAGTTAATTTTAAAATAATATGACAGAAGTTCATAAGTCAATTTTAAGATATTTATTGTAGCCATAGTATTTTGAAGAATTAATTTTTGGAATAAAGAAATGAATCCTGAGGTGACTTCCTCAAAGTATGCAATCCACATCTAATATATATTTTAAATAATTTAAATTAGGCAATGATTTGTATGTGATTTGATCTTTGCCCCTTTTTCATTACCATTCCTATTAGGTCATTAAATATGAAATGTCTGATTTCTAATCAAAAGTGTAGTTTATTATATATCAAACAAGAAGCAGTATAATTAATCAAAGTATGTACCTAAATTACCAACATAGTTTCACCATTTTAACAGTAGTAGCGTGTTTATGCCAGCAAAGAAGAAGCCTGGGGAGCAAATGGCAATGAAATCGCAAAAGGTGTTTTCATCAGCTTGTAGAGAAGTCAATATTTGTCCTTGCAAGAAGTGGTTCAAAGCCTGGAAGAAGTAGTAGTTAGTGTAAGGTCTAATGAATACAGTGGATGACAGAGAGTTTCCAAGTCCAGCTTCTGTAGTTTGAGCAGTGTTGTTTGTGTGACATATGGTCGAGTGTTGTCTTGCAAGAGGATTGGCCTGTCTCTGTTGACCAGTCTCGGCTGCTTAGTTGCAAGTATCCTCATCATTTCGTCCAGTTGGTTGCAGTAGACATTGTCTGTAATCAACTGACCAGATTTCATGAAGCTGTGGTGGATAATACCAGCGCTGGACCACCAAACAGACATCATTACCTTTTTTTTTTATTTCACCATATTGCAGGGGTACAAATGTTTAGGTTACATATATTGCCTTTGCCCCACCCTAGTCAGAGATTCAAGCATGTCAATCCCCCAGACAGTGTGCACTGCATCCATTAGGTGTGTATATACCCCTCTTATCCTTCCCCTTACCATCTGCCCTACCGAGGAATGTTATTACTATATATGCACTTAAGTTTTTTTGATGAATATTCAGCATCTTTATCCAACCATTGTGCCAAACACTTGCCATTGTCAAAAAGAATCCAGTTTTCATGCCATGTAGCAATATGCTGTAGATATGGTTCGCCTCTATGTCATGACAACAAAGAAGGTCAAGCTTTGAGACGATTTCTCTTTGGATACTCATTTAATTCATGTGGTACCAATCTATCCAGCTTCTTTACCTTGCCAATTTTTTTAAATGGTCCAATATTATTGGAATAGTAATGTCAAACCTTGCTGCTAATTCACATGTCAGCTGAGACGGATTCGCTTCCTCTGTAGCTTTCAGCTCATCATTATCCACCTTGGTCTCAGGTCACCCATGTGGATCATTTTCAAGATTAAAATCACTAGAATGGAATTCACCAACCATTGAAGTACTGTGCATTCATTATCCTCATTCTCCCTAAACACTTCATTGATATTTTGAGCTGTCTGTGCTGCATTGGTTCCATGAAGGAACTCATATTTGAAAATAACACGAATTTTTGACTTATCTGCGGTTTCACAAAAATTGCTTTAAAAATTTTTTGAAAGATAATCACAAGAAGCTAAAATGTGTGTTTGAAAGACTGAGGATATACCTTCACAATAAAAATAAAACAAGAAGTGTCAAAGTGAAATGTCAGAGATATCAACTGTCAAACTTAGTACTTAAGGAAATAGGAAATTTCATTTTTAATAACCTAAATAATTGCTGAGGTTTCTAAGTGAAAATCATTTGTGTTGGCAAGTAACAAATCTACTTGTTTATACACAGACAACCTCCCATTATTATATATTGTTTCATATTATATTTTAATATCTTATAATATTAAGAGATTTTTTTCTCTTCAGAGGACATTTCCTGATTAGCAGTCTGATGGAGATGTCTTATTTTATATCTCCTCAGGTGTTCAAAAGCAGAGTGCAAAAATTTTTAGGAGGGACGTTCCATTAATTGCACCATAGAATTCCTTACTGCCTCAAAATCAATAGTTAACTGAGTTGGATTCAGGATTCCCCGCATCAGAATTACTCAGAATGTGGTTTTAAACTATAGCAATTCCTGGTTCCTGGTTACCATCTCTGGTGGTAGGTTGCAGAAATCAGAATTTTATGAAGCTCCTTAGGCAATCTTCAGGCACACTGAAGTTTGAGAACCTCTAACTCAGAGTGTCTACGCTTCTTTACTAATAGTAAATCATATCTTTAGGTCATTCAGACCTATAATTTAAAGGATCCCTCCTCTTCATTATATTCTGAGGAATCCAGCACATTTTATAGCAAGTACTATATCCTTGATCTGGAATAACTAAATCTCTTGTTAATGTAAGTTCCCAATAATGGTTTTATATGCACAATTGTGTAGTTAAGGAAAGTGTCTGGACTCTCACAAGTGACTCTCCTTCCACATATCCCTTTACAGATGGAATTCTGTCATCAGCTGCTGCCAGAACCAGATTTCAGTGTTGTGGACTCTGGATTTTTTACTGTTTGGTGGACATTTTTTAAGGGAAAGAATATAACACTGCAAATGCAAAATCAAATACAAAATGGATATTTATTTAAAATGCAAAATCAAATACAACACATTACAAATTTTAAAAAGCTTATAAGTTCATAAAATATCAATTAATTAAAACATTAACACAATGTTTTTGTAATTAACGACTGACATAACTCCATAATATCTTCTTTGTCTGCTTGTTTTAGCTATAAATAACCACTTTAATCATCGTTTTAATCATGGTTTCTACAGAGAGAATAGAAAGTTAATCCAGTCTTTCCTTTTGAATATTCCATCAAATGTTTTAATTACCATCATTAGCTTAGAAAAGTTTCTTTAAATTTCATGACTGGAAAATGCCATGGAAAGTATGTGGTTGTCATATTTGGGGAAAGCTCTCTAGAGGTTTCTTCTATAAATGAGCTGCAAGAATTGGAAAAATTTTCCATAGACTAACTTCTAGCTCTACTTTTCCTATATTGTTTCTTTTCACAAACTTCATTCTTCACATGTTATACACATTCAAATTGTGACCTGACTGCTGGTCTTGCATCTATGTGTCATGATGTTGGATGTATCAACATAGAAAGTAGAAGACAATCATACACTCTATGTGTATGATATAGTGGTTACGAATAAATTAACTATACATAGAAGTGACTGTGAATCATATAAATTATCTCATTAAACACAAGTTAAATATATTATGTATTCATTTCCCTTAAATAAAACACCAAAATGCCACAGTCACTCCAATCCCTGACTCATTCTCATCTGTTCTCACCTTTCTTAGTAATAAGCACCACAGTTTACTCATTTACTTAAACTTTGTTTTCACAATGTTAACTATATCCACTTGGTTTGGTTTTATGGAGACAGTATTAACACAAGAAAAGAATTCTCAGTAGTTGAAATTTACCTTACAGTTGGAGACCTGGGACTGTTTTTAAACCTCTCCTTCTAAATCAATTGACACACCCAAAGAATCCTTAAATTATGGTAATTTATTTTCTATTTCTTACAAAGCACAACAGACAATCTCATCTCTTCCATTCCAATTGGTGTGTCCACAGTCCAAGCATCTCCTGCCTGGAGTCCTGTATGAAGTCTTCTTTCTCTCCAGTTTAGTCTCTGGAATGTTATCCATTTTTAGAGTATACATCCAGTCATTTGAAATCCATGCTTAAATTCTTCAAAAACCTTAGAATTACCATAAAATGTCCAATTTCAATAAACAGTACAAAGGACTTCCAGGGACTGAGCCCTTGTCCACTATTCCCCTTTTGCTTCTGCAAACCCAGGGATCTAGTCCAAATGGACTTCTTTTTTCGTCTTTCACTACATCATGCATTTTCTTGCCTTAGTACCTTGACAGATTCTGTATTTTCTGCTTAGACCACTCTTCTTTCCTCATCCCTTTCTTATGTCAAATCTACTTTTTGTCTCAATTTAAAAGTCAGTTCTTCTGGGAAATCTTACTCTGTTGTTTCTCAATGGTTGTCTGTGTTTCCACTCTCACCATTCTAATCACAGTTTACTCTTCTGCATTGTTCAATTGTGTACCTTTCTCCCTAGAACATAAGCCTACTTGAAGGTAAGAACTATGTCTTTTTTTATCATTCTATATCAGATATGTAATCTCAATAAGTATTTATTGTAATAAAGAAAAGGAAGTAATAAAAATGGAATCAGATATGTTAGGATATCTTTATGACTTTAATAGATTATTTAATTTTTCATCATTAGCTTCGTTTTCTCATGTAGAAAAGAGGAATAATAGTATGTACTTCATGGTTTTGTTGTGAAAATTATATAATATTACATACAAATCATTAACAGGCTGTGGCATGCACATTGGGAACACTCAAAAAAATGAAGGATATTATTATTATTTATTATAAAGGAAAAAAATAGCTTTGATCTCTTCAGTCCTTGATAGCATAGCTATAAACAGCATCAATAATCGCATTGGTCAAACCACTGATGAAGGAATCCTACCTCTTCTAATGTTTTTCCCTACCTCAATGACATTCTACACTGAAATAACAGTCAGTGGTCACTTTGATGGCCCTGGTGGCGTAACCAGTAATAATGTCCTGTTCTGTACTTACACTGTGCTATTCTTTTCTCATTCTCATATGCTCTTTTATTCTTAATCAGGATTTTCTTCACATCATTTTTACAAGAAATAACAGCCTTCAGTGAGGGTGCAATTAGAATCACTACTACCCATTTTTTTTAAAAAATTCCTTTTCTCTAGTTCATTTATCTTTTCCTGAAGAACTAACCCATTTGTACAATTACAGTTTTTTTCTTTCTTAAATAAAATCCTGCTGTAGAAATTGACATAGAAATTTTACCTACTTGGTGGCCAATAATTTTTCATACAATCACACAAGCACACACACACACAATTTGTTAAGTGAACAGAATAAATATCATACAAAGAGGGCATGAGTAGGCAGTTAAAAACAGTAGTATATAAACGGATATAAGGGAATCGTAATATTGTCTTTCACAAAAATGCCTATTTTCTCTCATCCATATTGTCTGTATGTGAACTTTAAAAGGTTGTACTCTTTTGTTAAGTTGAAATTACTCTGATGGACATTTTGATAATCCATTCAAACAGTTCAATCATTCTGTGACCACTAGGCTCATTGGCAGATTCATAGTCACAGAGACATTCTAATGATGAAAAGAAGAATCTCAATGTAAAAATTTACTTTCTGTAAATAACAATAGAGATGTAAGTTACATATCAACTAACAAGAATTGTTTTCTTGCCTTAACTCCACAAAACCAAATCAAGCATATACAGTTAAGATTGTAGAAGTGAAGTTTCAAACACTCATTCAAATTAAAACTTTCTGTTTGTTTTACAAAATGAATTAAACCGGGTATTTTCTAAAGGTTTTATCTTTCATTTAACAACTCTGGGAAAAATATTACATTATTTTTTGCACTACATCAAAGTTCTCTCTTAAATTCTATGTATTTTATTTTGCTATAAATATTATTTTGAATTTCTATTATATGTCTTTAAATATAGGTAGTAATTCTATCCTGAAGAGGAAAACATGATGTTTTGAAGAAAAAGCAAAATGTATGCACTAAGATACCCTAAAACTACACTTTCATGAATATATTTTCTTAATAAGTATTATTTATTTTGTATTTCCAGTTAATGAAGTAGCTTCATTAAATAAATTAAATAATGATAATTTAATAAATAGCTAATATCTTCCTTGATGTTCAATTCTACAACATAAAGTATAGAATTTATTCCCTTTTAGAAGTTTTTAATTTGCTGATAAAGAACATCAGGTTGGACATTGACCCCACCACTTAACTTTAGAGGGAAACGAAAGTTTTCCTGACTTTGAGTATATTATTAGTTTTAAGTCTGTTCTTTGATGTAGCACTCTCCTCACTGATGCAGAAAATATTAATAGTAGGACTGTTAATGTGCATTGGGGCCTCATGACAGAGTATTTTTAAATGCAACATAAAAATTATAGGGAAAGATTCATCTAAATATTTCAGAGTAAAACAGTGACGGAGTGACAAGTATATTATATTCTTTAATTAATAAACATTTGTATAGCTTGTTAGAGTTAAGTTCTGCCCTAAGTTCATACAAACCTGAATAACCAATAAGGTTAAACATAAATTAAAAATGACATGCAAGTTATCAAGAGCAAGTCATTAGACTAGAAATGATACTATCATGTCTTCAGCTTCTAGCACATCAAAAGGATTCAATAAAGAGTAGTGAGGAAAAATGAATCAGTGGTTGTATTAATAGAAGTGTGAACAAAAAGCTAAGCAGACGGAAATGAAGATGCTCTTCCTTTCTTTCATGGATAGAGAAAGACAGAATGGGATAAGGAAAGGCTCAAGAGAGAAAATCTGCTAGGCTTGAAAGATGGATATGGATTTCCCAGGCATAGAAGGGAACCATGGTAGAGGTAAAACTTATCACTTGAAGAGGATTAGTAAAAGTAATGGGCATTTCTGGAAAAAGAATTAGGTTAAACAAAGGCACATAAGTAAAAGTTTCACAGCCTCTCCAGTAAGTAGTCCAGAACTACTAGATTATAGGTTGCCTGGTAGAAATTTCAAAAATATGGATGGACCATGTTGGTACAGTTATGTTTTGAAGGGCAGTATTTGACATTTTCAAGTGTTTTGGACTTTATTTCATCAGTAGAAGTGAAACAATGAATATTTTACATTAGGATTTAAACAATGTTTTAAAGAAGAAACATCTGGCTATGCTACAGAAAGAGAACTTGATCGGCACTTTGAAGAATGAGTCACAGCTAAAATATCTTGAAGAAAACAGGCAGACTAATTAAGAATACATTAGAATACCTTCTCAGCATAGTGAATATGGCCTAAACTCAGACAGTGAAAAGAAAGGAGAGGAGGAAACAAAGTGGCCATTTTGGAAGTAAAACTGATGAGACCAGATGGATCCGTATAAAAACACTGCAGGAAAGGGAGGTGTTTCTGGTGCAAATGTTTTTCTGAGTGAATGCACCATTAAATAAGGTAGGTAAGGAAAAGAAAAATTGAATAGTAAAGATAATGAGTTCCATTTTGAGCATAGGTTATTGAAAGAAATAATGTGAGACTCTGGTATTGATGTCCAAAAGTAGTTACAAATGTGATTCCAGGATAAAGGTGGGAGGATGGGGTCATTGTGGTGGTTCATAGCATCCCAGTTCACAGAGCAAGGAGAATTGGAATCAGAAGAAATTGCACAGTAGGAAAGGAAGTAACTTGAAAACTTTTAAATGACTATGATAAAAAGAAATTGTACTTATAGTAGTACAAGGAAGTGAAGATGAGAAGTAAATGTAGTATGATATTTCCAGAATAAAAGAAAAAGTGCAGGGTGAATATGGCAGTCAGAGTTGAAATTGAAGGAGTGTACTTGCTTGTTATATCTGTGGATTTTTGCAGAAGATAAATGTGGAAAAGATGTCAAACTAAGGGTATAAAGCCAAAAATGTGTAAAGATTAATAGATATTAATAGAGGAATCTCATAACAGAGTTAATAAATAGAAACAATGTTGCCATACTATTCATTTAATCAATTCATATAAAAAGTTTATCTGATTATCTACATGAAAAGTCTAAACAATATACACATTAAATGAGGTCAGCAAAATATTATTAACTTTGGAACATTTGTAGATAAACTGAACTGGTAAGACACAAAAATATTGATATACCAAGGTTGGATGACCTTTACTGATCTAAATCAATAATCTTTTATAGGTCCAGCATAAAAATACTTGTGTGAGAGTCAACCACACAGGAAACATAGAGCAATCTTATAAATGGTAAAGCATAGCATCTACTATAAGTCAGTTCCACTATCCACATCCCAGTTCTAATCTGAAAAAAATCCTTTATCAAGTAGTCATCCATAACATTCCCCTGGAGTCTCACACAAATCCTTCATCAAATGAAAGACACTTTATCATATCAAAGATTGTCAGAAGGTGGTGGTGGGGAAGGGAGGGCAGTATTTAATATATACTTGAAAAAATATTTGCCTAGAAATTAAGAAAAAATAAAAACAGGAAGAGGGCTTGAATAAGTGAAGCATTATAACAGAACTCAGGGTATAGGGATTATCTTCCATAGGTTCTGTAGAATCTATTCTGCTCATTTTATTTATCTCCTCTTTTGCAGTCATGTTTTACTTAAATAAACCCATTTTTCAATATTTCAATATTGAAATGACAGATAAACACTCCCAAATATAGATTGTAAGGAAGCTCAATGAAATCCAAGAGAAAATGGAAAACCAATTTAAAGAAACTAGAAAAGCAATTCAGGAAATGAATGAAAATTTCACTAAAGAGACCAACATAATAAAAAAAAAAATAGAACTTCTGGAAATGAAAAATTCATTTAAGGAAATACCAAGCACAGTGGAAAATTTTAAGAATAGACTAGACCAGTCAGAAAAAAGAATGGCAGAGCTTGAAGACAACTCTTTCCAATTAAATTGGTCAGTCAAAATTAAAGAACAGAGAATTAACAGGAATGAACAAAGCCTGCAATAAATTTGGGATTATGTAAAATGGTCAAATATAAAAATTATAGGCATCTCTGAGGGTGAAGAAGAAAACACACAAGGCTGGAAAACCTATTTGAGGGAATAACTGAGAAAAACTTCCCTGGTCTTGCTAGAAATTTAGACATCTAGGTGCAAGAAGCTCAACGAACACCTAGGAGATTCATTGCAAAGCAGAAATCACCAAGACGCATAATCATCAGGCTGTCCAAAATCAACACAAAGGAAAAATTCCTGCAAGCCATGAGGCAAAATCATTAAGTAACTTACAAAAGAAAAGCAATCAGGCTAACTGCAGACTTCTCAACTGAGATTTAGCAAGCCAGATGGGATTGGGGCCCCATCTTTAGGCCTCTTAAACAGAACAACTGTTAGCCTAGAATTTTGTATCCTACAAAATTAAGTTTCATATATGAAGGGAAATAAAGACTTTTCCAGACAAGTAAACACTGAGGGAATTTGTCAACACCAGACCTGACCTGCAGGAAATATCAGAACTAAATTATACATGGGTCAGCAAAAGAGACATTCACCAGTGCAAAACTACCCAAATGCTAAAGCCCATAACTCATATAAAACAATAGTACAAGATGTAAAACAAATCAATAAGGTACTACCCAACAGGATGAACATAACAGTATTCCACATATGAGTTCTATCAATCAATGTGAACAGTTTGAAAGCCCCACTCAAGAGAAACAGGTTGGATGGATGGATGAAAAAATACAACTCAACTATCTGCTTCTCCAGGAAACACATCTAAACCACAAGAACTCATACAGACTTAAGTTGAGGGTATGGAAAAAATATCCCATGCAAATGGAAATCAAACGAAAGGTGTATAGCCATTGATTTATGACATAAAATTGACTTTCAATCAACCATAGTAAAGAAAGACAAAGATGGTCATTATATAATGGTAAAAGGAGCAATTCAACAAGACATAACAAGCTTGAATATCTATACTCCTAACACAGGAGTGCCTAGATTCATAAAGGAAATCCTACTAGATCTAAGCAAAGAGATAAACAACAGGATCATAATTGCTGGAGACTTCAACACCCTATGGCAGAAAGGGACAGATCATCTAAGCAGAAAATAAATCAATAAACACTGGACTTAAATGGGACTCTAGAACAAATGGGCACAATAGACATTTACAGAGCATTTTACCCAAAACAACTGAATATACATTCTTTTCATCAGCACATGGAACACTCTCCAAGACTGTTCATATCTTAGGCCACAAAATATGTCTTAACAAATTCAAGAAAATAAAAATCACCGTGAATCTTCTCAGACCACAATGGAATAAAACTAGAAATCAACTTCAAGAGAAACACTCAATTCTACACACAGTCATGGAAATTAAACAACCTGCTTCTGAACTGTTATTGGGTCAGTAATGAAATTAAGATGGAAATCAAAAGATTTCTCAAACAGAATGACAGAGGGGACACAAGCTATCAAAACCTATGGGATTCAGCAAAAGTAGTCCTAAGGGGAAAATTCATAACCTTCAATACTTACATCAAAAAGACAAAAAGATTACAACCCAACAATCTAATGACATGTCTCAAGGAACTAGAAAAGGAAGAGCAATCCAAACCCAAAGCCAGCAGAATAAAAGAAATAACAATAGTTGGAACAGAACTACATGAACTAGAAAACAAAAAAGTAGTACAAAGGATAAGTGAAACAAAAAGTTGGTTCTTTGAAAAGATAAACAAAATTCATAGACCTCTTGCTAGATTAACCAGTGACAAATGAGAAAGATCCCAAATAAGCTCAATCAGAAATCAAAAAGGAGATCTTACAAATGATATCACAGAAATACAAAATATCATCTGTGAATACTATGAAAATGTCTATGAATATAAACTCAAAAATGTAGAGGACATGGACAAATTTTTGGAAACACAAACTCTGAAGACTCAGTCAGGAAGAAATAGAACTCCTGAGTGGATCAATAATGACCAAAGTGATTAAAACAGTAATAAAAAATCTTCCAACGACAACAACAACAAAGAACCCTGGACCAGATGGATTCACAGCTGAATTTTACCAGACCTACAAAGGAGAGCTGGTACCCAAACTGCAGAAACTATCCCATAACATCGAGAAGTAAGGAATCCTTTCCAACTCATTCTACAAAGCCAATAAGACCGTGATACCAAAGACAGCAAAGGACATAACAAAAAAGAAAACTGCAGACCAATATCCCTTATGAATATAGATGCAAGAATCCTTGGTAACATACTAGCAAACTGAATTCAACAGCACATGAAAAAAATAATCCAAGCCAAGTGGGCTTCATCCAAGGGATGCAAGGGTGGTTCAACATACATAAATCAATAAATGTGATTCACCACATAAACAAAAGCAAAACCAAAGACTACACGCTTATCTTTATAGATGGAGAAAAAGCACATAACAAAATCCAGCACCTTTTCCTGATAAACAGCCTCAACAAATTAGGTACAGAAGGAACATATCTCAAGATTATAAAAGGCATATATGACAAACACATAGACAACACCATAGTGAATGGAGAAAAGTTGAAAGCATTCCCACTTAGAACTGGAACAAGACAAGTATGCCTATTGTCACCAATTCTATTCAACATAGTGGTGAAAGTCCTAGCCAGAGCAATCAGACAAGAGAAAGAAATAAAGGGTAACAAAATCAGGAAAGAGGTCAAACTATTGCTTTTTTCTGACCAAAGGATACTTTATATAAAAACCCTCAAAAACTCCATCAAGAGACTTCTGGACTTGATTGATAAATTCAGCAAAGTCTCAAGTTACAAAATCACTGTACATAAATCAGTAACATATCTATATGCTAATAACAGTCAAGGTGAGAATCAAATCAAAGACTCAATACCATTCACAATAGCTACAAAGAAAATAAAATGCCTAGGAATATACTTAACTCAGGAGGTAAAAGGTCTCTACAAAAAAAGTATGAAACACGGAGGAAACAAATTGCAGATGACACAAACAAATGAAAAAATATATCATGTTCATGGATTGGTATAATCAACATTCTAAAATTTCCATACTACTCAAGGTGGTGATTTACAGATTCAATGCAATTCCCATCCAAATACCAGTGTCGTATTTACAGATCTAGAAAAATAATTTTATGCTATGTGTGGAACGAGAAAAGAACCTGAATAGCCAACAATCTCAACCAAAAGGAACGAATCTGGAGGCATCATGTTACCAGACTTTAAATTACATTACAAGGCTATTGTAACCCAAATAGCACAAAAATAGAGACATAGACCAATTGAACAGAGCAGATAACCCAGAAATAAAACCATCCACACATACCCAACTTATCTATGACAAAGCAGAAAACAATATACACTGGGGAAAAGAATCCCTATTTGGTAAATGGTGCTGGGAAAATTGGATAGACACAGGCAGAAGAATGAAACAGGATCCATATCTCTCAGCACTCACAAGAAATAATTCCAGATGGATAAAAGACTCAAGTGTAAGGCATGAAACCACGAGAATTCTAGAAGAAAATGTAGGAAAAACTCTTCTGTATATCCGCCTAGGGAAAGAATTTGTGATGAAGACCCCTGTAGCAATCACAGCAACAACCAAAATAAATAAATGGGACTTGATTAAATATCTCTCTAATATTAATTTTGTGATTGAGTCCTCCCTCCATCATTTTACAGAACAATGATAAGCCTGGATTTCTTTAGGCATTTGGGAGGACAAAATTAGGTAATAAGTGATAAGCATATCATTAAATACATCAGCTCTTTATAGTCAACATATTTAGACATTTGACTTCTCATGTACTCTTTGCATAGAGGACATTTCCCTGTATTTTGGCTGAATTCTTCAGCATGCCTCAATGACTTGATAATTAAGCATTGATATACAAATTGTAACCTTTCACGATGAATTTCATCTATTTGATCTTTTAGTGGAGAAAGTATATTTCTAGTATATAAAATGATTTGCATTTGAACTCTATTGCACTGTTCTAAAGCATATAGAAGGGAAGTTTTAATTGGAGTGAGTAGGAAAGTTGATTGTGAAACTTGGAATTGAGATTATCCTTTCCTTTTTCCTTTCTCTGTTAGAAACATTATCATGCAGCTGCGAAAAGTAAGAAGCTGAGTAATTTGGCCAGCAGTGTGCTGTAGGAGAATAATTCATCCATAAGAGCTGGGATTCCTGAGTTTGGACAAAGAAAGGACATTGATTTTTTGTTTGTTTGTTTTTAATTTATATGCTTCTCTTAGTAGGTAAAGCATATAATATACTTTAACAAAGATGTTTTCAGTCTTGAGGAGAACTTCATGCTATACTTACTGGATTTAAGAGGGGCCCAAATTGTATTTCCTAAGTGTCTGAACCATTTGATTATATGGGAAAGAGGCTGTAGAGAAATGAAAGGTGAGGAATTAGGCTACACATGTGTCTTTGCATAATGGGAATACTGGTCAAACAAGGAAAATGTTTTTATGCTTTTATCAAGCCAGACTCAAAAGTTTCCTAAAATGTGTAGCTTATTTTTCATATGTATACACAGAAATACACATCACTGAACATACTTAAATATTATAAATGCAACTCAATTGCTGTGATAAGATGGTTTCTCATCAGATATCATTGTAAATTAATTTAGATTAAAATAAATGACAGAATAAAACTTTAGATTTTTATGGGAATGATCTTTAGAGACTGGTTGCTATAAATAGGTAAACCAGGCCTATACATCTACCCACTCTGTCAGGCTACAACAATCTTAAGCAATGGTTCCTTTTCTTGACAATTTAAAACACTTGAAGTACCAAAGATTGCATTTTAACTTTAGTAAGACCCATGAAAGTAAAGACAATTTATCTTACATTCTGCTGAAAGGGAAATGAACCTGAATGAGACCCTATAGATACTTAGTAACAAAAAATAATTGCACTGCTTAATCCTACTCAGCAAACAGCCTAATTTACTGAACAAGAAGTCACAATAGATTTACCCTAATAAAAAGCGCAGATCAATTGTTTACTTGCAATCCTCAACTAATAAAATGTATCTTAATGAAGGGCATTAATAATTTAGTATTATAATAATCCACAAGCATGTGTCTTCCCAACATTTGTTAAAGAAAAAAATTAAAATTTATAGCCCTGGAATGAGTTTTTCTGCCTTCTAGCAAGAACTCTTTGTTCTTGTATTGTGCCATGCTTTCATTTAGTCATTTCAGGCATAGTTGGTCAAAGATTTTTATTTAATGAAACAGATACTTTATTTTATTATGTTTTTATATGACTAGGTTTCTTTACTTTTAATTTTTTCAATAATTTTTATACAAATTAATTAATCTTATATATAGAAATGCAAATGAACTATTGAGACAGATTTAAAAATTTAATCAACTACATACTAATTTCTATATTTAAAGTTTAGTTGAAACAAAAAAAATTTCCACAAAAACTCTAAGTCATCTTTATTAGAATAAATTTCCTCCTCGAAATATTTATTGAGCATCTGCTTCAAGCCCAGTACTGTTTTAGACACTTGACAAGTTATAAAAATTATCAGAGATCCTTGATCTAATGGGAGAAAAAATACAAAATAAACATCAGTGAATTCCATGATATGTTAGAAGGTGGTAAGGTATAGCTGCCAGATAAAATAGAGGATACCCAAATTTATAAAAGTAAATTTGGATTTCAGATGAACAAAAGATAACTTTTTAGTGTAAGTATCTAACTATGTCCCAATATAGCATAGGACATACTTAAAGAAAAAAAAATATTCATTGTTTATCTGAAATTCAAATTTAACCTGATAATCTTTATTTTTATTTGCTAAATCTGGCAATCTTATGATAGGTGCTGTGGAAAAAAAGAAAAATTAGAGTAGAATAAAAAAGGAACTGGAATACAGGAATAGAGTACTGGGTGCAGTTTTGCTGGAGATTGGGCAGAAGTGAGCAGGTAAAGTGAAAATTGATAAAGACTTAAAGGGTGATATACTTGGCCAAACAGATATCTGGAAAAATAATTTTCCAGGCAGAGGGAGAGCTAGAGCACAGGCCCAAAAGCAAGATTGCATCTGGCTTGATTGAGAAAAAGTTTAATCAACAACTTTAAATGAAAGATGGTCAAAGACTTACTGGATACATAACCTTTCAGCAGAGGTAACAAAATTTTTCAGAATAATTATTGTGCCTGGTCAATACTATAATCCACATATGGGCTGTACCTACAGAATCATACTTCATAAGTCCCTACAATTCATTATTTTTTAAACATATGCTGATCCTGATATATCTAGGGCAAAAAAAATGGTGGTGCATTCTCTTTCAGGGATAAATTGTTTTCCAACCACAAGTAAAATATTTCTACCAGTTGTGAGTTGTACAACCTTAGAGTCAATACTTTTCTAGAACAAATTAGCTTATTTGTCTTTCAGCAGTAGAATCCAGGTTAATGTACTTTGGTTAAAAATGAAGACTTTCTTTTCAAAGAAATCTTACAAATAGTTCTAGCTGGATCAAGGGTAAGTAATGATGTAATTACATGCCTAAGTCAAAATTGGAGAGGTTGTACTGAGTGATACTCTTATAAGCATATACAAATTAACCTAAATTTCAATAAAAAAATTATATGAATTAATTTATTGATACAAAAAAATGACAGCCTTATTTTAAATAATATAAATTTCTTTTTCTTATTTTTCAGGATATTATGGGGGTACAAATATTTTTGTTACATAAATTGGCTTTGTACTGTTTGAGTCAAAGTTATAAGTGTGCCCATCCCCCAAACAGTGTGCATCGTACCTGTTAGGTATGAATTTGTCCATCCCCTCCAACACTCCCACCTGCTTCATTTTCGATGAATGTTATTTCCATACGTGCACATAAGCAATGATTGATTAGTTCCAATTTAATGGTGAGTACATGTGGTGTTTGTTTTTCCATTCTTGTGATACTTCACTATGGCTCAATAGTACTCCATGGTATACATATACCACATTTTTTTAATCCACTCATGTATTGATGGACACTTGAGTTGTTTCCACATCTTTGCAATTGTGAATTGTGCTGCTATAAACATTCAAGTGCAGGTGTTTTTTGTATAGAATGTCTTTTTTTCCTTTGGGTAAATACCCAGTAGTGGGATTCCTGGATCAACTGGTAGTTCTACTTTTAGTTCTTTGAGGTATCCCCACACTATTTCCCATAGAGATTGTACTAGTTTGCAGTCCCACCAGCAATGTATGAATGTTCCGTTCTCTCTGCATCCATGCCAGTGATGGATAACAGACTTAAACCTAAGGCATGAGACCATAAGAATTCTAGAATAAAATATTGGAAAAACTCTTATGACATCAGCCTAGGCAAAGAATTTATGAAGAAGACCATAAAAGCAATCACAGCAACAACAGAAATAAATAAGTGGGACCCGATCAAATTCTGCACTACCAAGGAAACAATCACTAGTGCAGATAGACAACCTACAGAAGAAAAGAAATTGTTTGTATGCTGTACATACAATAGAGGACTGATAACTAGAATCTATAAAGAACTCAAGCAAATCAGCAAGAAAATATCACACAACCCCATTGAAAAGTAGGCAAAAGACATGAACAGAAGCTTTTCAAAAGAAAATAGACTAATGACCAAGTAACATATGAAAAAAAGGCTCAGGATCTCTAATCATCAGATCTATAATCATCTCTAATCAAAACCACAATGAGATATCACTTAATTCCTATGAGACTGGCTTTTATCAAAAAGTCCCCAAACAACAAAAATATAACTTTCTAAATGATACATAAACAATTCATATTTTAGCATCTTCCCATTTTTTACCTCGTAGAAGTACCTATATTTGCAAAATCAAGTGTTAAATTAAAAAATATACAAAAATATATTTTATTCAAAATGCATGCATATTGGAAGAGTTTGTTGCCTTGGTTTATTGGATAAATGTACTTCCTAGACTTTTATTTTGTGTGTAATCACAGCTTCATTGCTATCAATGCCTTTCCAGATAATACTGTTTGTTTTTTCTTCTTTTGCTTGAAAGTAGGATTGATGAACATTTTACATGGCACAATGTGCTACAGAGTTAAATAAGAATCAAGTTCAGGCTTAAATGGAAGCCAGTGAGTGATTAGCAAACTTATTCAACTAGTGGGTAATTTTTAGATGTAATGGTGCTCTCGCAGAGCAAGATAGGTTATTGGCATATTTAATTTCCTCATATAATAGTAGGAAGAGTGTACCAAAAATATTACATCATATAATTACTATTAAATTGTGTTAAGAAATGAAGCCACAA
Organism: Cheirogaleus medius; assembly: GCA_008086735.1. Taxonomy (NCBI): domain Eukaryota; kingdom Metazoa; phylum Chordata; class Mammalia; order Primates; family Cheirogaleidae; genus Cheirogaleus; species Cheirogaleus medius. The sequence continues at coordinate 6,950,822 of VBSM01003200.1, read as the reverse complement.
TGATAAAGATATATTTGTGAAATAACTAATCAAGTAAGATTAATAATTTCAGTTTGAATATTAATATATGTCCAATGTGACAGACAAGCTAGAGTAAATATCAAAGAATAAGAAAAAAGTCATGGTAGAAAACATAAAATTAAGAAATTTGTATTCCTTAAATAAGATATCTGGAAATTGTGATGTAGGCTCCCGTTGCTTTATTTTTAGTGTCATAATAAATGATTGATAATTCAATGACTGTCATTTTTTGGTGGAAGAGAATTCTTGCTATATGAGATCATATTTTTTGGAAGACACTCCTGATTTTGGTTTTTGTACCCTATCTAAACCTCTAAAACCTGCTTATAATCAACATTATTACAATCAGCTATAATTACATTTGTATTTATTACTAGATCAATTTACTATTAATCTTTAGATAAAAGATTATTATACTATTATAGTTTAGATAAAACTTTAGGGCTTTGTCTTAGAGAAAGAAGAGCTCAACAATTAAAAGCATTCTTACTCAGACTTTTGCTAGATATGAATCTTACTACTTTTCAACTAGGTAAGCATGGTTAAGTCATTTCACATTTCTTTTCCCTAGTTTCCTGAACCAAAACTGGGGTTAATAATATCTGCCTTATATGGTAGTTTTGTAGTGGATATATTATTACACATAAAATTCTTTAAAAAGTTCCTGACACGGGTCAGGCGTGGCGGCTCACACCTGTAATCCTAGCACTCTGGGAGGCCGAGGCAGGCGTACTGTTTGAGCTCAGGAATTTGAGACCAGCCTGAGCAAGAGTGAGACCCCTGCCTCTACTAAAAATATAAAGAAATTATCTGGACAACTAAAAAATATATATATATACATATATATAAAAAATTAGCCAGGCATGGTGGCGCATGCCTGTAGTCCCAGCTATTTGGGAGGCTGAGGCAGGAGGATCGCTTGAGCCCAGGAGTTTGAGGTTGCTGTGAGCTAGGCTGACTCCACGGCACTCTAACCTAGGCAACAGAGTGAGAAAAGAAAAAAGAAAAAAAAAAAAGTTCCTGACACAAAACAAATTATTTAGTAAATGTCAGTTATTATTAGCTATTTTATTCATCTTATAACATTATATGTCACATAGTATGTGGATAATAAATTAATACATGGATGCATGCATGCAAGTGTGATGAAAACAATTTTAAAGAGCAGTACTTATTATTAAAATTCAAATATTGTACAAAGAAAATGTTGCCCCTTTAGTTCTATCCATATCTGATTTTAAAGATCTACCAAATGCATTTAGAACTGAAAATCCTATTGCACAACTAATTCTGATTGATCATATTGATCAGATTTTGCTACAGGGTTACAATCTTATAATAAATGCTTCAAGTAAATGCTTCAACAAATACTTAAGTAAAATCCCAGAAATATCTCATATCAAATGCAAATCATTTGAAAACTGATACAATTGCTTAATATAAACAGTTATTAAAAATATTTAATCATTTTTAAATTGAAAGGGAAAATGAAACCTGCAGTTCTTTTAATATTCTTGGTCTGATATCAGATATAGCTAGAAATCTCATGAAATGCTTAGCTTCTTAATCATTGGGTTTCCTCTGTTCTTTTTTTGTTTAAAGAATATTTTTGTACATGATATTTTGGCTATATTTATAAATGTGCTTGAAATATCATTGATGCTAACCTTTGTGGCAATGCTGTAGCAGCAATATTTAGAAAGTGGAATGCTCTGAAATGAAGCAAGCATTTAACACATTGGTAAAATAGGAGTTGGTTATATATAATCCATCATTATTATAGAGGTTGCTGTCCTGAATTTCATTCATTTAAAGAGGTTACTCTGTAATTCTAATAAAGCTTTTATAAATTTTCTAACCAGATTGTACACAAGATAATGCCAAGGCTAATTTCTACATTTTAATTAAATGCATGATCACAAACTAAGTTGTGCCCTGAGTGAGAATATAACATCGTGAGGGCACAGCTCGTCTATGTTCTACTTGATTGCAAACCTTTTGTTTGAATGACTAAAAATAGCCTACAGATAAAAACCTATGCCATTCTCATAATAAAATTGGAAAATATTTCCTCTATAGACTACTACTCTTTTTATAATTATTAAATTAGAACGCATTTCAGAGATGGTATGGAGATAATCTGAACCAGATATTATTTCCCAACATAGCAGTTTAACAAGAGGACAAAACATATTCCATTGTGTGCAGATTATTGCACAGGGCCTTCTCAGGGTTGGGAGCAGCAAATTTCCACATCCTTTTAATCACTGGCCTCCATGCTGAGGCATTCAGTATGGGTGGAGAGGCCATAGGCAATGGTGTATGTTCTTCATCTCATTTACTCAGTAAATGCTTTACGCAGGGAACCATAACATCAGCCGGCAGGGATAACAATTTAAACCTACCAATACAAATGGGGATCCTAAGGCTTTCATTCACTCCTTCATTGCAGACTGCCTAGATCCTATTTAATAACATCTTCCCTTCCTACATGACACTTGTGAGCAATGAAAAACTGGAACCAGTAAGAAAAGCTAGTAGGCTCCACTAGATTTTGGCCTCACTCTATGAATCAGTCATGGGTAGGGGTAAGGAGAGTCAGGAAACTAAAATTTCTCTTTCTGCATGCTACCTACTCTAACTTCTGGCTACTGTCCTCTCATCCTTCAGGCCCAGGTTTAAATTTTACTTTTTCAGGGAGGCATTCCCTATCTACCCAGAGTTGCTAAATTTCTCCCATTCAGAATCCCATATGCTTTTATGGGAACTCAATGCTTCACCATTTTTGCTACTATTAAAGCTGAAATTAAATAATACAGAGTATAACAAATTGTTGAGTGACTATCTCCTTCTCTAACCTATGATTTCATGGCAAAGTGACAGTTTCCATCTTTTCACTGATAATAATCCAGCACTTGCAACAGTGTCTGGTATATGGTAATACATATTTTTCAGATACATGGATGAATGAGTACACTTGTTTACATCCAATTTAAAAACAGTCCTAATTTTACTTTCCAAGTTACAGTGGACATGATAAAAATATAGAAGACTTACATACACTGAAACCTCTTTTGTCTTAGAACATTTTATATTCAATTATATCAGTTCAGATGTCTCAGAAAATTCTCATTGTATCAAACTTCTATAAAGTTATTTAATTAAGATATAATAATATGAATTGGAAACTCCATGATATTTTAAGCTGCTAAATGTTGACATAATTTGATTATTTGCTTATTAGACAACTTCAATCACATGTTAAAGATATCATATTCTAAATGCATTGAGATTCTATGATGATATAGACATATGGATTTTTATTCCAACGAGTTTGGAATTCCCAGAATTTCTTTATGTTTGCTTTATACTATTTGGTACTTTCTCAACTTCTTGATTTTTTTTTCTGTTGTCAGTAACTTAATCTCTCTGGTCCATTTAAATATTTTGTCTTTTATCATCTTCACAAGTAGCTAATCTTAAATAATTTATGACAAAAGTTTTCTGTAAATAATTCAGCACTGTTATGGTCATCATTTCTGGGAAAAGTTGATAAAACCCACTAATGGGTATTGTAATAATCTTCATCTTCAAGGTTCTCTTTTAGATAGAAAAAAGTGACCGAATTTATCAATGTAATATCACAGTAGTTTTTTAACCTATAAGACTCCTGCAATAAATTATAATAGGCCATTATATTCATTTAAAAACCAGAAGACAAACAGGATTAGGGTTAAATAAGAATGCAAAACTCTATGGAGTTAAGAATGAAAGAATCCATAGAAAGAAGAAAATATGGCAGTCTTTGGAAATATCAAATAAGCTTCCAGTTTATTTAGACAAATGCCTTCAATTTTATATTTTTCCCATAAGATGATGATTATTCCACATTTCACGTGGATTAATATCTATGAAAATATAAGCATAAAATTGTAGAGCCTACTAGGGAGCAGGTAATAGAGAGTAGCTGAGGCCAGTTTGCAATGCTTGAGACATTCCCTCTATTCCAAGTTAAAGTCATATGTTGGAGATAAAATTAATTCTAGTCTTTTATATTTCCATGAGGATAGACATTTCTAGCTAAGGCTAAGACTTCACAAGCAAAAAGTAGAGATATCAGAGGGATGCAAACAAGCAAAATGAAAGACAATGGATATAATAACATACCAGAAAAAGCAGAACTAATGCAGCAAAAAGAACAAGAACATACAAGTATTATAAACATGATCAGAAGGATATAGGAGGATTTGAAAATATTGTAAAAGCAAACAGTTATTTAAAAAATAGAGAGGGTATGAAAAAATATCATTATTGAAATTAAAAAATACACTTTATATGTTGAACAGCAGAACAGATTAATACAAAGTTAAAAGTAATGAGCTGAAACATCAGGTTGTAGAACTTTTCCAAAAGGCATCAAACGGAGATTAAAGAGAGAGAGAGAGAGAGACAGAGAGAGAGAATAATTAAGAGACGTGAAAAATAAAGGTAAAAGTTAATGAAGTAAAGAGCAAAAATTAACAGAAATAATTAACAAAACCACAAGCTTTGGAAAGGCAAATTTCTGGCAAACTTAAAGTAAAATGATGAGTAGACTAAAAAAGACAGGAAGAAACAAATATAGCTATAGATGTTGCAAAAATGTTTTATAAAAGAATAAAACTAACAACTATGCATTATTACATTTAAAAAGCTAGCTAAAATTTCTCTCTGGGAAAATATATACCATAAATTAGAAAAGAAGAAATAGAAAATATAATAAACCATTAATCATGAAAGAATTTGAAATAGTAATCAAAGCTCTATCCCATATTCCTCACGAAATTCCCAAGATTTTATATATATATGTTTTATCAAGAGTTTTGGATCAGGTTATCCCTGTATTAAATAAATTGTTCTGAAAACCAGAGGGTAAAGAGTTGTTTTTCCTTCAATCTAAACCATATAGAGCTAGTACTAGAAAAGCAAATTATAGGTATATTTACTTATAAACATAGTTATAAAAATCCTGAATGTAATATTAATTAAACTAATCCAACAATTTATTAAAATAATATAATATGATTAAAAACATCTAGAAATCTGAAAATAGCAGTTTTCTTAACTAGAAAAATGTTTCTTATAAAATTCTATAGAAATGCTATATTTGGAAAATAGATTTGGTACATTTCTTTGAAGGTTGAGAATAAGACAAGGATGCCTCTGATCACTGTCAATGTTCATATGCTTCTCAGAGTTCTCACTAACTTAATAAGACAAGAAAAAGAAGAGATATAAACATTAAACAAAAAGAGGTCTGACTGTTTTTTTTTCAATTTTGCAAATTATATGTTTACCTATACAGAAAACCTAGGGGAATAAATTTTAAAAACTATTAGAATAAGAACTCAGCAAGTCTGTGAGATTATACAATAAAATCACAGCCAAAACCAATTAGAAGAGGTAATAGCAAATAAGATTCCATTGACCATAACAACAAAATATATGCTATCTAGGAATTAACCTAACAATAAATGCATATGGCCATCATACATGAACTTAAAAGGTATTCTTAATAAGTAGAAAGATATACATTGTTCATGAATGATATGACTAAATATTGGGAAGATGTAAATTCTCATCAAAACAAATTATAAATCTAATTCCACTCCATGCAAAATCCCAGAAATATTTTTTGTTGTACCTTGACAACTGATTAAAAAAAAAAAAATGGAAACAAGCAAGTCTACAAATATCTGAAATGATTTTCGAAAATAACAACAATTGGTGATTTTTCCCTACCGATATTATAACACCAAGTGAATGTACAGCATTTAAAAGTATGTGAAATAAATGCAGAAAAACATACATTACAGTGTCATGGAATAGAAATCCCAGAGACAGACTTGGTAACTTGATATAAAGATGGTATTAAAAACCTAAATACATTATTTCATAAATATTAATTTAGTAAATGAAATTGGGTAAAAAATGACTAACTACATGGAGACAATTCTCTATCCAACAACACATCCAAAAAGAAGCTCCAAATCCCTACCTAAATGTGAAGGTACTAAACATTAAAATATGATGCAAATGCTTTTGTGACAATAAGTTAAAGTAATTTTAATATCTAAGTACAATTAATCTTTTAATATAAAGACATCAGTGACAAATTTGTAAAGATATTTGTAACATTTTTAATCTAATAGAGAGATAATTTATATTAATAATACTTAAGGAACTCTTCAAATTAGCAAAACAAAGACTTTAAATCAATACAGAAATGTGAAAAATATATAAATAACCAATACATGAAAGGAGAAGCTGAAATGAGTAAGAAGAATACAGAGAGATGATCTACTTCACTAGTAAGAAAAAAAACGCAACTTAAAATGCTAATGAAATATTTCCATCAAAAAGTAAATGATAGCCTGAGTGAAAGGGAGACCCTGTCTCTATGAAAAAAAAAAAAACATAGAAAAATTAGCCAGGAATTGTGGCACATGCCTATAGTCTCATTTACTCAGGAGGCTGAGATGGGAGGATTGCTTGAGCCCAGGAGTTTGAGGTTGTAGTGAGCTATGATGACACCACTGCACTCTAGCTGGGGTGACAGAGTGAGACTCTGTCTCCATAAAGAAAAAGTAAATGACAGATAAATACCAATTGTTGTGAGCTGTTTGTGAGAAATGGGAAAATAGGAACCCAAGATAAGCTGGTAAAGCTATTCTGAAGAGCAGTATTTTTCACATATATATCATAACTAAGCAATTCCAACCCTGTGTGTAAACTCCAGAGAAGTCTTTTGGAAAGAGATTGGATGACAGTAAAGCAAGAAGATTAAATATTATGCTGGAGCATAAGCATAAACTGGATATGTCCTAGGCAAACCAAAATGACCATCGGGACATGCTATATATAGAAAGATATCCATCATGATAGAGTTTATGTTAGAATATGCTATATTCAACTTAGATGTCCATCACTAGGGGAATCTATAAATAACATATGATATATGTATAGACATACAATGGAATGCTATCCAGGAGAAATGCAGCCAAAATTATACATCTTAAAAAATAAAATGTAGAATGCAAAATGTAAAAGAGGAAAATAACTTTATAACAATACCATTGGGGTACATTAAAAATAAATGTACACACATGAACTTTGTGCATGGTTTCAAGAATATACACATAAATGTATGAACAATTTGTGTAAGATAGATGAAAAAAGTGTTCAGTATAGAAATTAGAATGGATGCCTATGCAGGAGGGCAATGTGATTGGCACAGGAACATAAGAGGAAATAATAGACAAAATTAAACATCAGAAGCATTGCATGAGCAGATAGTGAAATTATAAAGACAGAATCTTTTGATAATTATTATTCCTGTTGCCATCTAGATGCCCAGGGGAATGCCTGGCACATAATAGGTGTTCAATAAACATAACTGAATGAGGATTACAGTCACATAAATACCATGTGTCAAAGGCCTTACAAAAGGATAATTAAAAAGATATAACTTGATTTTCCTCATTCACTTTTGTTAATTTTTAATGAAAGATAATAAATTAACACACCAAACAAGAATTTGGGGGATTAATATACTGATCAGACTGTCCATTTTTGTGCTAATACCCATTGCTTTAATTGTTCAGGCTTACAATGTCTTGCATCTAAATCTTAATTAATTTCCTCATTAATTCCAAAAGTTTTCAGTAGATTCTCTTGGGTTTTCTTGGTGTATAATCACATTGTCTACGAATAATGAAAATTTTTTCTCTTCTTAAATTATTTCATGTCTTGTTACTTTGTCAGAATATTAATTGTGATAGTAAGGGTTTTTTTTTTGGTTGTTCATAATCAAATTAACAGCAGTTTTTAACATCTTAATTATTGTGTTGACTTTGACTAAAGATGGATTTTAAACACACCAAAGAAATATATACTATGCCCAAATATCTGAAGTGTTATATTTTTTAAATTAGAAACTGGTTCTATTTCTTTTCAATTTCATACCTACTGTCTCATATCTTTCTAGGAAATATATGTTCATAATTTAAAATATCTCAAAATGGTCAATATGGGACATGCTATCAAATGACAAAAAGGAAATGAGGATTTTTACATAGAAAAAATAACATTGCTGTGTAAAATTTACAGCTTATGTTAAATATGGCCTTTAAATGTTTAAAATGAAAGAAATAAAAGAAATATATTAATAAATGGAACTAATACATACTGAAAAGTCCCCATTTTTAATTAGTTTAGATTCAGTGATTCCCTAGCCACATCACAACCTTATAGTCAGATCTTAATATTACAAAATTCTACCTGGGAAATATATACTAATTAGAAGACTTCTTTTTAAACCTCTGACTTTAAGAAAACAGACAAATGCTGGCCAAGAATCTAACTGTTGATGGAGTAAGTTTGGTATAAATGAAGGTTTTACATGCTTTTTAGAAGCAAACAGTTGTTAAGATCTTCTCCAAAGTTGAATTGGATACAACATGGATTCCCAATAGCAAAAACCATCAATAGATCAAATATTTACTATATGCTTAGTGCCTGAGTTTATTCAAATCATTCAATTTTGTTAAAAGGTCAGTCATATTAGTTAACCAAATAATTTTTTTCACTTTTAAACTAGTTGCTGTTATTAATAAGGATTAATTATCAGCCTAACCGCCTCTTTGCCTGAAGAGGTCATTTTCATGCTTCTTTTTATGGTTCTCAGTTGAAAAAAAAAAAAATGAAAAAGAAATAATACTTAGCAAAACAACCTGATTAGATCCTGGTTGATTTAAAGTCTGTCACATTTTAATGAACATATTCTAAGATTCTTTTGTGGTCTTGTGCCTTGTGACATGGAGAGTATCTTGGAGATATTTTATTTTTGATAGAATAATTACAGAAACACCCGTCATACACAATTATAAACATCGTGGATTTGCCTTAATTTGTATTTTAACTAAAAACTCCCATTTCACTTTTAATACATGATCAATTTTTAGATAATATATTATCCTATGTTATATATGCTTATATATGTGCATATATATACACACACACTCATGTATATATACATATATAGATTTGCCCTAGAGTAAATTGTGTGTGTGTGTGTATGTGTGTGTGCGTGTGTGTTTGCAAAAGTAGGTCTCAAAATTCTCATTCCTGGCACAGTTTAATAGGCATAGGAAAAATAGGTTAACCAGCAAACCACTAAGAGGCATCCATCGCATATCTGTCCCTTGGTCCCCAAGCATTCACCCAGAGTAATAAGAATTTCCTGAAGCATGCACAGTTATTCTTATTTGACGAGTCTGGAATTCTTTATTTTTTTTTCTCCTTAAAAATCAAAGGAATCCTACAGATGCTGACATTAAACATACTGATGGGAATTATGATCATATGTCAGAAAAATATATAACTCCTTTGGGCTCTGTAAGAAGCTGACAGCATTCCCATAAAATATTAACTACTCACAATAAAATCCCTTCACAAGGAGTGAGAGGTTAGTAGAAAGAATCTGGAAGCCCTCAACAATGAATTTTGATTAACTGGGTGACTTGAATTCCCTTGTCCTAGTTTGCAGGCTTTACATAGTTGGATAAAAATGTGTGGAAATCACTACCATATATTCATTTAGCAAATATTTGAAAAATATAAAAAAAGGAAATTCCTCTTCCCAAAGGAATACATGAATAACAAATTGATAATATTAAATTTGGCAAAATGGGGAGAAGGTGAAGCACTGTCTGTTCCACTAACTCCCGGCAAAGTCAAGAGGTTTGTCATCTTGGTGACTGTCCCTTAGGTATGTACAACACAACCCTCCCTTTCCTCAAATACAGTTTGTGGCTTTTTCACAAATGGATATTGAAATAAGGTGTGCTCAGGAATATTCATATTAGGCTTTATTCTATTGTTATTCATCTAAATAAGAAATTTAGATAGTTGTGTGAAAATTTGCCAGCTTGAAAAATCAAAATACAACAGAAATAAAATGCATTAGCAATGCAAAAACAAAATTAGAAATCCCAGGAAATATGCATACCGAATAAAGTAATGAAAACATCAGATGGACATTTGAGTACCTTACTTAGGTATCTTCCAAGGCAGTAAATTAGTTTCAATCTAGACAGGAGTTTGTAATTTTCGTTTTACAACTAAATTCCAAAGACTAACAAAGGATAACCATAAGGAACTTGAATTAACCTAAGTACTTTTCACCACATGGGCGGAGTCAGTCCAGCTACATCCAGATAGACATACATATCAGAAAAGCCACTTCTTCCTGTAAATGAACTCTAAAATAGGCTAGATTTTTCTGATAACAATTTCTCCCCCTCCAAGGAATAAGAATTGTTATCTTCAGTAGATTTTTCTCGATTTGATATTGTCTACAAAGTTCACTTTTAATGCAATGGCCCTAAAACTCATTGTCTCCAGCCCCAATACACTTGAGGAATAAGCCATAATCCTATCAAATGAAGTTGGGATATCCTCAAAATTCTAATTTTTAACCTCCTCCACAATAAAAAGGAATCAATAAATTCATCTTTTAAAATTGGGAACCAGAATAGGTAGTTATGATAAATAAAGAGGGTGACAGTGTGTCAAATTATAGTGATTTGCATCGAACTGAACTTCAAAAATCTAATGAAGCTGCAATCTTTATTAGATGGGTTCTTATAGTATCACAAAAAGCTAATCTTTTGCTAATTATAAGATACCTGCCTTACATCTTGAGGTATGGGAAGTTATAGACTTGGTGTTCTTCAAATGAATATTCTTCAATTGTATATTCAACATATATTTGGTGGTTAGGAAGATAAAGTAATTTTTCTAATAGTAAATATTATATATACATATATATGAATACATAGTAAGTTTTAAAGTTTAAAACTTTAAACTTTATATATGTTTATATAAGGTAGGCAAACACGTAGGAATAGTTAAGATAATTCTACAATAAAAATAGCAATGTGCTCCTGACAACATAAGTTATTAAAATGTAAGAAAAGATAAAATTATCATAAATTATTAAAATATAATTAAATTATTTTAGTAAGGAAGAAAGAGAAGTAGGCCAATGGAACAGAATAGATGTGAGAAGAGGCTCAAGCACATATGGAAATTTATTATATAATAAAGGGGCATTTCAAGTAATTTGGGTAAATACAAATTATTTCAAAAAGAGTGCTGGTTCAGCTAGCTAACAAGTTATTAAGTAAAAATAAAATTAAATTAAATTAAAGCTGAACCATACATTATTCTTCATACAAATATAAACTATTAATATAAATGGATCATTTTCATAACAATATAAAAATTTAAAATGTTAAAAAAAGCAGTACCTATTATTTTTAAAATTTTTACAGGACAGAAGGACATTCTAAGTATAATTTAAGAAGTAAAAAAAACACCTAGAAGATGGAATAAATGATAAATACATCATTATCAGATGGTGAGTCTCTATTTGTTTAATAACTAGATGGATTTATTATTTTCACTCCAATTTTAGTAATATAGAGATGCTTTATTATAAATTTATAAAAATAATGGAAATTAAAAATTTCAAACAATTAACTATGGGCTTCTTCCCAAGGAAGCAACATGCATCAAGAATATATGCTTTATTTGTTATATCAGTATTAGTATCTCTGGTGCTTGTTAGCTACCCATCCAAAGAATAAATAATATGACAAATAGATTTAAATAGATTTAAAATCTATAGATTCTATCAAGCTGTTTCATTTCTTTAAATCCTAGTAATAATGATGGCAAATGTTGAGGGAGGATCATACATTGCATTATCTGTGATATCTGGATTGTAAGTAACTTGCAAACAGCACCATTCTTGGAAAACTGACCGCTATCACCACTTAACAAGTTATAACAGTTATGAAGGATCATGCAATAGAAAAAAATAATGATACAAAATTTGTTAAATACTCTATTTCAGTTGTACCTGTTCTATTTAGGTTAATGTTTTGTTAAGTTGTGCAGATGACTATTTTGTATATTTTCAAGTGTTGTACTTCATAAAGAAAAGTTTCATTTTCTTTGCTATTAGTCAAAATTTTGAAGTGTCTATGTACATTGCAAGTCTCAGTAAAGTTACTAAGTCCAAAAAGAGAAAAAAAAAAAAAAACTCTTT
>VBSM01003200.1:6923464-6938637 GCA_008086735.1 Cheirogaleus medius | reverse complement strand
ATATCAATTCAAACTATATGTATCCATCATACTTAAGGGTGTCATTGAGTTCATATTGAAGTGTAAGTTTTTCCCTTATTTGAAAAATCAATATGGACTTACATCCTTGTCAAATGAACTGATAAAAATTAATTAATTAATAAAATGGCATCTCTAACCATGTAAATACAAAAGTTTAATAGTGAACACAAGTAGAAGAGAACATTAACAAATATGAAATATGCCTTTCTGAGAAACCAGTTTAAATATATATATGTGTGTGTGTGTGTCTGTGTCATATTTGGTGTGACTTGAAAGAGATATATATTCCAATTTTCAAATGCATGGAGCAGTACGTGTTTGCAAGGTTAAGACAGCCACTATGATTATCCTAATTTAAAAATTTCCAGGTTACTTATGGGATAATGCAAGGAAATGAAATTCATTATCCTGTAAAGTATGCAACAAACCATTAAATATAGCAATAAAATCAATTGGTGCACACAAAAAAGCAATTATCTTACATTCATGTAAACCCTTCCATGAACTAATTTCCAAATATCAATCATGACTGTTATTCATAATATAAACATTGAAGAAGTACTTATAATTTTTAAAAAGCATCAAGTTCCTGCTATCTCACAATGATGAAAATGTTAAATCAGAACATCATCATAATTGTGGCCGATAATGTCTATTCATCCAAATCTCAGAGCTCAATTTTCTATAACAAAAGCAAAGAAAAAAAAGCAGTTGCCATTTCATCAGAAAAGTGTATTTTACCATCTCTTTAAAACATGACAATTTATTCTTAATTAACAACAGATTAAACAGCATTTCAACATTTTTCTAACACCACACACGACTAACTCATAAGCAATCAAGACATTAGATGAAAATTGAAAGGAGGCGTATCATAAAGTTTTGATGATCTACACCTGCATTACATATCTGTTGAAGAAACTAATCCATTGTCCATCATTTTGGAATAACCAAAATATTCATTTCATCCTTTCTTTAAAAAAATGTGATGCCATAATAATGTAAGTAGGAAAATGGAAAAAGATCTAAAAGTAGAACAAATCTGAAAAAAACACCCTAGAAATTGATTTTACATGAATATAATGAATAATAAACAATGTTAATAATATGGACTTATTTTCCCCTACCTTACAGTTTTTGGAAGTTAGAAATTAAAATATATTATCTATACCTATTATTTTCTTTATTCTAATGTGTCTCAGATTCTTTCGATTGACAAAGATAAAAAGAGATTTAAAAAATGGGCCTAGCTTTTGTAATTGCTGGGGAAGTTATATCTCCTGAAGCAGAACATGCCTAAATTTATATAAACATAAAGTAAGATAATAAGTAATTTAACAGATTAAGGATAAATTCCAATTCAGAAGAGGGGGAAAAGAATGACCTAAGTTTTTGTTTTCCTTCTTTCAAAGGCAAGAATACATCCAGGTACCAGAAAGGAGGCGGCAGGTGACCAAATCTCCCGTCTGACAGGTCTTGTACACATAGGGAATGGCTCCTCAAGATGAGACAGCCACTTAAAGTTTCCAAAAACCACTCAAACATAGCCATTCATTAAGAATTTGAATTTTGATGGAAACAGGTTCTAATAGGTTTCCTATTATTTCTGCCGTTTGTAAATAAACCTTCCATCAAAGGAGAGTGAATATTCTCTGTCAAGCCCCTTAATGGGATAAGATGTCCAAATTTAGAAAACGAAATTGAAATTGAGGAATGGTGATATGCTTTTCATAACAAAAGGAGAGATGAGTACTCTGAAGTTTAGTCCTAGAGCAATATTCTAGCAGAGGCTAGCGGGAAGAAAAGCAAAAGTAAATGGTACTGCAATTCCCCAAAATTACCAATAAAATTAGCCAAGCTCATGAATGCTTCATGCGAGTGATTTTCAATGGTGAAAATTTTAAAAGGAGACTAACTTCATATCAGACATTTTGTGATGTGATCTGAAGCAACATTCCAAGGTGAAGAAGCCTGTGCTACCATTTCCATCCTCCACTTGGGACTGGCTGAGATTGTTAGACATTTGGGGCTTTACCCAGGCTATAGTGCTGGAGAGTTCAACACAAAACCACATGGACATCAAGAAGTAGCTAACTTCCTTCCTCCCCTCACACCCAAACACCTGAAGTCTGGATTTTAAAACCACATTTATTTGTAATATCAGTTCTTGGCATAGAATTGATTCCATAAATACTTGTTGAATTAATGACTAAAGAAAATTCAGAAAGAATTTGCATTCGTAACAATTGGTAAGATTAAGGATCTTCCTGTATTAATTAATTAATCTTGAAAATAAAAACTACTAATGATAATCATATTTTAATGTAAAATCAAATCAGTTTAAACAAGACACCAATATTAATAGCATGAAATATCCAGGTGTCTTAATTGAATGTGCTATGTAAATACAAAGACAATTACCTTAAGTGTTTTCCTTTTTCATCCAAAAAAGAATTTGTTTAAACTATGTGGAATCAAATACCATATATGAAAAATGTCTTCTAGTGATAAATGTTTTTCATTTTATACAACTCTCTTGAATTACATTTGGTGTGTTTACAAATACACACCGAGCTTCTTAGATATTGGCAAAAGAAAAGTGTAACCTATCCAAAAATCTTCCATTTAAATAAAATATACAAATTGCTGCTAAGAAATGAAATAACTTTATTCTAGCAATTCCATAGTCTAAGAGTTTTAAAGTATAGCTGGAGGGATCTCAAAGGGATCATCTGATCCAGCGTTAAGGCAAGAGTTTGTCTAAACTATTCCAGACAGTAAGAAGCCCATTTCTTTTTCCGTATTTGTGCTTCTTCAGACATGGAAAACCACCGTTAAACATATTTCACCTAGCAACCATCAAAGCATTTGAAAGCAATAAATAGATCACTCCCCAGCTGCTACTTCTCAAAGCTAAACACAAATGCTTTAGCCTTTTCTTCAGAGAACCAAGTTATCCAGACTTCAACTATTTTTGTTACTATTCTCTGGAGAATTGAGATTTCTTTTCACGCATTTTTTTATGTGAAAACCCAGAGAACATAAAACAAAGTAACAAGGGCAAAGTGATGCACATTAGAACAGAGAGTATATCTTCAACAAAATGAGTTTGGCTTCTTTCACAATAGCACCATAATGCAGACTTAGGCACATCTTGAGGCTCTTGCTGAAAAGCAGATATTGCTCCTGATTTCAATGGGCTCCATTTAGTTTTTGCCAAACACGGCATTTTGTTTAAGTTTAAGCTTGTATTGTATTATTTTTATGAAGGGTATTAAAATTTCTTAGTGTACTATAGTGGAAGAGATTGTGAAGCCAGTGGCTTGAGTTTGAATCTCCTCTAGTTCTATAGCTTGGGCTATAATTTCCCCAATTGTAAAATGGGAAAACTATTCTACACATTTCTAGATTACTATAGGACTATCTTAGAAGCCGTGTATCAATATAAATCACCTACCACAGGCCCTATGAAGTGATAGCCATTCAACTAGAGTTATTTTCTACCCCATATTGCTTCTCCCTACAATACTTGCTGCCTAATCACTTAAGTTAGATGTATGAAAGTCGACTGTCACTATTTTATTTTTCAGGTATTTTTTCCCTTTCATCCCACAACATTGTTTCAAGCCTGCATTATAACACAACTAGAATATTGCAGTTGATTCCTAGCCTGGTTTTCTTTCCTTCATTCTCCTCCTCCATTTTAGAAAATGCAAATATCACATCACCTCCAGGCATCGTGCCATCCTCTCAGTATTACAGGGCCACAGACAAGTCAATATATTCATATTTATAACTAGAATTGCAGGAGTTAGAATTATCTCTCGGTTTTCCCCTACACATGACAAATATTGCTATAATACTTAGCAACAGAAATGCAAAATTGTATCCTCAAATAGTTTGCCAAGTTAGTTCATAAATTGTGTCATTGAGGGGGGGACTAGTAGTGGAAGATTAAAAAACATATATTTTCTATTGCACAGTAGGGTAAATATAGTGAACAATAGTGCGCTGTATATTTCAAATAGCTAGAAGAGAAGATTTTTAATGTTCTTACAACATAGAAATGATAAGTGTTTTCTTAAGGTGATGGGTATGCTAATTAGCACGATGTGCTCATTACACCAGGTATCAAAACATCACACTGTGTCCCATAAATATGTGCAATTATTATGTGTCAATAAAAATGTATATTTTCAGTTATGATACAACTTCTAAAACACAGTGTTGGAAAGATAAGTTGTTGGGCGTTTTGTGTAATTTCTCTTTTTTTTTTACTTATCTCTTACTTGCAATATGCAGTACTTGAGCATCCTTTTCTATTAGTATAAAAACATTATGTTCAACAATGTTAGAGTTTGTAGCTAACGGGCAAGCAGGCTTGTGTTTCCTACTTATATATTTGTTTTATATTAAAAAAAAACAGTTTTGTGTTCCTATATCACACACCTCTTGAAACCACCACTCTGACTCTACCCTTGTGCTGTACTCCCATATTTTGGTCCATTATTGAATTTATTCTGAGACTTTTAGTGACAATAACCCATATGCCTCTTGGAATGGGAGAGAAAATTATAAAACTTAAAAAAAAATGATTTTTGAAAATAAGATACACATTCTCATAATTGTGCATGAATTTTTAGCACTGTCCTAAAAGTCAGGTATTTCTTGTTTAAGGCTATACTCACTGTATTTTCATATTTTATATTCAGTGTATGCCAAGTTCTTATGTAATCCTACCAGATTGATGGAATTACCCATCTTGGCTGTAAAAATGTAAAGTAATTAAATTATTTAATTCTTTATGTTTTCTAGAAATTTTGAATTAGATCTTTTAAGGTGGCAGGGAAAAGCAATTTACCTTTACTAGTTCTTCCTCCTTCCACTTGCAAATTATATTTCAAACCTCAGCCACTTTTCTAGTTAATGAAGTTAATGGCTTCATCATGCTGCGTAATTCACATTGTACAATCTATATAATAAAAGCAGAGGATGATATAGAATATTTCTGACGTTCATGAATATTAAATGTTAAAAAGTAATTAGATGGTAAAAATAGAAATATAAATAAAAATAATGAAAGACTAAGGGAAATGTTTGCATGGCAATATATCAAATTTAAGAAGCTTGCCAACAGAAAATTACAGCAAATATTCCTATAGTAATGACGATGTTCTGGAGCATTTTGATATGTATCATCACATTTCATCTACATAGCAACCTAAAATAAATATTCTTTACATTTAACAGAAAAAAAATTCTTCAAGGCAAGTTTGACTGAGCTGGGATCCAACTCTATGGTACATGTGTCCTTGTTCTCTGTTCTCTGTTTCTCTTTCACACACTACAATATTTCCTTCCCCTTCAAATGCCACTTTCTGTACTGCACAGTTTTTTTCTACTTTCCTGTTGGTAAATGGGTTTTATTTTGTACTCCTGAAAAATAACAATGTATATGGCAAATTTCAAAATAACTTTAAGAAATAATCTTAATTCTTAGATTGGTAAAAATTATGAACTGGAAACTTTTGGTAAGTTGATTGCTTTTTTTCTATTTTACGCTCCTAAGTTCAGCTTTCATCAAAGTTCTGCCTTTAGCCCTCTGACAGGTTCATTCATTGCCACAACCTCAACTGCCTTCTCTTCACAAAAGCCCTCTAAAGGCCTATCTTCCTAAATCCTAATTCCTCTCTTTGAGCCCTGCACTCTGTCTGGAAATCTATTAGGGCCTCACACTGAACATGGGCCAAACAGAACTAATTAATATAACCCTCTCAACATGAGGCATCCATATTTTGGCTAGTTGTCCAACCATTCCCACAGTCTCCAGAGCTGGCAATCACCCCCAGCCTAGCAAAAAAAATTTCTGCTTAATAATATTGTCTGTCTAGATCTTGTGTCCTCATTCTCTTTCCTACAGCCACTAACAGAGTTTTGGTCACCAAAATTTTTGAGTAGGCACTCAAAAATTAGAGAAGAAAGCAAAGAAGGACCAAGTTAGAGTTGCCTACCATTATTTTCTGAATGTTATAATTGCATAAAAATCTTTTAATAGAAAAACAAAATTTTAGACCTATAATGTTGACCTAGATTATGCTTTCATACTGTTACTTAACCATAACTCAAAGATGGATATAAAATCCTTATGTTGATAGCAAAGGTTTTCATGATGATCCACATAATCCCTGATACTTAATAACAACAAACAAATTTATGAGAGAGAAAGACTGTGGTTATAAAAATAGTCTAACAGAATGTATTACCCTAGTCTAAAATAGCAAAGTAGTTGATCTAATTTAATGTAAACATACAGTCTTAGCTGAGATAACTTTCAGAATTTCCAAAGGACAACTGTTGTTAACAAAGAGAGGACTTCAAAGCCAGTAATAAGCAACAGCAAGAGACTTGAGTTATAAAACTTCAATGCTTTGGCTAAAAAGCAACACCAACAACAACAAAAAATTAAGTTTGGGGTAAGCAATAAAGTATAAAAAAAAATCTGTCTTATCAGTCCTGAGTACAAATGATGAGTCATGTAATTATTGTGAATGACTAATGAGGTTAGCAGGGCTGTTTGTGCTGAAGAACTAAATTACATTTTAACTCATTTAAAATAGGCTTTAGAGATTAAAACTAATAATTAAATCCCAAAGTTCATGCAACAATAGAAACTACTTTTAATTTCCTTGGATTAGAAATGTGTATCTTGTTTATTATAAGATATGTCTGCTTTGATAAAACATGTACATAATTATCAAAACACCAATATTTATATCGCTGTCTCATTTAATTCCTTGGAGATCTGAGACAAGGCTCAGAACAAGCTAGAAAGAAGTCTGCAGTGTGCACTCAACAACATTGCTCAAACATTATTAAAATAAGGATACATTTTTCCTTCTATCCAGTTTCATCTGTTTGTGTTAAAATCATGAAAAAAAACCTTATTAAACATATTATGGAGGAATGTGGTATTGTGCTGTTAATATAGCATATGTCAAAACACAGAGTTTATTTATTTCTCCATATTTCTCCATATTTGTAGGTCACCTCCTTTTTGCTAATGAAAATTTGGATTATTAAAATAATGCAGACATCTCCATTTTGCATATGAAATGCTACCCTTCCACCAGACTGAAGAAGCCCTAGGAAGACAGACAATATCCATCCTTCCTGTATGCAAGATCTTCTTGTCTCTCATTTTTGGTTCTTTTTCTTCTTTGTACTATTGTTTTGTTTCTCCTCTGTCACCATTCTATTTTGTGATTAATTATATTCAGAAGTATGTCTTCTAAGGGAATCATGAAAGGGCTCATTAGGACTTATCAAGAGCATATCATCAAGGCAGAAATCTTAGTCTAAAAAGGGGGGAGGGGAGAGAGTGAGGTGGGAACCACATAGTTGTATGTATGTGCTCTCCTAAACATTTTACATGTAAATTCTTCCATTTAACTTCCAACTTATCCTGTGGGGCAGATATTATGTTCATTTCTCTGATGATGGTCCAACACCCAGAGAGGTAAAATGAGTTTACCGAAGGTCATACTGGAAGGATAGAGCTGGGATGTGATGTGATGTGAACTCAGATCTTGGAATGCAGCTTTGTTCTACTCTAGGTTGTCTCCCAATAAAATATGCTGTGTTCTTCTTGGACTTGACTGAAGTGAAATCTTCCAGAGCAATGGATGTAAATGCAAAATTTTCCCATTTAGGCTTTATCATCGCTGAGAATGAGGAATGAATTTTTACTCGATTTCACTGAGTAGAGCTGGAGAACAGGGTGGATTTGTTGGTGTGTCCTTGAGGATTTCAGTGATCAGTGGTGAAAGGAGTCATGTTTCTGGCTATAGTGATAGCTCCATCAAAAATCTCAAAATATGCTTACTTTTATTTATGAACAAAAATCCCTTTCTTTCAGAAATTATGTATAATATTTTAGTGTCTTTCATTCCTTAAGTCCTCTGCAGAGAAATATCTAAAAAGAGGGGAAACCCCATTTTGGGGGCTGCTAAAATCTCCCTCCAGTCTATAATTTCTTTATTATTTTATAGTTAATATGGTTATACTCACTAACATATTGTGATGGATTTGTGAAGAACAAAACATTTTAAAATTAAAAATAACTATGAAATTTCATTGATTCTAAGACATACCAGTTAATAGCTATGTTAAGCGATAATAGTCTTCATATTCATTTACATATATATGAAAACGGATAGCTAGAGAGGATGTATTATTCGTTCAGGAAAGCTAGAAAATGACAGGACAGTCATTTCAGCGCCTGAGCTTTAAAATGCTACTTTAAAAGTACTATTTGATCTATAGTTATTTTGCCAGTAAAAATTCTCCATGACAGTTAATTCCCTAGGAACAGAGAACATGTTTTGACTTTTTCGTATTTTATGACCTAACGTAGTGCTAGCTGGTATTTAAATAGATGGGAACGGGGTGGAAGAGAGGGACAGGAGAGAAATAAAAGGAGAGGAGAGAAGGGGAAGGGAGGGGAAGAAGCGAGAAGAGAGGAGAGCAATGGGAGGGAAAAGATAAGGAAAAGAAAGCGATAAAGGAAAGGAATGCAAGTTTGAAATAAGAGAAGGAAAAAGAAAAGAAGGAAAGAAGAAAGCTCTGGCCCAAATTCAGAGTTTTTGTGATGTCAGTACCTGTGGAGTGGGTGAAGTGTCTGGAAATAGGTTTTCCTTGGCTTCTGACTTCCATTAGTCCACTTAGGTCAGCATCTGCAGCCCTCACGCATATACTAGTCATAGAGAAAGAGCAGCACATAAAACCTTAGGAAATGAAAGATTCTTAAAGGAAATCATTTGAGAATGTTTCAGAATTAGAAAGAAACAAAGTCTAATGAAAAGCATCTGGCAAAAATCAAGATTGAATACCCAGTCCCAGCAATGCTGAACTCCAATTTGATGACTGTATTGTGAAATTTATACTTCCTCTATGAACCTTGGTTTTCTATTCTGAAATGATGGGTCCATATAGGCTCCTCTGTCCAGGTTATTTCCAGTTTTAAAAATCTATCTATACTCCTCTAGAGTAGAATTAATTTTCCTAATCATATTTTCTCTCATTTAAAATCTTATTTAAAAGAAGACAATATGTACACAAATGACTATTTCCACTACTATATGTCTTCAAATAAATAAGTTATGCACTTAGGTAAAGCTTAAGATTCCTGAATCTTTCAGAATTACTCACTTTTGGAAAGCTTACAAATTAAAGGTGACTAGAAGGGAAATAAGATTACACACATGTTTATTATTCAGTTTTAAAGTGTCAGCATTTACATTTTTATCAGCCTTATGATTACAATAAGGTTTGTGATGCACTGCTGCTAAGTTATCTTGTCATATGACTGATATAACAGTATCACTGATAGGAAAAAGCATATTTCTAGTAACAATACTCTTCTCATATTTCAGAGAGGCAAGAGTAGCAGTAGGGTATTTTCCATCTATTTCAATTCCAGAACCAAATTTATCTCAATCTGGGTGTGTAAATTCAGTTAGATGATTTAATGAGGGAAAATAAGACAAGTTACACAAAGTGAGGTTTAATTCAGCATGTGGAGGATAAGAAAGCAAAGATCATTTGGACATCCTAAGGCTTGCCAATGAAGTAGCAGCTGTTTTTGGAAATAGCTAAAACATTAACCCTTGGATATTCTAGTAACATCATCTCCAAGCAGCTAGTCATTCAGTATAGTCCTTCCCAGTCTTATGAACCCCTTTCATCCACCATCTATTCTGGCTGCAAATCCTTAGGGCATACATAGAATTGTCTTCATCCAAACACTACAACTAAAATAGCCCATTTCCTTTTTTTATTTTATGACCAGAGGAAGAAGTTTTGCTAACTATGGTACAAGTGTTGCTTGGGAAATCTCTGAACATCATTAAATAATCAAATCTCTAGTGCTACTTGGTCCAGTGCATACAACAGAGAGCTGCCCCAGTGAGAAACAACCCGATTGCCAATCCCACTTTTGTAATTTCAACCATCTGTACTTGTGACTTTTGATTTGAATTTCAAATTTGAAACTGCTATTTGTTTTCTCTGTTCAAAGCATCAAAATTCATGTGGCATGTCTCTCCAGAATTAGTATTCATATGGGCCCTTTGTTGCACCTCAGTTCCAGCTGTTCCAAATTTGGTAAAATCCACCCTGTCATTTTTGCATGATGCAGTAACAGACAACAGAAACTTAATGATTTATTCACCATAAGAGATGAGACTGTTGTATATTGTTGATAACCAGAAGAGCAGTTGGGGGAAAATGCTGACCTGATCTTTATCTGTTTTTCTTATTGAATTAAGGACTTTTGAAAATATGATTTTGCTGCACTAAAACTGGATTTGTGAAGTCCAGAAAACTATGGATTTATACTTTGTGCATTTTCCCTCATTTCTTACATCTATCAGTGAGGATTATGGTAATTCTCAAGTACTAAATGCTTATAATTGTTGATGAAAATGGCACCCACCTGTAGGTATGTATAAAGGAACAAATGTCAACAAAGGTAACATCTTTGAGGCTTATTTTCAAAGTAATCATAGATGGACATAAAAGTTTTACCTAGAGATTATAGAAACTGATAACCTAATTTTAAACATAAGGACTACATATTAAACATACTATCAGGCCTTAATTAACAGGAGCCATCAATTGGATTTTGTTATATTGCTCTTGAAGGAGACAAGAAAATAAGAAATTAAGTTTGGTTTGAGAGTTAATCAAATGTAAATGAAACGAAAATCATTCAGTGCTTGGAGCACAACTGGTATTTATCCAGTCCAATATTCTATAGCTGTCTGATAGAATTTTCTACAATAATGGAAAACTTCTTTATCTTCATGGTCAAGTACAGTAGCCACTAGTCCTGTGTAGTCTCAAGCAGTTGAAATGTGGCTAGTGCAACTAAGAAATTTCATTTTTAATTTGTATTATTTTTAATCTGTATTATTTTTAATCTAAATAACCCCATTTGGCTAGTCACTACCACTTGAATGGTGCAGTTCTATATCTTCTATATGTGCTGTTATCTACAATAAATATTCAAGTTCAGAATAACTGAACTTCTCCTATTCAGAGAATAAGGATTCTAATATATTCTCAAAGTTCAAAGAAAATATTATTAATATTAACTAAAATTATATTATTAACTAAAATGAAATCTATACTCATACATTTTTAAAAAGATTTTCAATAGCATAGATTCAAACAAGGAAAGTTGCCTAGATGACTTACGGTATGTAACTTAGCATAAAAAGATAGTTTAATAAAAAATATACGAGCCTGTAGAATCAGTTTTGTGTTCAAATTCTCTCTCAAAGTCTTTCTCGATATGTGCCTTTAGGCAAGCTACCAATTATTCTAAGGTTTATTGTCATTATCTTTGCAAGTTTGAAATAACTCTAGCATTACAACAAAGGATTAACTAAAAGAATGTGTATGTACAAGGTACCTGGAAGAATGCCAGGGACAAAATGGGTATTACATTTCCCAATTCTCAAATTCCCAAAGTATATTATAATATTTATACTCAGTTTTATTGCATACAAAAATTCTGCTTTCCAAAAATAAAACAAAACACAACAGAAAACCCCAGAAAATTTACACGCATTTTAATCAAAAAATGAGGAAGAGAAGTTTAGTACAATGCATTTTTTTTTCTTTTATTCACCACAAGCTAAAAGATCACTGGGTTTTTTTCTGCTTTGTTAAGTATAAAATTCTAGTGTTCGGAACAGTGACTGCTATATAACAGCCATTCAATAACATTTGTTGAGTGCAGAAGGCATAAGTAAATATGTATTCATACTCACTTAAGTTCTTTAGATTTCATGATTTCACAGTTATAATAATAATTTGAAGTTCAGAAAACAGCATTAAGTTAGTAATTCTTTCCCCTCATATCCAGTCTCTTTGTTTTTTCACTTTTCCTTTCAAAATGTCTGTCATTTTTATTCTTCCTCTCTATTATCAATGTCATTTCTCTTCTCTGATGACTTCATCCAGATAAGTGACTAGCAGCCAGCCTCCATCATAAGGCTGCACCATCGACTCTACCCTCTATCTCAGCAAACCACACTCTGGGGAGTGTAATAAGTTCAATGGCTAAAGGGGCGCAAATAATCACTACTAGTAAAGAGACACTCCTTACAAATCATTTAAACACACACACCAATACATATTTTTGGAATTTACTCATATCTGAAGGCAAGTGGGTAAGAGTGACACTTTTACTCTGTCTTTAAATACAAATAAAGTATATTTTTATAAATATATAAATGCAGAGTGTAGACATCACTCTTCCTTTCTTGCACTTGCATTTTATCCCAAGAGTAAGAGAAAAAGGGATCAAGTTACTGCCAGAACAGCAAGAAGTAAGCACAAATCCAGCTCTTCCTATATCTGCTATATGATTCCTAGGTGGGCATGTATCACTCTTAGAAAACTTTTCTGTCATTGATGTCACAGTAGAAAACATATTTAAGCGCTGTTGTTGTAAAATACCTTCAGTCATTTCTTCCTAATAAATTGCTTTCATCATAGCATTCTCCAGATCAAGAACAAAATACTTTCTATTTCTTGCTATATTAACTTGAAATATTTCATTTTTTCTTTCGAGGTTGTCAGTGCACTAGCACCACTTCAATCTTCATAGCTTTGCTTTCTAACGCCCTCACAAAAGTCATCATTCATATTAGTCAAACCCATCCTTCAGTGTGTAATAAACTTGGAACGATCATTCGGGATTTGGGGACTTGAATGCAAGATTTCTGGTCACCTAACTTTTATTCCTTTTACAATTTAAAACCTATCAGGTACAATTCTTCCACTACCACGAAGCTTAACATTCAGCCCTCCCTTGACTCGACCTCCTCTGAGCTTTACTGAACACACTGTCAGCATCTTGCACAGTTCACTCCTATTCCATATGTTTGTTTTGTCACCCATATTTAAGTGGAGGATGTTTGACATCTAGAACCTTAAATTTTTTTTGAACTGTTCCTTTTTACAATGTTTCATGCTTGCTCAGTTTGTAATAAGGATTATTTTTTAATCTAATTCCTTACATTTTGTTATTTGCTAAGTAAACGGTATTGTGTTCATTTTTTTCCTTAAATCTAATAGATAAAAACTGTTTTCCCAATAATAGTCATTGTGGGAATGAATACAATTTTTTCAAAGCACTTTACATGTGTAATAAATGGTTCTACTAACAAACAAGAATAATAACTCTTATGCCTTGGTACTAGGTTGAGAATTATACCCATCAAAAGGCTTCAAAGATTCTAGTGAGTTGAAACAATCCATGTGTTTGGCACATAAGTGGTTCTCAGTACATGATTATTGAACATTAAATCATACAAGACTATATCTAATGCATCATAGTATGCATACATGAAAATCATAACCAAAATGGATGAATGCATAATTTAATCTTAAAAACTGTTTGGTTTTTGTAGGTAAATAGAAGCCATGTAGATCTGAATTTCTCTACTCATACTCCAAAAGTCATACAGATCATCCAAAAAAATGAAATAAAACCAACCACCCTTAACATGCAGTTAAAGATAAGTAGCAGATTAAAAATGCTAAACACTTCAAATGATGTGTATGTAAGAAGAAGAACACCTTAGCAGGAGAGTCAGCTCAAGTCCATGCTGAAACTCACTGTGGGGAGGGTGGGCAAGGAGAGGTGATTGGGGTCTGGTAGTTGGAACACAGAATCATTCTTAGAAAGAAAGATTCTCAGAGTTCATGAGAACATGTCCAAAACTTGGTAGATGAGAGGATTAGCCACTGGGAACAGAAAGATAAAGCTTGAAAGGACAGAGGACCAGAAGTGGCCCAAAGTAGCAATCTTGAAAAGCATCCCTTCTAAGAGAAAAAGAGGAAACTGGAAATAGATATATCCCTGAGAGTCTTAAAGGTAAAGAATAAATATTCATATATGTGTGTGTGTGCACTACCTTGAATCTGAATCTCAAAATATCAGAACCAAAATGAGTTTTTTTCTTAAAAGAATTGATACAAGAATTGACCAAATTCAGGCAGGAAATTGAAAGAAATATATGTCTCAGAAATGAAGGGTAAATCCAAAGTTCCCCAAAGGGAACAGATATCATTTAAACTGCAATAAAGAACATTTAGTAACATAATAGACATAGCAAAGAGAACAAAAACTACATAAAAAGAACTACAAAATCAGTCAATATAATTGGTTTATTTTTTAAAAATAAAACAAAATATAGGGCAGAATTAATATTTAAAATCATAACCTAAGAAATATTTTTGGAAAAATAGAAAGCCCTAATGTAACATTTTTTTTTTATTTATTTTTTTTTTTAGAGACGGGGTCTCGCTCTTGGTCAGGCTGGTTTCGAACTCCTGACCTTGAGCTATCCACCCGCCTCGGCCTCCCAGAGTGCTAGGATTACAGGCGTGAGCCACCGCGCCCGGCCCCTAATGTAACATTTTTAAGTAGTCTACCACGTAACATGGAAAATTGATCCAGAAAAGCTAACTCTGAGACATACCCTAATAAAACAATTATATCATAAAAATAAAGAGAAAAAATCTGGGCTATTCAGCAAAATGAGCAAATCACCTATAAAAGCATGAAAATCATATTGGCATCCTACTTCTTGACAGCAACATACAAAGCAAGGTAACACTGGATTAACCTTTCAGAAGCTTAATGAATGAGCCAAAGCCTTATTATCCAGCCAATATTTCCTTGAAGTATCAAGGCTGTACAAAAACACTTTTAAACATATGACAATTCAGGGAATACTGGAGTTCAAATCCTTCCTGAGGATCCTACTAGAAAACTTGTTTTATTTATTCAAAATACAATTAGGAAGAACATGGCTGATGTCTAATAGTGAGCATATAAATATACTATTATTCTTCTAACAAAATAGAAACACCTCAATCAAAATATTTTACAAAAGAGATAAAAACGGGAGTTAGAATGTGGTCACTGATTGTTGCTTTGACATTTCCTTTGTAAGTTTGTTTCCCTATAGGTTTGGATTTTCCTTTGTAGGTTTGTTTTTTAAATTTTGGCCAAGTATTTCTTTTTTTTATTATTTCAGCATATTATGGGGATACAAATATTACGGTTACGTATA
>VBSM01003200.1:6900007-6923364 GCA_008086735.1 Cheirogaleus medius | reverse complement strand
CTACTTGTATTGCTTTAAGGTATCTCCATATTGCTTTCCACAGGGGCTGAACTAATTTGCAGTCCCACCAGCAGTGTAGGAGTGTTCCTATCTTTCTGGATCCACGCCAACATTTATCGTTTGAGGACTTTTTGATAAAGGCCATTCTTACAAGAGCTAGTTACAGCAGTGTAGCCTGTTCCTCTGAGCAAGCGCCACCTAGGTTTGTTTTTTGTAGTAGTAATGGTGAAATAGCTATAAACCTATTTTGTGTGTACTGTAGAAAAAGCTAAATGAGGAAATAACATTGATATTGTTAGAAATCAGAGTTCTTACCTTAGAAGAAGAGAAAAATAAATGAGATAGGAAAAGAAAAAAAGCCTGTGGTATTTGACTTGAACTGGAAGCATCAGAGCAATCTCATAATTAAAAAAAAAATTGTGTGTGTGTGTGTGTGTGTTCTAGCTCTCTCTATTCATTGAAAGAGTCTAGAAGTAATGACACTTCAATACCAATGAGCACATTTAGTGTCCAGATCTTGGCTTCTAAAATAAGTCAAAACTACTTGAAGAACTGCTGATTTCAGGTTTGGGACAGGAAAAGTACAAACTGAAAATGAAATATCTTCAGGGAGCAAGGAAATCAAAGAACTGCTTAATGACTGGCTTAATGACTGGCAGGAATATGTCAAGAGGTCAAAGGAGCAAGATTTGCACAATTGAGTGAATTTAGGCTATATTTTATTAACTTTTTATTAAGGCGCAACATATAAATAGAAAAGTACCAGTTTAATATAGTCATTGCTTCTTGAATTTTCATTACTAGAGCACACTATTTTAACCAAAATCCAGATCAAGAACTAGAACATTATAAAGCTAGAAGCAACACTAATACACCATCAAGAGTAACCACTTTGCTGATTCTAATAGCACAGATATTTTTGTCTGATTTTTAACTTCATAACATTGAATCATACAGAACTTACTCTTTTGTGTCAGACTTATTTTAATCAATTTTATTTTTGCTAGGTTTAGCCATATTGTTGTGTATTTAACTGTATTCCATTGCAAGCATATACCACAATTTAAATTTGGAATAATTCGAATATAAAACGTTTTTAAATTTTAAAAATTTCCTAAGTTCCTAGTGACACTATAAAGGTGAAAATGGGAGAAAGAGCTCTTCTTTCCAGAATAATATCAGCAAATAAATGCAAAAAGAATGATAGAATATGATAATGGCCATACTGAACCATCAATATAATAATTTATTTAAATAAGGATCACTTCCTAGCACTCTGGGAGGCCAAGGCAGATCGCTTGAGGTCAGGAGTTCCAGACCAGCTTCAGCAAGATTGAGATCCCATCTCTACTAAAAACAGAAAGAAATTAGCTGGACAACTAAAAATATATAGAAAAAATTAGCCAGGCATAGTGGCGTATGCCTGTAGTCCCAGCTACTCAGGTGGCTGAGGCAGAAGGATTGCTTAAGCCCAGGTGTTTGAGGTTGCTATGAGCTAGGCTGACGCCATGGCACTCTATCCTGGGCAACAGAGTGAGACTCTGTCTCAAAAATAAATATATAAACAAACAAACAAGGATAACCAACAGATCTAAAAATCATTCAGTCAATTGCTGTTGAGGAACATGTTATTCACATGGTTTCAAAGTATTAGCCACATATCACTTATTAATAACAAAAAATCAACTTGTAAGTCATTATATAAGATAACTGATCTAAACATTTAAAAAATAGTGTCATGAAAGTTTTTTAAAAAAGCAGCTTTGGGGGTGC
The DNA here is from genome assembly GCA_008086735.1 of Cheirogaleus medius. Lineage (NCBI taxonomy): Eukaryota > Metazoa > Chordata > Mammalia > Primates > Cheirogaleidae > Cheirogaleus > Cheirogaleus medius. The sequence continues at coordinate 6,921,591 of VBSM01003200.1, read as the reverse complement.
TTTTGTAGATTTAAAAAGACATGTAAACTAAGTACAATTTATAATCCTTGATTGAATCTTGGAATAGGAGCAGCAAACAGCTCTAAAGAAAATATTTAGATAATTAGGGAAATTTGAATAGGTAGTGTTTATTTGATAATCTTATTTTATCAATGTTAAATTTCTTGCGTCTGATAGTGGTCTTGTGTTTATGTAAGAGAATGTCCTAATTTTTGGAAAATATTGTGAGGTGGAAAGCAAGAAAAAACCAAATGTGGCTATTGAGAATTCGTGAATTTAGATGAATGTTACATAGGTTTCATTGTATTATTCTTTCAATATTTTTGTAGATTTGAATAAAATATGAGACAAAAAAATATATAAAACACATTTCTCTTAAAATTTTCAGATTGAAGTTTTTTTAAAAAATTCAATATAGTAAAACAAACAATGAACTACTGACTAATATTCTTTTCACACTTTAGGTATTTAATACAGAACATTTGTTTGTTTTAGTTCTGAATTCCTGTTCTAATTTTAATTAATTGACCAGCTGACATATATTTACTTACAAAATATATAAAAATCCATCACAACTTGCAATACTTAAAATAATCCTAAATTTTTTTTAGGTTGATCATACTTTTCTACTTACAAATAACAAACTTTTAAGCTATTATATTATTATTGATGAAAAATTGATCTGGGTACATAGTGCTTTCCAAATGTTATTTTTGTTTGAATTTTGGCTGAATGACAAAACAAATCAAATAAAACTCTACATAAAATTGAGTAACAAACAACTTTGAACTTATATTTTATTAGTTCTACCCAAATATAGCTAATTATGATATTAGCCACTGCTTGCTGATGAAATAGAACCTGTTTTATAGAAACAATCCCCTTTCTGCCAAAACAATCCCCAGAATTGATTTTGAAAAAGAAAAGTAAATCTTTTAAGAATTCCTAATTGGATCATGGCTTTAGCAAATTCTGTTTAAAAAAAAAAAAGTCCAAAGGCATCTCAGAAATGCTATATAACTAAAAATGATAGAAAATACAACTCACATTTCCTATGTGACAAGCAATAAACTATGTATAACTTAAAAAATAAATTAAAAAACAAAATGCTGTAATTTGTGTTGCTTATTTCCTGTGGGATTCAGAAGGTACCTTCAGGAGCCTTATGGTCAATGAATTATTTAAAATGTGTTATATAGTCACTGAGAACTTTATAAATTCACCTGTGTGCCTTTTGCTCTTAGAAGCAAGTAAAAATTTATTTAAATCCCTATATAAACATTATAATATATATTGAATTTTTATATCTTTACAACTTATATTTGATTAGTTTAACCCAAATATAACTAAAGATGGTATTATTGCAAATGCAAGCATTGAATAGTTTGAAGAAATACCATTATTACTACACATGATAGAGAAATATTTATATCTTAATATTTGTCATATATATTTTTGACAAAACTCATTTTTCCAAATCACATATAGACTATCAGCACTAACCTACACCAAACACAATTTTCTATTTTTCTTGCAAAATATTTACTTGAGAATATATTATAATTAATACAGATAATTATATATTTGTTTTATATTAAAATATTATTATGAATTAATCCTATTTGATATACATCTCATAGTATCTCTAAAAGCTAGTGCCAGGAAGGACTCCTTTAGGTCTTAAGCAATACATTCAATACATCGATAAATAATATTTTGGCAATTATTCAATTTTAAAAAGTTTAAATTAAATCCTTCCCATTAGTCTTTCTCCTCAGAGAGTGAACACAGTAATTTATTTGACTTATTCATTTACACTAAGTCCTCTACCAAAGGTAGTCTATATTTGAGTTCATAGAGAGGTCTAAAGTAGTTACTTTATTCCTAGAAACTAGAAAGTATATGTGTGTGTGTGTGTGGTATCTGCAATATGCATATGTATGTATATATATATATATATATATATATGTGAGTGTGTATGTGTAGTATCAAGGGTAATATATATTTTCCAATATGAAAAGTTAAATGCATTTTTTACTTCCAAAAATTAATAAAATTAATTATAAAGTTAATCTAAGAGTTGTCTAAAAATTTCAAGAACTTTGCCTCTTTATGATTTCTATGTATAAGAAAATAATACAAGAAGACTTATATATTAGTGTTTATGAAGTTGCTAATTTGTTAATTTCCTTGGGAAGGACTTGTGAATAAAACAAAGTCTTAAAAAGTTTCTACTTTTGCATGTCAGGAATAAGTCATTTGGAAAGAATCTAATACAGGGGTCAAGGGCAATATACATAACCTTAATATCTGTACCCCCATAATATGCTGAAAAATAAATTAATTAACTAAAAACAAAACAAAACAAAACAAACAAATCTAATACAATGAATAATTCACTGAAAGCTCTATTCTTTAGACACTGACATAGCTAGAAAGTTTGGGCCCCAACTAGAAATGACCTTTATTATAAGTCATTTCCAAATAGCTGTACCATTTCTTTGACCTTAGAAAACCAATTGTTTATATTTTTTGCTTTGGGGCCAAAAAAGCCAATACTTTGAGAGTGGCAGTGTTAGTGGGAGAGGACAGTAAATGAGACCTATGAATGAGTCTAGGACTGGAAAAAGAGTGAACCCAAAAGGAGTCACTGTGCAAATAAGAGAGAGAAAATATGTAGTAATTGAGAGACACATGCGCTGTGTACTCCATATCAATTTATTCTATTTCCATCAGCAGAAAAGATGTATGACAGATTATGTAGTTACTCTCTATCTCTCCAAAAGTTCAGTTCAAAAATTCTATTAGTTCTAGACACTCCATTAATTTTCTAGTCTTCATAGCCTGGAATATTACCACTCATTTTTTATAATAGTAGTTGACACTATGACTTAATTATAGCATGCTGAGTGTTAGGAGAATATGATAAATGAAAAATAAGTTTGTTAAAATGACATATAAGCAAGAGTTCCCTCCATTTGCTTTACATATGCACTTGCCATTATGGGAGGGTAATTAGAAAGCTGTGACAAACACCCTCCTCCCCCAAATTACAAATGTCTATACCTGAAAACATGACTTCAAGATTCAATTAAAATCATAATTACTTTATCAAATTCCAGTTCTACCACAGACAAGTATTGAATAAAGCGAAAACAGCACTGTACTCTATTAGAAAGTAGAACTTTTCTTTTTAAAAAAAAGTCATATAAATTGCAAATTAAAATAAGGAAGAGGCAAGAAATATTTTCATCTGACAATGAAGACTTTTAAAATAAATATAAATTTTTTTTGGTATCATTCAAAGTTGCAGTAGCATTAAAGTTTCATACCATGACTCAAAGCTTGCTCACTACCATGTAATCCAAGTTAAAATAAATTTATGTGAAAATTTTTTAAGATATTATAGAGTATGAAACACTATTTTTTCTATGAAAAATTTTCCAAATTTTGATGATATAGAGTATTTGTTTTGATTACCTAGAGTAACAAAGACAATTAACTGTCCACAAAGTATTTCCATTCCCTGGCCAACGGGTGCAGTTGTTGCTGGGAAGTGTTAGTCCAGCAAAGGATTTCATTTCTGCGCCATGCCTGCATCTATGTGGGACCATTTGACTAGAAACTGGGATATGAGTGGAAGTCGTATGTATCACTCACTCATGGGTCAAGTTAATTAAGAAGCAAATATGCCTTCCACATTGTTTCTTCTCTCATCTTCAGGCTGATGCGGAAAACTCGGAGACCACGAAGAATGTCAAAACTACAGGAAAGAAGATGCTATTGCCACTGAGTCACTACTTGGAGTATTAGCTACCAGCTGGCCAGGAACATCCACATTCTATCTCACAAACTTCTAATTTGTAAATTTCCTGAAACCGAGGGTCTTACTCGTTGTAGCAGTTGGTGATACCCAAAGCAAATATATATAATGTTCAGCAGGGTGTACAAGGTGGAATGTTGAATAGGAAGCTTTTCTGATTTCTAGGGAAAGTTGGTTTCCCATGGAAAACTAAGTGTATATGAAACTGTCCATAAAAAGGTACAGTTTAAGGAAACAGCAATATTTTAGGGGTAACTGCCATTTCTAAAGAAAATGTATATGAGCCAAATAACAGATAAAAATACATAATTTTTCATAATGTTCAAAAAATTTTAACAACATCAGTTTTTTTAGCAATTAGTTTGAAGTGAAATATCTTTATTTTAAACTTTGGATAAGGCAAGTAAAATTTAAGAAATTCTGCAGCTTTACCCAAGCTTTTTGTCTTTCATCCTTACATACAAGAGGGCTATGAGTTCCAGATATAGTAATATGGCCTTCTTTTCAACAGTTTTTGAAAATAAGGCCAGGCATGGTGGCTCACGCCTGTAATCCTAGCACTCTGAGAGGCCGAGACGGGAGGATCGCTCAAGGTCAGTTGTTCGAAGCAGTTTTTGAAAATAAAAAAAGAGTAACTTGGGTTAAGAGAAAAAACCACCTACCTTGTCAATTGTCTTGGTTAGTAGACTAACCCTCTCATAATTATATAATAATAATAATTAGCACAGGTAAAGGAAGCCACTTAAAATGATTGAATATTTTAAAATATTTAAAAAAATTACTTTATATTCCATTCCACTTTTTTATTACTAGATTATCACTATTCATAGCTTAATGATGCACAGTTTTAATACATTTTTCTATGTATTGACATGGACATATACATATAAACATATTTCTTTTGAGACCACATTTGTGAGTTTCTTCTAGTTTCTTAAACATTCTATACTCACCCTTTCTTCAATGAACAACTTCACTTTATGCTTCAGTAGAAAATAAGAATTAGACTAGAAACTCTGTAAATGCTAAATAGAAAATCTGCAAACATTCCCACATTCTTTCTTTTTCATGTTTGACACAGGGAGAGAAACATCAATGTTCCCGTCAAGGGCCAAGTCTTCCTCTGGTCTGAGCCTCACCTCACTCAGAACTTGCCTGTCTTATTCATTGTTACTCCCTATGCTCCTCACAGCTTTGGGCACAGAGAATGCACCCAATAATATGTGAAATTATGGATATGTGAAATATATGTGAACTGATAAGTGAATAAAAACTATTTATGTAAAATTATTATGCCAAATATTTTCATACAATGAATAAGAAGCCTACAAGCAACAAAAGACAAATAATAATATGAAAATATCTTCAACTTTAATAAAAGATCAGGGAGATAAAAATAAGAAAGTAGTGAGATGATTTTTTCGTGCCCACTCAATATAGAAAAATCAAGAAATTTGATAGATTTTAATATTATTGAGATTTTTCAGAAATAGTTACACTCACACACTACTTGTTAAAGCATGAAGTGTTATGTCATTTTTGCCTGGGAGAATTTATCAATAATTTCAATGTGCATACAGTATGATCCAATAATAAGAGATCTAGTGGCATTTTCTATGGACAATCTTGGTTGTTAATAAAGGTATGCATTCAAGATGAATACATAATGGTGAACCCACACTATGAAATACAATATAGAAGTTAAGAAGATACCTTATTCTCTTTTTGATTCAATATAACAGACTCAACAAACAGGAACAAAATATAATTTTTGAGCAAATAAAACTTAAGAAGTTTAGGAAAATTAAATTTTTATGCTAAGATGTTCTTCTGAGTTGGTATAGTGGTCATGATATTAGATCTGTAGAGAAGGAAATAAAAACCTAGAGTGCTACTTGGCTTTAAGAAGCTAAAAATGTTTAAGGATATCAATCTAAAAACACAGCATAGGAACGTAATTATATCTTCAGAAAAGAAAATAAATATCATCCCTGATGGTGTAAAAGCAAAAGTATTGCTGAAATTGCACAGGAGAAGGGGAGGGGAACTGGAGATGACTATCTGAGTATATAGAGCAAAATAAATAAAGGTTTAATATGTTATTTGAAATTTTAAAGTAACTGATGAAAGAATTAAAATATAATTTTACAATCAAAAATTGAAGGGGGAAGAAAAGTAGAGTAAGAAAGCTAAATCATAGCATCTTAGGGATTCAATGTGGAGGTATATTTGAATAGGAATATTATTCAGAGCTAGGATATAAACTACCACAACAATTAAATTAAGAAATGGTTGTGAGTGTTTGTCTCTGGGGAGTGGGCATGGAGGGTGGGAAAAATACCATCGCTTTTCATTATCAAGCTATCTGAGCTATTCAATTATTTTTAAACTATGTGCAGAGATTATTTGACTAAAAACAAAAAGAATGGAAAAACAAGCACCACCGGTACTCACCATCAAATTGGTATTAACTGATCAACACTTATGTGCACACATAGTAGCAACTTTCACTGGGTGTTGGGCAGGTGGGAGGGGGGAGGAGGAGATGGGTATATTCACACCTAATGGATGTAGTGTTCACCCTCTGCGGTATGGACACGCTTGAAGCTCTGATCTAGGTGGGGCAAAGGCAATATATGTAACCTAAACATTTTTATCCCTGTAATATGCTGAAATAATAAAAAAAAATAATGAGGTAAAACTACCCTTAATGAAATATAAAAATTTTTAAAAATATTGTTAAGTGGAAAAAAATTACAGGTTTAAAAATTTATTAATTACCTTTGAAATTCCCTTATAAACTTTCTTATGGGTTCTCCAAAAAATATACTCTACACATACAGTTAAGTATAATGTTTATTCATTGTGAATTATTAAAAAATCAAATCACTTAGAAATCAACCTACCAACAATGTTAGAGTGTCAATATGAAACAAGGTTAATGTAATAAAGATTAAATATATATGGGGGACTCCGGGAAAATATTACACATGATTAGCTTAAGAGACTTTTTTTAATTGCTCAAACTGCATTACAAAAGTAAAGCACTCTGTCCCATCCCACGCAGACAGGGTGATCCCTAAGGGATTATAACCTCTGTGCTAGGATGTGCTGGGCATAGGGGTGGGTGAGAAGTCCCCACTGAGTCAGCCACCCCTGGACGCCAGGGATTGGAGAGCAGGCAGCCAAGAACCCAGTGGGAGATGGTATTGAATGTGGGCTGAGGTACATATTCTGTACTTCATTTCCAAAATGTAATTTAATAGATTAAATTATTAAGAATTTCAAGAATATGACAACAGAACATTAAACCCAACATGGGGTCTTTCTGAAAATAAGGCCTGATGTGGCTACTTAGGTCACAAACCCATTCAGCCTCCTCTGCTCATAGATCATTTGCAGGCTTCTGCTTTTATTGTACCAGAAACTCAGAAATAAGATCACATTCACTGGAAAATATTTTTAAATGCCTTAATACTCAAACAATTATAGTTGTATCAAACATACAATAAATGCCAAATCCCACTGACTGCCAGAGAATAATTTGATTAAGCAAAAACACTTATAATCATGGGTCCTAACCTGGCTTTAAAGTGGTTTCCATGAATAGATAGGTAATACCTCAGACTAGCCTGTGCTGCTGACTGAAGGATGGAATTTCAAGAGTATAACGGTTTTTTATCTTGACATGATACAAGAATCAACCAGCTGATGAGCCAAATGTAGCTTCAAAACTATGAGTGACAAAGGTGGCAAATGTATATTTTGGCAATTCAGTAGCAGTCTGACCATAGGCATTATGGCTAAAGTGCAAAGCTAGTCATCTTATGCTTAAATTAGTTGGGCGATAGGTGATATACTTCCAAAAGAGGGTAATAGTTGACTTCCTGTCTGTGGACCAAATAGATAGCGACATATGGTTAGATTTATGGTACTCACTGAGTCTAATAGTGCCACGAATGTTAAATGGCCATCCCAGCCAGCCTCAAACTGAACAGGCCAACAGAAATATTTTTTCTAAGATTTTCAGAAACACATATTTGTAAATTAACAGCATGCAATTATTTGCTCTAATGCTCTTTGTGTTTTAAGCACTATGAGAAAACTAAGAAAGAACTAAAAGCAGGAATAGCAATAAGCATTCTTGATTGCTTTGAATTAGGTGGGGGAAAAATAAAGGATGTAAAGTAAAAGATGAAATTTCACTAGTTTGGTAGAATTGAAGAAACTATTCGGCAGTGATTTAAAATTATCTTTTGAAAAGGAGATACTCAATTTTGCCTTCCAGAAACTGCATTTGAGCAATTATTATAAGAAGCTAAATATTAAAAGTGATGATGATGATATGATGAAGCAATTAGATTGAATTATTTTTAATCACAATATTCTCCAAGCCTATAGTTACTTGGGATTGGTTAAAAAGAAAACAAAACACCATCAGGCACAAAGAAAGTATTTTCTTACTAAATCCAAGTTGATATTTTTATCTTACCTACATGCAAACGTAATTTTACATGACAGGAGAAAAACTGACCACTTGCAATTTCAAACAACCAAATTGCTTTTAACTTTCAAATTTTAGGTTTAAATGTTTATACTCTGTAACACCAGAATCCCTATCTGTGGCTTTATCTATATCTTTTAACATATACAACGATATATGGTCAAGATAATTTTTTTGGATCTAAGAAATGTTAAAGATCTAAAGAACCCATGATGAGACACATTATAAAGTTATATACCAAGCAAAATATTTGCTTCAATGACATTGCAACCACCTTTCCATATTGCTTTTTGTTTCTCTTTTCATACTTTTTACCAACCTGTCATACATTACAGTACAAGATAGACTTTTTCTGTACTTCATGGGCCAGCGATCAGATTAATCCATTAAATGAACTCAAGCTAAAATGTTACCAGCTGATCATGTCTGAACATATGTATCATATGTTTGGAATGTTATAACCCGAAGATACTATGAATGGGCAGCTATAGAATAATGTTCAATTTTCCTGAAATCGCCCTTAATCCCTTAATGAAGAAGACATTATTCCCCTACCCCCCCACCAGCTCCATGCTCCATAAAGCATTTTAACATTTACAAAAGAAAGCAAATCATATTCGAGATCACACCAAGTTGGTGAATAGGAAATCAGCTGAAAAGTGATTCATCAGAAAAAAAAATTACCTGCAAACATATTTGGATTGATTGATTGGCTCAGAGGAGGCAGTTGATATATTTTACAAGGTCAATGTGTTATGCTGGAGTAGATATCTCATTATCAATTCAGGCAGATAGGAAGTTTTCATATTAAATATTCAAAGTGTTATGTGCTTATGAATTGATATTAAGGTTTCATATTAAATATTTAAATTGTTATGTGCTTATGAAACATAATTTTATGAAGTATATCAGAATATTGCTTTTAAATTGACAATAATAGCAGCCTGGTTCATTTTGGTATTAGTGAAATTTCTTATACAGTATGAAAGAGAGTAGATAACAGAAAATTACAAAGCAGATTCATAAAGAATGATGACAGGCTTTTTCTCTTACCAGAGATGGGCTAGTGATGTTGGAATTGCTATGGGCATTGGGGCATGACTGATAGAGTCTGAAGCTGAAATTAAGAATTGTTTCAATGGGGAGCAGGGTATGTACATGATACAGAGAATATAAAGACAGAATAAATGATATAAACTCCTTGCTCTCACTCTGTAAGCTACTGATGGTATCTTATTTCAAAATAATGCTGTGGAAGGAGTGGACTATAAAGAAGTGTTGATGTTGAAATGGTGCCGTTTTGGTAGAGCAAGTATTGCTAGTGAATGATGAGCAGTATCTAAGGGAGAATCCTGCAGTATGAATGATCAAGCAGGACTAAGCCAGGAGACAGCTCTGTGACCAGGTAAGCACACACAGGTACAGAGGGGGAACTTCTAATTTGAGATTAAACTTGAAAACCCAGGGGAACTGGATAATATTTTTTCCATTTTTTTTTAACTTTCTCAATTCATTGGTATGTCTATCTAGATGAAGGAATGTAAAACCAAGCTAGGATAAAGGGAAGAATTGAAAGCTTGTGGTAAGGAAAAGTAAGGATAAGTTCCATGGTGTCTAGTAAAGAAGAATACAAGTTGCAAAAAACTGCCATTGGTGAAGATATGTGATGTGGTTTCTAGGTTAATGGGTTCTTGTTACCAGCCCTACACTTCTGTAGATCAGCAAATAAGGGATAAGTTAATGTAACAGAAGAAGAAAAACAGACTGGGAACTTTGTCCCAATTAAAGATGTGAAGAAAATCTCTAAAAACTCTCTGAAAATTTTATATGGGGATATTAGGCCAGATATTTAGAAGGTCACTGAGGTATGTAAGCTGGTAATCACAATTACCTAAGCATTGGATATTCTAAATATTCCTACATTCATGACTATAATGGCATGCATATAAAGGTTAAGTGGGTAGGGCTACAACTTTATTTTTTGAATTGTTAGTATTTTTCCCCTTGGGAAGGACATTTCCCTTCTATTTTTCTCCAGAAAAAAACCAGACATAAATGGCATTTAAAATAATTTTATACTTTTAAGAATTATATTCATGACATGATTTTCTTAGATGCAATACTGAAAATGAATGAGTTAAATTCATTTTGACCTGAATAAAAGGAATCTGTTTCTTATAGCTTATCTCCCTACACTTTTCGCTTTCATAAATAACTAAGCTCTGATAAGAGTTCATTCCATGGAACTTATAAGCTGAATGCATTATACTCAAGCTAATTTGGGGATAGAAATCTCCTGATACCCAAAATATGCTGTCTTTGAAATCCAGGCTAAACATGAATACATCGTGGTGTATCTACCACATATATGTGTCTGACCATGGTGAAATAATGACCTTTAAAATAAGTCAAATAATTTTTATGATTCCTTCATTTAATAGCCATTACTTAAAGTACTCACCCTTTTATGTTTTTCCCTGCAACTGCCATTTGTTTGCTACATTTTCCTTCATCCCTTCCTATATATTCTGCCTTCATCTTCAAATTGTTCAACTCAATAGTGCTATTATTAGTGGATAGTCTACCCTAACTTCTCTTTCTTCTGCAGACGTTAGTTGATAATGTGAATCACTTTTTATTATTTATTATGTGTGTGCACGTGAGGATGGTGGATTTTTGTCTTTGTAAAATTGCACTTCTGGTTTGAATGGACAAGAATGGCATTGAATAGTTATTTATACTCTGCAATGTCATAATTTGTAGAACTCCCTTTGCTTGTCATGTGCTACTTTTATGTCTTGCGGCTTTTCCAGGGACATTGGGTTGCCTCTACCCTTTACTGTCCTCAGGATAGTATTGCTGTTAGTAACATTTGTTATTTTTTTAAATGGGTCATTCAGATGCCACAAATACACATATGCGAGACAATTAATTTGAAGGCAGTACACTGGATGAAAGACAGGGCTCTTAAGTATTAGAAGATATAGTTGTATTTAGTTGTGCAATCTGTCTGGGATACTTCTAAATGAGAAGCTCTTCCACTGAGAAATGTTAAAGTATAGCCTTGTCTATAGTTGCATCAGTTCACTAAGGATTCTTGTCCCAAAATATTTATCATCACCTATTACCACAAAGCCATATTTACAATTAGCTGTGCTTGCCACGAGAGTCAGTTGAAGCTACCAAAGGCACTAATTGTATATTGTTCTTTTGTAAGCATATTATTTTCTCAAACAAAACAAAACAGGCAAAATTTATGAAAATATAAAACTTTAAGCCTCATTTTCAGGTACATCAAGGAACTCTGGTAAAACACCTTTTAAAAACTAAGGATGTTTCCCCTCTTAGCACTCTCCTATTCTGTATCATTCGATTTTAAAGATTTGGTAATACCATAAATTGGAAAGTTACTTCACTCTGAAATGAGTAACTTTTTAAAATCCAAATGTTCTCCTTGCAGTGGAGTAGGATGAATCTCATCCAGAATTGCGCGGTCTGTGCCTAAATAAGTGGCCTAAGTGTTCACCTAATTCACTCTCCTCAAGTACACAGGTAAAAATCATCCTCAGCAAATGCAAAATATGGTTTACGTTATGCTTAAAAGGGAATGATACTGCTATTTCCCACTTACACACTGAGCATTCTTCAGTATATTCTCTCAAAACTCTGTGGCAGCTTTTGATTCAATATGGTGACCTGAGAAACCAAAATTGTCTTCTTTGTCCCTGAGTAAATACTGAAGAGGAAGGCATAAGGTGGTAAAAAAAACACTGAGTTCCTGAAGTCCAGAAGAAGCCTTAAACAACACATCAGCATTAGCACAAAAACCGTCCAATGATTTTTAACCCATCTACTTTGCTGAGAGAGACTGAATCGATGCCCCTGAATTTTCACCTGGGCTAAATCCACTCTCTGCACCTCTGTTTCTGAGATGATCTAATCTATAAATGAGAATTGAGAAAAACAAAAACAAAAAACTATTGGCTGAAAATGGGGAAAAATGCCGATGAAATAAAAAGCCACAGACCAGAGAATATCACAACATTTTGGAAGATGGAAAACAGATCATAGAATATGAAGAAGTAAAAGCAAGTGGGGAGAGGTGAGATAGAGTCTGGGGAGAAGGACCTAGAGTGGAGGAAAGAGTTTGCCGACCTAACAAAAGGGACAGAACGTATGGATTTAGAAGCTGAAGTAGGATGTAGAGCAGGAGTGAAAAGTAAGACTAAAAAGCAGGTAATGAGTTAAAGGCTATTTCACCCCCGAATTCCACTTTTGTATATTATGTATATGCAGAACTGTAGACAGTCAGCCAGCCGGAGATATTTCCCTCAGGAGGCAAAAGAAGAAGAAACTTAAGCATTTGACTGGAAAGAAATTAAGAAATGTATAATTGAATAATCTGGTGAGAACTACATAAACCAGTGGGTTTTGAGTACCCTAGAATAAAGCCTGTCTCACTATGCGTTTTCAGAGATTAGTTACTTGCCAAACCCTTCCAGTCCATGCCTGTGCTCAGATATACTAAATGACCTTGCAATTTTGCTTTCCCCATTCATAATAATGTGTGAGCAAGCGTTGCCAAGCTTTTGAAGAAAATGTGTAGCATGAAAGAGAAAAAAATGAGATAAACCAACAGTAAAACTTATGTCAGAAAAAGTAAATATTATTCTTAGAAACATCTAAGAAGATGTATAGTAATAAGAATGCTCTTTTTCAATAACAAATGTTGGGGAGGATGTAGAGGAAAAAGAATGCTTATATGCTTTTGGTGGGAATGTGAATTAGTACAACCTCTATGGAAAATGGTATGGAGATTTTTCAAAAAACTGAAAATAGAATTGCCATCCCATCCAGCAACCCCACTACTAAGTATCTACCCAAAAGAAAACAAATCATTATATTAAAAAGATACCTGCACCTGTATGTTTATAATAGCACTATTCACAATAGTAAAGATATGGAATCAACGTAAATGCCCATCAACAGATGACTGGATATAGAAAATGTGATATATGCCCAATGGAATACTAATTGTCCATAAGAAAGAATGACATCATGTTCTTAGAAGCAACATGGATGGAGCTGGAGGTCATTATCTTAAGTGAAACAACCTCAGAAACAGAAAATTAAATATCACATGTTCTTACTTATAAGTGGGAGCTAAATAATGTGTACACATGAACATAGAGTGTGGAATAACAGACATTGGAGACTCAGGAGGATAGGAGAGTGAGAGAGGGATAGTGAGGAGAAATTTCTTAAGGAGTATAATATATGTTATTTCAATGATGCATATACTAAAAGCTCAGACTTCACCATTATACAATATATCCATGTAACAAAATTGCACTTATACCCCTTAAATTTAAACAAATACTTAGGAAAAAGAATGTTGTTTTCAAACTCAGTTCTGAAATTATGATAAAAAATATTAGCATTCAAATTACATGCCAGTTCATCATATTTCTTCCTTCTGACTTCATGTGTTTTTCTAAAGAATGATCATAAATGAAAGGAAAGGTCTTAAAGAAGTAAACATGAGACTCAGGAGTTAGAACAAGAGTATAGCTCATTTAATTATAAGTACAGTTACAGTGGTATGTTTGGAAATGTACAAGTCGTATAGCATAGGGCTAAATAGGCCTTTATATATTGTAAAGGCTCTAAGTTATTGAAGAGCGTAGACCATGTCTAATACCTTTATATCTCCAGGGTTTAGAACAGTGACTGTCATACTTTGCATAATCATAATTATTCCCATGAGAATTAATTATTTGCCATTATGGTTGAAAGAAGGCAGCCAAACTTAAATTACTCTAGCTTAATAGTTAAAATGCAAATAATCCTTAAATAATAATACAACACGGTGCTTGTCCTTGAAAAGGTAGAGGTAAAGAAGGTAAAGAAAAAGTAAAGAAGTATAAATCAAAACTCAAAAAATGACCATTTAGTCACAAATTTGCTCAATTCTGTAGCAAACATTGTTTCACCTCATTAGCCTGGTAAGCAGTCTTTTTAGTTAGTGGCACCTCTCCATCATCAAATAAGACAGTATATGTCACTTCAGTGCTATGTCAAAATGCCATCTCTATCTTTCCTCCTGATATGTGCACAATCTTTCTCTACTAGACACTTTATCCCTTGTAGTCCTCTATCCCCTACCCATCTGTCTCTAGCCAGTCTCTATCCCCTTTATCTAGCTAACTAAATCCAAGTCATTCTTTATATCTGACTTTAGATGTTAACTTCCTTTGAAAACTTTAGAGTCTAGGTGGTCACACAGAATTCAGAGCATTTACAACACCATTTCAATTGCTTTCTACTAAAAACATTACTCTGGTTCTTATTAGAACTCCCAGAAATCAGCAGTCATATCTATTAACATAGTGCTTGTGCTATACTCTGAGCACTTGGCACATGGCAAAGGAGGTGTTCAATAAATACATACTGAATTAAAATTTGTTGTTTTCATTGGGTCTCATATACTAACCAAAAATTTCCTATCAACTTATTGCACACCTACAAGTATATATAATTGCCAAAATATGTTGGTGAATAGCAGAAAGTATAGCAGATTATTGAATGAACCATGGAATTGATAACTCAACTGTCTCTCCTTTTCATGAATATACACAAAAGATCACCAGGGCAAAGATGATCAATCATTTATATGGTCCTGACTATCAACATGAGTTGTCGATGCTAAATTCATTATGTGGTAACATACATTGATAGATAACAAAACTATTATATTAACCATCCTTGTTTCTGATTCTATCATGTCCTCACATTTTTCCTGTATTTCACATGACATATATGAAATTTGTGGGAATCCATCTACAGAATACTGCATCAGGTTTTCCATGACCCCACTAGTGATTTATTTGGCAATAAAAATTATTGTTTATGCACTATTAAAAAATTATGGCTATGGGATTTCCACTGCAAGAAACCACATAACATTATACCTATTTATTGAATCACCTAACTTTAGATTAGGGTCTTGAGCAGTTATGTTAAAGGAATAATGACTTACTTTTTATTTGAGTATCTCAAGACAAAGATTACCTCTTTGGGGAGCTAACTTTCTACACTTTACAATATGTCACTGGATGACATATTCACAGAAGCTTGCTCTTTCACTGTCTATCTCGTCTTTATTCTTCTTTTTCTGTTTTTGAAAACAACTTTTGCCTGATAAAGAAAACCAGAAGGCATAATCACCAAGGAGTGGTAGGTGGAAATGAATTGAAAAACACAAAGACAGAAAAGTATTCAAAGATAACTGAACTCTACAATGTCAACTATTTGGCTGTTGCTTAAAAAACTGGTTGTGTAAAAACACTGTGCATTAAGCAATGGGTACAAGAGGTAAAAGATGCTTTTTATCTGATGATTTACAAATAAAGAATGACGGCAGCATTGCCCCAAATCCAAATTTTTGTTCTTCACTCATGCATCCCTCCATTGGTCACACATGCCTACATATTAGCCTTAAGCAAAGGTGATATACATATTCCCCAAAATGTAATAAAAGCAATAAAACAAGCTAAGATTTTATGTATACTTCTCATAGAATACTACAATAATTTAAAATAAAATAAAATCCTTTTATTGTCATCTGCCAATAAATCTACAAAGATGTATTAATTTTACAGTGTTCTATTATACAGTATGATAAATAGGGTACTATTGATATTAATGTCACTTAGTGGAAAGCTCAAAGCATTCTATAAAGCTAACCTATCAATATTTTGCAAAATATTTCTTCCTCTCTGTGCAGTTACAAATATACATGTACTACTCTCTCATATCAGTAAGCATTAGGGTATAATGCTTTGAATGAATATAATAGAAGGATTTTCAGTTTTTTTAGATCACTTTTCACCTCATAATGCTTTCTTGATATTTTCTTCCTGTGTTATTCTACAGATCCATCAAGAGATAATTATAATTTCTAAGTATGTGACCTTAAGGGTGGTGTAAGTGTTTTGTATATATTTGATCTTTAGAAAACAAAAGGAAATTCACTTGTCTTCACGAAGATTATCACAATGAAACAATATTAACATTCACAAAAATTCATTGATTTGGGAAACCTACTTATTAACCATAAATATCTAAGAAAGATCACCAAAACAATTGGTTACTAGGAGATGCTAAGATCTCTTTCAACTGTAGTTTATATATATAAATTATTCCACTAGAACCAAACATAATAAAGAATGAGGGATCAAATAAAAAATATGATTGAAAATCAAAGAAAAGAACACATATATACACATACCAAGAAAGGTTGGTAATAATAGATGTTAAATATGATATTAAAATTATATTAAATAAATGTTTATGTTCCATTTTATCTAATAAATTAGACTTAGCTTGACTGAAATAAAATAGCAATTAAAATATATAGCTACACCCTTTTTTCTCTACATTAAGTGGAAATGAAAAATAAACATAGAACACTTGTATTTCATAGGTAGAAATGAGATCCATACTAAGAGTTATATTTTATCATATGATATGCACATTGATCTCTTACATGATAATGCATCGAAGTTTCCAGGCCTAATCCCTATATAAGAATAACTATGAAAAGAACTTAAAATGGAAATTTAATAATAATAATATTTCCTATATGTTTATACATTTTACAATTCACATATCATTTTTATACTCATTAATTCATTCAATATTACTATTAACCCTGGAGGAAAGCTATTATGATATGTATTTAATAGATGAGTAAACAGTTTGAGGTAGAAAAAATGACTTGGAGAAGATTACCAAGCTTACAATGGTGAAGAGTTAAGAAGCCGCTTTCTGGGCTGAGATGCACGGTGGCCTCAGGAGGCATTCCTCCCCCAGCCTGGCTGCTGGACTTTCGTGCCAGCAGGGCAGACCCCACCTGTGGAAAGAAGCAACTTTCTGGGCTGAGATGCTTTCTGGGCTGAGAAAGGCAATGGCCTCAGGCGGCATTCCTCCCTCAGCCCAGTGCTCCACTTCTGTGCCAGAAGAGCAGAACCTGCCCTTGGAGGAGGGGAGAAATGGGCTGGGACATGCAGAGGTCTCAGGCAGCATCCCTCCCCCAGCCCGACAAGGCAGGCTCCACCCTTGGAGGCAGGGCAAAGGGAGAAAAGTAGCTTTCTTTGTGCCACTGGCATGAATCTGTGGGACCTTGGAACTAAGTAATAAGGGGCAGCTCGTTGATTCAGCACAGTGAGCTGGCTTTGATCATCTGATAAGAACATAACACTAGGGCTTACCTTGGTGCCCAGGCCACAGCCAGCTTTGGAGTTTGTGGACTGGGAAAGAAAATCCTGGCCAGAATCCTCAGCAATTGCACCAATTGACACCCCCCACCAGGAGCTGCCTTGCAAGTGTTGCAAAAGAGGCTTGAATAACATATTAGCAGCTCTCCCCTAGTAGCAGATCAAGCAACCACAGAAGTATACACGCTCAGGCTTGCAGGTACCACTTGCCCATACCCCTCCTAAAGTGGGAACAGGGCTCAAGTAACCCTTGGGACTAACAAGACATTTTCCAAGCATCGGGGCATTTGTATACCCCATTTGGGGGATTTGAGCCCAACACAAAGGCTTCAGAATACCTTGATAATTGGCTCCTCCACACAAACTGCAAGCAACAATAGAGAAGGTATCCTCATAGCTCAACACAGTGCCTTCCTTCTCAAACTGCCCTTCACTGCCCTGGAGGGCAGTGGAGTCGCACACACAAGAGTGATTCACCACCTGGGAACTTAAGCAAGGGGTCCAAATTCACTAATCTCCTTTGGCAAGAGGTAAAGACAATAGGTCAGAGGTAACCCAACTGGCTAAAATACCTCTAAGGCAATACAGGACCAGCCTGCATCTCCTCAGCACTGTCAAGGAATATCCCTTTGGCAACTTGGAGATAAGGCCATAAACCAGCCCCAGCACCCCCAGTTCTTGACAAAGTAGCCTGATGAGAAAGAATCAGTGAAAGAACATAGGAAACATGAAAGATTACAGAGAAAAGTCACTCTCAAAAGAAAACATTTGATCTCTATCAATATATACCAACTTATATGATACAATTAAATTGACAGAGAAAGAATTCTGAATATGGATTATAAGAAAACTCAGTGGAATTACAGAGAAAATAGGAACCCAACATAAAGAAGCCACAGAAACAATATAGGAAATGAATGAAAAATTCTATGAAGAAATTGAAATACTATAGAAAAACAGAACAGAAATTCTGGAAATGAAAGATGCATTTAGGGAACCACAAAACACAGTAAAAAGCCTGGGGAACACAGAAACAAGAAACAAAAACAAACCATACAAGAAATGTGGGATTATGTAAAGAAGTAAATATAATAATCATAGGCATCCCAGAGAGAGAAGAAGAAAATACACAATGGCTGGAAAACTTATTTCATGGAATACTGGAGGAAAATATGCCTGGCCTGGCCAGAAATCTAGATATCCAGATACAAGAAGCACACAGAACTCCTGGGAGACTCAATGTGAAAAGGCAATCACCACATCATGTAATTATTAGGCTGACCAAAGTAAACATGAAAGAAGCAATTCTTGGAGCAGTGAGGTGAAAACAGCAGGAAAGCTACAATGTAAAACCTATCAGACTAACTGTAGACTTCTCAACTGAAACTTCACAAGCCAGAAGGGACTGGGCATCTATCCTCAATCTTCTAAAACAGAATAATGGCCAATCTAGAATTCTCTACCCAGCAAAACTGAGCTTTACCTATGAGGAAGAAATAAAGACCTTCCCAGACAAGCAATCACTGATGGAATTTGAGAAGATCAGCTCTATCCTACAGGAAGTATTTAGACCTACGTTATGCACTGAACAGTGCAATAGACACTCCCAAAGTAAAATCACTGAAGAGTTAATGTCAAGAACCTGGATTTCATGATGGCTAGAGAATTAAAACAAAACAGTAGGAATTCACCCAACAATATGAATGGAAATCTACCTCAAATATCAATCCTCTCAATAAATGTGAATGGCTTGACTTGTCCTCTAAAGAAACATAGACTAGCAGAGTAGATAAAAATTCACAAGCCAAGTATCTGCTGTCTACAGGAAATGTATCTAACCCACAAAGAGCCCTTCAGGCTCAAGCTCAAGGGATGGGAGGCAAATGGAAGCCAAAAGAAAGCAGGGGTAGCTATACTTATTTCAGATAACATAAGCTTTAAAATAGCAAAACTAAGAAAGGACAAAGATGGCCACTATATAATGGTGAATGAGAAAATCCAACAATAATACTTAACAATTCTTAACATTTATGCACCCAACTCAGGAGTACCCAGATACATAAAGCAAACGTTGTTTGATCTAAGTAGCCTGATGAACAATAACACCATAGTAGCCAGGGATTTCAACACCCCACTGACTGAATAGGACAGATCTTCCAAACAGAAAATAAGCAAATGGATTTAAATAGAGCTCTAGAAAAAAAGGGGTCTGACAGACATTTACAGAAAATTCCACCCAAATAAAGCCAAATATACATTCTTCTCATCAGCCCATGGAATCTTCTCCAAAACTGATCACTTACAGGCCAAAAATAAGACCTCAACAAATTTTAAAAAAATAGAAGTTATACCATGTATCTTCTCAGATCACAAGGATATAAAATTAGAGTTCAATTTAAACAGAAATACTCACCACTTTACAAAGTCATGGAAATTAAGAAATGTATTGTTGAATGACTATTGGATCAAGGAGGAGATATAGAGGGAAATCAAAAGATTCTTCGAACTAAATGATAAACAGGGACACAAGTTATCAAAATCTATGGGATACAGCAAAAGCATTACTAAGAGGAAAACTAATAGCATTAAATGCTCACATTCAAAAACCAGAAAGCTCAAAAATCAACAAACTAATAAACTGTCTCAAGGGACTGGAAAAGGAAGAGCAAATCAATTCCAAACCTAGTAGAAGAAAAGAAATAACTAAGATCAGAGCAGAACTAAATGAAATTGAGAACAAAGGAACTATATAGAATATCAATAAAACCAAAAGCTGGTTTTTCAAAAAGGTAAACCAAATTGACAGCTCTCTTGCTAGACTGACAAGAACTAGAAGGGAAAGGACTCTAATAAACTCAATTCAAAATGAAAAAAGAGAAGTCACAACAGACACCATGGAAATACAAAACATTTCTTTGAATGTTATAAAAAATCTATATGCCCCAAAACTACATAATATGGAGGAAATGGACAAATTCCTAGAAATATACAACCTCCTTAAGTTCAACCAGTAGGAAACAGAATCTTTGGACAGACCAATATCAAGCACAGAAAGAGGAGCAGCAATTGAAAACCTTTCAACATGGAACAGTCCCAGACCAGATGGGTTCACACCTGAATTTTACCAAACATACAAAGAATAACTCATACCTATACTACAAAAATTATTCCACAACATTAAGAAAGATGGTATCCTCCCCAGCTCATTCTACAAAGCCAATATCACCTTGATACCAAAGCCAGAAAAGGACACAACAAAAAAAGAAAACTACAGACCAACATCCCTCATGAATACATATGCAAAAATCCTCAACAAAATCTTAGCAAATTGAATCCAACAGCACATCAAAAAATAATTCACCATGACCAGGTGGGCTTTATCCCAGAGATGCAAGGCTGGTTCAACATATGCAAATCTATAAAAGCAAATCACCACATAAATAAAAGCAAGAACAAAGACCATATGATTCTCTCAATAGATGCAGAGAAAGCATTTGACAAAATCCAACACACTTTTATGATAAAAACTTTCAATAAAATAGGCATAGATGGGACATACCTTAAAATTATTAGGGCCACATATGATAAACCCTCAGCCAATATCATACTGAATGGGGGAAATTGAAAATATTCCCACTTAGAGTTGAAACCAGACAAGGTTGCCCCCTATCTCCACTTCTATTCAACATAGTGCTAGAAGTCCTTGCTAGAGCAATTAGACAAGAGAGGGGAATTAAGGCATTCGGTTGGGTGCAGAAGAGATCAAACTCTCACATTTTGCTGATGATATGACATTATATCTAGAAAACCACAAGGATTCAACCAAGAGACTCCTGCAATTGATAAATGAATTCACTAAAGTCTTAGGATATGAAATCAATGCACACAAATCAGAGGCATTCATATATACCAATAACAGTCAAGCCAAAAATAAAATAAAAAATGCAGCACCTTTTACAATAGCCTCAAAGAAAATTAA
>VBSM01003200.1:6848366-6899907 GCA_008086735.1 Cheirogaleus medius | reverse complement strand
AATCTACCTTGCTCATGGATTGGCAGAATCAACATTGTTAAAATGTCCATACTATACAAAGTGATTATAGAATTAATGCAATCCCTATCAAAGTACCATCATCATTCTTTACAGATCTAGAAAAAATAATTCTACGCTTTGTATGGAATCTGAGAAGACCTCGTATAGCCAAAGCAATCTTAAGCAAAAAGAACAAACTGGGAGGTATCTGTCTACAAGACTTCAAGCTTTACTATAAGGCTATAGTAACTAAAATGACATGGGTCTGGCACAAGAACAGAGATATAGACCTTTGTAACAGGACTGAGAATGCAGAAATGAAACCATTCGCATATTGTCATCTAATCTTTGACAAAGCAGACAAAAATATATACTGGGGGAAAGAATTTGTTTTCAATAAATGATGATGAGAAAACTGAGTAACTACATGCAGAAGATTGAAACTGCATCCCCATCTCTCACCTCTTACAAAAATCAATTCATGATGGATAACTGACAGGCAAGAAACTTTAAGAAGAAAGTAGGGAATACTTTCTTTCTAGAAGAAAATGTAGGGAATACTTTGAGACATCAACCTAGGCAAAGAATTTATGAAGAAGACCCCCAAAGCAATCATAGCAACAACAAAAATAAATAAATGGGACCTGATCAAATAAAAAGCTTCTGCACAGCCAAGGAAACTCTAATTAGAGTGAATAGACAGCCTACAGAATGGGAGAAAATATTTGCTTTTTACACATCCAATAAATAACTGATAACAATGATCTATGTAGAACTCAAAAAAATCAACAAGAAAAAAATTTAACAACCCCATCAATAAATGGGCAAAGGACATTAACAGAAACTTTTCAAAAGAAGACAGAATAATGGCCAGCAAACATATTAAAAATGCTCAACATCTCTAATCATTAGGGAAATGCAACAAAACCACAATGAGATATCACCTAACCCCAGTGGGAATGGCCTTTATCAAAAAATCCCAAAACAACAAATGCTGGCGAGGATATGGAGAGATAGGAACACTCTTACACTGCTGGTGGGACTGCAAGTTAGTACAACCTCTGTGGAAAAGAATTTGGAGATACCTCAAAGAGCTAAAAATAGAAATACCATTTGATCCAGAAATAGCACTACTAGGTATCTACCCAAAGGAACAAAAGACATTCTATAATAAAGAAATCTCTACTTGAATGTTTGTGGCAGCACAATTCACTATGGCAAGGATGTGGAAATAACCCAAGTGCCCGTCAATCCATGAAAAATATGGTATATGTATACAATGGAATACTACTCAGTTATAAAAAACAAAGGTGATCTAGCACGTCTTATGTTTTCCTAGATAGAGCTTGAGCCCATCCTCTGAAGTGAGTTACCACAAGAATGGAAGAATAAGCAACACGCGTTCTTGCCATCAAACTGGCACTGACTGATCAATACTAAGGTGCTCACGTGGTAGTAATACTCATAGGGGGTTGGGGGATGGGGGTGCATAAACTCAAAACTAATGGATGCTTTGAGCATTGTATGGTGAAATGGCACGCCTCTAATCCTGGCTTGGGTGAGGTAAAGTCATAACATGTAACCAAAATGTTTGTACCCCTATAATATCCTGAAATTAAAAAAAGAAATAAAGTATATTATCTGCCATGTAAAAAAATAGTGAACAGTCTTTCTCTTGACTCCATGTTCAACATTCTCTGTTTTGCAGTTGCTAGAAAGCTTAATAAAATGAGAATTTCACAGCTTCAGGAAAGCTTTGAGAAATTTACTTATCTGTGAAATTTACACATAAATTTGAGAATCTCACCACCACTTAGACATGGCAATCTGAGCCTCATCATCATCTGATAAATTTGAGCTATAGGTTTTCTGGTTCATTTGCTTTAGTAATTAGAAGAGAAATTTTAATCTTAATCCATATTTTTGTCCTAATTTTATTGTTGAAAATACCGTTCTGGACAGAAATCTCATGTAGATCTTTGATGTCACATTTCAGCTGGGTTTATTTAAACCTGCTAACTCATTTTCAGTAATTCCTAATTAAGAAAATTTGGAAATACTTTTTTTTTAATTTAAACTCAAACCTATGTCATTTATTAGACTTGCACATCACTAGGGTATCACTTTGCACAAGTGATTGTCACACCTCTGCTTATCATTTTGTAATTTGTAAATCAAACTTTGTATAAATATGTCAAACTTTTGATAAATAGAAAAGGCCTATTCTAAGAAGCCACTCTTATACTAGTTATTGCAAAGTAAATGACATGATAGAAGCCAGAAGTCAAGTTAGCCATGGCTTATTTGCTTGCAGGTTTTTCCACTGGACAAAATCATTTGAGATGGTTGGCTCTGTAACTACTCTGTTCAGCATGTACGTGGGTTTCAAAATAAATACAAGCAGTTAAGTCTATTTGGTATTCTCTGCCCACTTGGAATTAACCAAGAAGTAGCAATGAAAGTAAGTTATGATTTACAAGTCCAGAGCCAAAATAGCTTGGCCATTGGTACAATAAACAAGGGGAAAAAATGGCTTCTTTTTGGTTTTTTTTTTTTTTTTATTTTCATGGGCCTCTCTTCTCAAGAAGTTATCCTCATTGAATGCTTGAGGGTTTTCTGTGTACCTTTCAGCAATTTTAATTACACATTCATGGAAAAATCTTTGGATTGTAATCTGAATAACATATATCATTATCTTTACAAATTATGTCAGAAGTAACTCAGAAATAAGATGCATCTTGATTAAAGAAGCATATGTGATTTAACAAAAATGCCACCTTGATGAAAGCAATTTATTAACAGATATTAGGGTTGTGCTTTTATTTGTTACAATTACATAATGTAATTACTGCATAATTGTTATGATTACATAAAAGAAAAATACATATAAAATTGTCCAAGTCTCAAAATACTAAATCATGAAAAATTGAGTTCCTCTGTCCTTCCCTCCCTCCCTCCTTTTATCCCTCCCTCCCTCTATCCCTTCCTTCCTTTCTTCTTCCCCCCCTCCTTCCTTCCTTTTCTTCTTCCCTTTCTTTCTTTCTTGTGTTGGGGTAGGCTTCCAGGAAATCCCACACTAAGACACCTTACAGTACATTTCAAATAAAAGCTGTATTATTTAACTGTCACAAAGCAGCTATGAGTTAGATAGTACTAAGCCCACCTCACAGCTGTGTATTTATAACTGTACATGTATATAGCATAGGAAGCAGTAAAAACATGAGTATAGCCATGCTGGTAACCACAAGGAACACAAATAAACAAGAGGATATTCTAGATAGAGCTAATCTGTATCTAACCTATGTGGTCAAGGATGCGAACATTCATAAACTTGATTTTTTTATTTCAAAAATTTAGGGGGTACAAATAAGTTTTTTACATGGATATCTTGTATAACATGAAGTCAGGGCTTTTGGTGTACCTGTCACCAGAATAGTGTTCATTGCACCTAATAGGTAAGTTTTTAAACCTCACCCCCTTCCCACTTTCCTCCCTTCTTGGTTTCCAATGTCCTTTACGTTTCTTGGTGACTGTGTGTGCCCATCATTTAGCTACCAATTATTAGTGAAAACATGGGGTGTTTATTTGTCCATTCCTGAGATACTTCACTGATGATAATGGTCTCCATTTCCATCCAAGTTGCTACAAGACATATTATTTCATTCCTTTTTATGGCTGAGTAGTAACCCATGGTGTATATATATATATATCCTTCCTTTATCCACTCGTGAACTGATAGGCACTTAGGTTGATTCCACATCTTTGCAATTGTTAATTGTGCTCTGATGAACATTCAAGTGCAGATAGATGTCTTTTTGAAATAATGAATTCTTTTTCTTTGGGTAGGTACCCAGCATTGGGACTGTTGGAACAAATGATAGGTCTACATTTATTTCTTTGAGAAATCTCCATACTGTTTTCCATAAAAGTTGTACTAATTTGCAGTCCTATCAACAATGCATAAGCATTCCTTTTTCTCAGCATCCATACCACCACCCATTGCTTTTTGACTTTTTAATAATGGCCATTGTGACAGCAGTAAGGTGATATCTCATCGTAGTTTTAATTTTCATTTCCCTGATGATTAGTGAAGTTGAGCATTTTTTCATATGTTTGTTGGCCATTTGTCTATCTTCTTTTGAAAAACTTCTGTTCATGTCTTTTGCCTACTCTTTGAAGGGTTGTTTTTTTCTTGTTGAATTTTTTGAGTTCTTTATAGATTCTGTTTATTATTCCTTTGTTGGATGTATAGTTTGTGAATATTTTCTCCTACTCTGTAGGTTGTCTATTCACTCTGTTGATTATTTCTTTTGTAGTGCAGAAGTTTTTTAATTTAATTAAGTCCCATTTATTTATTTTTGTCATTGCTGTATTTGCCTTTGTGGTCTTAGTCATAAATTCATTGCATAGGCTGATGTCTAGAAGAGTTTTTCCTACATTTTTTCTATAATTGTTACAATTTCATGCCTTATATTTAACCTTTTTATCTATCTTGAATTAATTTCTGTGTGTGGTGAGAGAAGGGGTTCTGTTTCATTCTTCTGCATGTGACTGTCCAATTTTCCCAGCACCATTTACTGAAATGGGCTTCCTTTCCCCAGCGTGTGTTATTGTCTGCTTTGTCAAAGATTAGTTGGTTGTAGGTAGATGGTTTTATTTCTTGGTTCTTTACTCTGTTCCATTGCCCTATGTCTTTACTTTTACACCAGTATCCTGCTGTTTCAGTTACTGTAGGCATGAAGTATAATTTGAAGTCAGGTAATGTGATACTTCCAGATAAGTTCTTTTTGCTTAAGATTGTTTTGGCTTTTCTTCTTTGGTTCCAAATGCTACAAGGAGAACTACAAAACACTGACGAAAGAAATTGCAGGAGTCAGAAACAAATGGAAAAACATCCCTTGCTCATGGATTGGCAGAATCAATATCTTTAAAATGTTCATACTGCCCAAAGTGATTTACAGAATCACGCAATCTCCATCAAAATACTGATGCCATATTTCACAGATATACAAAATATCATAAACTTTATAACTACCTATGTACCCATATAAAAAGTTTAATAATTTTATAAAATTTTGATCTATCTAATTTGAGGAAACACATACAGACATGGCTTACTAAAATAAATGAAACTAAATGAACAAAAATTTAATAATTTGCCAAAAAAATATATAGGCTTTTTCATATTATTTGGTAATAAAAGTATCCTGGTTGGATGGTAGTTGCAGTTAGTGTGAAGTATGGGCAAAGGCTCAGTCTATGATGTATTTGACTCCCACTATCTTGTAGTAATGCCACATCAGAGGCCATGAGATTACAGTTGTAGACCCCAAAATCCTGCCTATGTTGAAACTGTATGATCTACTTGGGATAGAAAGACAACATCCATGTATATGAATACTTCCTTAAGAAGAGTTATTGTCTTTTGATTTGGTTTAGTCATTTGTAAGTTTCTTTTTTTTAATATTTGGCAACATATGACTGTGAGTCAAATAGGCAGAAATAATTATTGCAATTAAATGAAGGGCTTACCAGCACTAAAGGCTTTTTTTCTCATGTTGGGAATTTGGCTGTTTAGCCTTTTTGGAAAATATAGAATGTAAAACTTAATATATAAAACTAGATTTACTATATTTCACTTTTTAAATGTAAAAATATAGATTTACTATATTTTTACTATATTTCAACTGGGTTTTTTCAAGTTAGCGGCATTGGCTTTTGTTTTTTGAGTTAGTAAGGCTCACTGAGACAGCTACTTCCTCTTTTTAATTTTCAAAAAGTTTTTAAGTATTTCAGGTTGGATAAAAACAAACAGAAGAATATGTATTGTGTTTTCATTAGTTATCAGTAGAAAAGATTCAAATATCATTTTCCGATAGAAATAGTGTTCCAAATGGTGCTTAGAGCTTCAGCATAGCCCTAAAATGCTCATTTATGCCAAAAATATATTGGAAGTATCTTACATTGAAATATCATCTAGAACAGTTTTTCTCAAACTTGAATAATATAGGAAAAGTCTTAAAGAAAAGCAAATTCAAACTCATAAGATTGAGCTAAAGTATTTCTTAATCACTTTTTACTTAATAATATGTATATTTAAAACTAGGTATGATTTCCACATGGTATATAATTCATATAAAATTCAAAATAACAAATTAAATAAAAAGAAAGCAACAATCACCACTAAATCTAAACCAACTCTAATTTAAAGTGAACAAAAGATGCTACTTACCTGGAACCATCCTGCCTCTCTGACATGAATATGGGACCATATAACACTATACTATATATGTACATGTGCTCTATGACCCAGTGGTGACCTAATTTTCCCACCACTTACGGTTCAAAATATTTTCAAGTCCTTATTAATATTGCACATTTTGAAATTAGTTGGTTCATTTGATGTGGATGGAACATGGTAAGTCCAAATCAATTAAGATGTACCAAAACTATCACAATGCAAAGAGAAATGTAATTAGCTGATTGTATTTCAATATAATATTTTTAGATTATTACTGACATAAATGCAAATATCAAATAAAAATTATTACAGTGAATTATTAAACTGAAAATTTCTAGGCCAGTTGTGAAAACTCTGATTTAAAACATTGTTATATGTAAAAATGCATTCCATATATAAAAAAGATAACTGAAATTGATTTGCCCCACATGAGTGTCTCAGGAGTGCAACTGGGCATAGTGGCAATACTGGACCCTGTCCCTTGATAAGTTGCTATATTCACCGAACCCGAGTGCCTTCTCTAATCAACCTTTCCCAATTGATAACACCACAAGTTAGGGAATACGCTGCAGACACAAGCTACATCATTGTCTGATTTCCTGTGAAGTTGGCCCATAAATTACATGTTATAGGACATGTATTACTATTTTAGAATCAAATAATTATGAGAGTTAGAGAGAGGATTGACCTTAAAATATAATCTTAGTCCTCTGATTTTAGGTCAGTAAAAGTCCAAATCATTCAGTATGAGTAGCTAGCTGTCTATTCTCATCAAACAAAGATAAACTCAAAAGGTTGTTCAGGGAAAAGATAAAAGATAAAGCAAAGGAGATTTAAAAAAAAAAAAAGTTTTGAGGCAGAATGAGGCAAAATCAAATCAAATCAACAGGTAGCCAATGCTAACAGTCAATTGTTCAGATGTCTAGGCTTGCCAATTGATTGTTCACATAAAAATCAACATGGAGGATGTTACTTGGGGCTGATATTGCCTCATCAAGTTGTACAAAGTCAGCAATATCTAATTTTTGTAGCAGATGAGACAGTAAGAATAATATGTGAGCTGAATATTATAGAGAAGCAAATATGAGTCTAAATAGAAGTACTAATATATAATCTAATGAGTTCCCCTGCCTCCCTCCAGTGCCAGTTCTTCCTTAATCCACAAAGGGCTGCCCACAAACATATCTCTGATTTTTCCCAGTTTCATTTTGTCTGTGCCACATCAGAAATGACATACATGTCAGAGTACAGTCAGGAAGTTTGATTGATTGTTTTTTGAGGTAGAAAGCTGTTTAATATAAAGAAACACACTATCTGCTTAAAATGTCCACACTTGTTTGGCAAATATCATTTAGCTTAGCTTGTCCAATAGTCACCAAGATATCCAAAACAAATCTGCACATATTTCAAAACTTTTCCCAAAACAAGGTTTTAAATGTTTTCAATAGCTGCATGTGCAAAAAGGATCACTCATGCACATGTACACGCACATGCAGATGTGGATATGTACATATATATATACACACACACACACACACACAGACATGAATGACAGTCTGAGAGTGACCAAGTGACCAGCTGGGATTTCATAGATGATTTCTGAATCAAGTGGTCATCTTGTTGAGCTCCAATCTCTCACATTCTATCTAATTTCAAATTAATTTAATGAAAACATATGGTAGATACAGGCATTTGGGGTTAAGCTTTTAGCTTGATCTGTTTGATTTCTCCCTTTCATTTCCATATGACACGAGTCATATTCCTTTCCTTCAGAGATTTGCTGATCAAACTCTGGCTTTTGTCTGGTTCAAACAAACCTCAATATGCTGTCTATGCCCTCCATTGCCTCTGGCATTTCTCTGTGTCTCCCTAAAAGGTGCCACAAAGTGATGGAGCCGGGTCTTAGCCACTACGTCTCCTCCGGAAGGATGCTCAGAGCTACAAAGGGCTCCCGTGGGTGGTGAAAACAGAGCACAGAGTCACTTTTTAACACCATGAAAATATTTCTGTGGTCTTTGAGATTGGCTTAAACTCATTGAAGTCAAGTCTTTGACTCACGGGCTAGAAAATCAGATGTAATCTTGTTTTAAGGTGGTAAATTATTCTGATTAAAAGTCAATGATTGATCTGATACATTGTTAATTGCAGAAGATTAATTATACCAGGAATAAGGAAATGAAACCAATCCAAGTTCGCATATGACAGATGATATATTCTTCACATTAAAAGTGCTTCACAGGTTGTATTGTATTCATCCACCTGTCAGACCATATATGAAAGCTTCCTGCATCTAAGGGCAATGAGAAAAACGGCAGGCAACATCACATAAAAAATACCAGCAGGAAGTACATTTGTTGTGGCAGCAAGTGTTACATCCTTATTATCAGGAGATATTACCTACATGTCATCACTATAAGGCCCTTTCCATTTGCTATAATTTGTTACAGAATAAAGGGGTTTGTGATAACAACAGCCAGGTGAGGCACAGCATGGAAGATGTGCAACCCTGTCATTCCAAAATGAAAATAATTTATTGCCTTAGTGTAGTCTATTCAAATAATGGCTGAAGCCCACTGTCCGAATGCATTATTATCAGACCGCAGCCTTTTGCACAGAAATGCGTTAGCCAAATTGTTCTTCATCACTAAAATGTGTGTTCATGATTTATGAGAGCTGAATGAATTACTCAAAAAGAATCACCTTCTCAAAAATATTGATGCTAAGTTGAAACTGAAATTCTTTAATGCTAATATACATGAGGGTGGCGGTGGAGAGATACTATTTCTTTGAAATCTAAAGAGACAAGGTAATAAAAAGCGTTCATCTAGCTTTAATTGAGGCTGCTTGTGTGCTGACGGAATCTGCTAGTTAAATCACAGCTTTAATGAAGATTTACTTCCCAAAGTCTGTCTTCCCCCAAACACAACAATTTCTAAGAAATCAAAAGTGCCCTGTCATGTGGCATATGCTGTGGTAAATATCTTTTATTACACTCAACAGAAAAGTAAATAGACTATTTGAATAAACTCCAGGCAATTGGAATCATACACCTGCCTCTTTGCCTACTTTTCTGTTAAAAGAAATTGCCAAGTTTATAAATGAGAGAAGAGCAGGCAGCACTCTCTATAAACACCGTGTGCCTCTGGGATTCAGGTGAGAGCTAGCTTTTGAAACATTTCCAATTACAACACTCCTTTACAGGTATAAATTGGACTTGTCTCCGTACCTTTGGAAAATAAAAGCAAATTGTCTACTTTGTAGATCCAAGCTTCATTAAATTTATTTTCTTTTCCCTTTCTTGTTTTCAAATTCGTATGTTTTTGTTTTTGGAAAAATGCAAGTAAATAGAACAGAAGGGAAGAGCTCCTTTTTGATAATAAAAATAGAAAATAATATCAAAATATGACACTGCACCTCAGAAATGGATATTATTTCCAAGAACACTTCAGCTTTGCCCTAATACACTGTCGGTATCTGGCCACCCTCTGAGTTTTCATTGACAACTCCCTGCATTTTAAGTGAAATCCCTACCCCCTGCTTGGACAGTATTGTACTAACTGTGCAGTCAAATGTCTTACTGGGTTGAGAGGTACAAACTACAATCTGGGATGCCTCCGTGATAATATTTGAGCAGATGAACATGCTCCCTGGAATTACGTGGGCCAATTTGTGTGACATATACTTTGCTGTCTCAAGTGCCAGAATATTTTTTTGTGACTCAAATCTGTGATTGACTTAGCTCAATTTCAATTGATATGGAGAATTATATGCATTATGAAAATGGTGCTTTAAATTCTTGTTCTTTTAATCAAGAAAAAGTAGCCAATATGTTGCATGTACTAACCACAAGTCAAGTAAATAAAATTAATTCCAAACAAAGGATATAATGATTCAACCAAAAGAATGAAAATAGTCTTTGAAAAAGTGCTACCTGTATTCCAACATT
This sequence comes from Cheirogaleus medius, assembly GCA_008086735.1. Classification (NCBI taxonomy): domain Eukaryota; kingdom Metazoa; phylum Chordata; class Mammalia; order Primates; family Cheirogaleidae; genus Cheirogaleus; species Cheirogaleus medius. Next base: position 6,889,720 of record VBSM01003200.1, on the reverse strand, counting down.
TAGCTTCTAAGTATGTGTATGACTCATTTTTGTAGCTTTACAAAAAAAGAAAATTTGCAATCTTGTTGTACCTATGTATGTCAATGCGTGTCCTTCAAGAGCTGTATGTGAACCAATATTTTTCAAAATGAACTCTTACCTTTTAAATACCAGTAATAATAATATGCCACATTCTCACCTTCACCTTTAAAATTTAAAGATGAATTTAAAACTTTGTTTCCAAGCAATTTCGTACACAGATTATCTCGTTTACTCATGCCACACCTGTGAGGTTGAGAAATGATCATTTCCATTTCTTTAACAGAACCCTTTGCTAAATAATCTACTGAAATCCAAAATCATTTGGAAAATTAAATACTATTGATTATATATTTTCTACATATACATATATGGAAAATATAAATTGGAATTATTACAACAAATAGAACCAGACTATTTGATTTATTGCACTGAACTTGTACATTTCAAAATGATCCCTTTGTCAATAGCCTCTTTATAAAAATCTTCTCAAATTATCTGAATTTGAGTGCTCCATCTGTTCCTTGCTGGGAACCTGACAATTTTTCCTTAAAGGTACATAGAGATGAGAAAAAAAGAAGTGAGTGGAATTGCAGAGGCATGCTTTCAGCAGCTTCTTGACTTTGTGTATTCGTCCTAGATTCACCCCGAGAACGTGCAATAGTGGTCAGGAAAATAGTAAGGAAGGCAACTAATACATTTGTCCTTGAAACACATTATCTTGGCTCTATTCATTCATCCAGTCCACAAATAGTCACTGAGCTCCTTCCGTGTAACCGTCTCACAGTGTAAATGCACTAAGGAGTTTTTTCTTTCTTCTTTCTTTCCTTATGCAGCAGAAAGATACATAATAGACTCTTCCAACACGTAGGCACAAGCCAAAACAAAGTATTAGAGAGCCAACTCAATCCCCCAGTGATGAGCAGGAATAGAGAAAACTAACCATTTGGAAAGAGAGAAGGCTATGTATTTTCCCCCTACTAATGTAGGATGGGAAAAGGAGAATTGGGTTTTACAATATGCTGCAAAATTAGATGGTATCATTTAGTCAAACAAGTAAATAAGAATGTCACTTGAAGAACAGCTAATTTTAGGTGAGAGTGTAGAAAGCATGAACATTTTTTCATGGATAATGTCTAGTATCTAGGGTACTTATTTATATTGCTCTTATTATTTGTTTGTTTCTTATAATATTGTTAAACGTTAATTTTATCATCATTTCTTCTTTATTCATAGTATAAGTCCCACACTTATATATGGCAAATATCAGAACTTAAAAAGGGTCAGATCAGACTAAGCCAAATGATTTAAACACCTCTAGAGATTTGCCATTTTAATAGAATACTATTGGCAATAAAAAAGAGAAATAACTTACTTTGCAAGAAATTTATGAAACCATTATTTAAAGGTTTAAAATCAGTACTCATTAAGTTTATAAGGCAGTAGGAAGAAATGGAACTAGTCCCCACTTTTATAGGTGTGTCTTTATTCTAACTTTAGCAAAAATCTAACATATTGATTAATCATAATTATGAGAAAGATCTCAACTTTTTTCTCTATATTTGAAAACTAAAAATCTGGCCATCAACAAGAAGACACATGTGTATGCAATTGGGAAAATTTCAAAGAAAGGGTGATGTTGCATATATATCTTTGTATCTGTCTATAGTACCTAGAATAATGGATGTGAAAAGTGGTTCACATTTTATACCTCTTCTTTATAACAAAATTATTCTTAGTAATAATCATGAAATAAGATAATGATGAAAAAAGAAGGTAAAATCTTATTGGATTTTTTACATAATCAAATAATTTTAACAACACAAATAAAATAAACATTATAGTACAAAAAAGTAATGACTGACATATTATTTAAATTGATGTATTTTTGAACAGAAAAATATATATTGTAATTAAGTATTAATAGCATTACAGTTTCTCTTTTCTAGCTTTAACTTCTGCAAATTTGTTAATAACTTCATAGGTTCATGTTGTTTTGAAAGACAACTAGAATTGTCAATCTATATTCACTCATAATTTTTTATTCATTTTAAAGTCCAGAAGTTTTTTTTGTCTGAAGCCACACATATACAAGTAGTTAGAAAAAGTCCTAAAAGTAAATATAACTTTCAAAGATTAATATAAATGCACTTGGCAATAAATTCCAGAAATTACAATACTGCTCTTGATTTAGTTTTTTCACATTCTATTCCAGTGGCTTCCAAATTCTAAACACAAAATTTGCAAGTGGTCACAGAGAAGAGTAGAATCAAAGAAACCCAAATTATTTTCTTTCATCTTGACAACTCCTGTACTATTATTACTTGCTTCAAATCTACTGTTTAAATGCAAGAATATGTAACACCACATAGCACATTCAAACTATGCCTGAAGGGAACTAGAATGATGCTGAGCTGATATGAACTTATTCTTGAAATTAACAAGTATAGCTCTGTCTTCCTGAGTAACTGGGAGTTATCCATATTAACTTCCATATAGATTACAATATTTATTAGAGGATAAGTCATAAAAAGGGCTAATTTGAAGCTTGCACTTATATTATTAAAACTCTGCAGTAACTGTAGCAACTTTAGAACTTAGACAAGGAAAAAATGCTTTTCAAGGAAGAATATTCTATCACTGACATTGTTTAGAATTGCTAGCACAAATGGATAATAAAAAGTAGGCTACTTTTAGCCAGCTTTATTATTGTTTTTAATTGTCTGTGGACTATGACTTCCTTTATTACAATGCACCTGGCACTGACTGTTCCTAACCCCCTACCCTTGATGGGCCAGTGGTGTTTATTATTCTTCAGTATTGGCAGTGTTAACTAGCTGGTTAGAGATGAAAAAAAGTTTCTAACTATAGTAATGTGAAAATCACTTTTTACTACTCTAATGACACATCTTAAAGTGAAATCAAAGAACCTTACAGATACTCTTTAATTAATCCTCAAACATCCAGATCTGTTAAGTTGGGAACTGGCTAATACTGAAATCTATATTATAGATTAAAGAAGAAACAGTAACTTCTCCATGCCGCACTACAAGCCACTGTTCAATCTGTATCAGATTCTGTGCTTCCAGCCCTGAGATCTGTATCTAAGTACAGCTTTCTTTGTATCTCATGAGATTCTACTATTTTATAACAACTGATTTTGTCACTAAACTGGCCATTCATGAATAAAATAAGCACAAAAACAAATTATTGGGGCCCTCTTTAGTGTAAGGGAAATTAGGTAAATACCAACAAAGAAGGGCAATTAACACTTTAATATGTCAGGTATTCAATTAAGATAGAATTTTTAATTAAAAATATCAGGAATAATTAATCCATTTGCATGTCAATCAAGCAATTAAATTTATTGAGCATTTAGTATATGCTAGGCAGTGGTGAAACAGTTTTGAAGAAGAAATAAGAGTTTCCATTTACAAAGAGTTTACAGATTTTGGGGGGTTAGTAAACACACAAAAATGTGATATATAAATAAATAGTTTTAATTACTAAACAGTATAATGGATAATGCAAGTAATGTGGTAGTTATGTGGTAGATGTAATTGGAAGACCAGCTACTTGTTTAGGGTGATCAGAAGATAATGTTTGAGTTTTCTCATGAAGGATAAACAGGAACAGCACAAAATTATCTGGGGAAAGGAACTTTCAGGCAGAAACGAGAGCAATGGCAGAAGCCTCGGGGATGAATACATGCCAGAGAACAAGAAGGATAATGGAAAGATATGATAGAGGACCCACAGGCAAAGACAAGTAGAACCTTATATTAAGTTTGGATTTTATGCTAAGTGAAAGAAAACACAATTAGAAGATTTTAAGCAGAGACATAAAATTATTTGATTTGTAGTTTAGAAAGATGGTGCCAGCAGTATGGACCATGAGCTGTAGGAAGTCAGGAGAGAAGATAGGGAGACCAGTTAGGAGCCTGTTTATATAGTCCAGACTGGGCACAATGATGGTGTGGTCTGGAACTTCAGCAGTAGAAATGTTGAGAAGTGGTGAGATCAGGGGTGTATTTTAGTTTCAGCCACCAGCACTTACTGATAGCAAGGACATGGGGCAAGAGGGGAGGGAAGAATCAAGGATGCACCTTAAGCCTTATCCTACAGAGTTGATATATGGTTGTTCCATTTCCTGAAATGAGATGGGCTTGCGGAGAGCATATAGTTTGGAGCTGGGGTATCTAAGTTCTTTTTGGACTTATTAGGTTTGGAAGTTTATTCATACAAGTCAAGACTTCTATGAGTCAGTGGGTATTGAGGCTTACTCTAACAGATGGGGTCCAGGCTCAATATCTAAATTTGAGAAACATCAATGTGACATCTGGTGCTGTGAACTGAATGATATCACCCATGGAAAGCCTGAAGAGAGATGATGGCTGGAAAAAAAAAAAGCCCAGGCAATTTGAACTTTTAGAAGTATTTTAAGTCAAGGCAATCTAGCAAATGTTAGAGAAACTAAAGAGAGACTACCAATGAGGTAGGCAGAAAACCAGAATAGTGTCATGTCAGAGCAGTTTAGGAAAGAAAAATTTTCAAGAAAGAAGGAAACGTCACCTGTTTTAATTGTTGCTGACAAGTCTAATAAAATGAGGATAAAGATCTGACCGCCAACTTGGGCAAACTCCAGGCCATTTTAATTAAGAGACTTTCCTGTTAAGTTGTGGGAGCTAGAGCCCAATTAGAATGAATTAAGAAGAAAATGGTAAGTGAGGAAGAAGATCTATATAGTACAGACATTTTTTTTTTAATATAGCTAAGTAGGAGAGCAGAGAAATGGGAGTCTAGAGGGAAAGGATGAGTTGTTTTTCTTTAAGATGAATGATATTAAGGTAGCTTTGTGCGTAGAAACAAAAGTCCACAGAGAGTTAGGAATTGATGCTTAGAAGATAAAGAAGATGACTACTGGACTTAAACCCTTGAGAGAAGGGAGAAAACGTCTAGGAAACAGTGGCAGGGCTGGTTTCAAAGGCAACTTCTTTAGCTGTAATGGTTGGGAAGGCTGAGGAGGTGAGGGTAGATGATATAGGAAGGTAGAGAAGCATGACAGAGGTAACATGAAAAGTGCAAAGGTAAATTTGTTAAGGGAATATGGCAGAAGTACCTGGCAATATTAAGGGTCAATTTGAGATCTGTGGCCATAAATTACGAAGTTGCCCCAATCAAAAAGATTGTGTAAATTTCAAGTAATAGCTGCTTGGTGCAGGCAAAATTTAAGACAATTGCCTGGTGAAGATTCTAACAGATGGAGAAATTGGAGAGAAAGGTGTTTGTATGTGAATATGGACAGTGATCAAAAAAGGAATGTATGGCTGAATAAGAAGGAAAGTGGGCTGAGCCAGGGAAATATCAGTGTGGACGTACTTAAATAGAATGCTTCCATTTGTGAATCAAGGCACTTTCATTCATATAACCATCTTAGAGGTGGAAAAAGGATCTAGGTGAGATGTACGTGTATGTCTATATGTATATACTTCACTAAGAGGATCAGACAAGTGTGGGGGACAAAAGTGAGGGATGGAGTGACGGAGGGATGTTAAAAGACAAATGTATTCATTTGAAGGAGAGATCTAACCTATTACCAAAATGAAAGAGGAGTAGTCAAACATATCGAGCTTCCAACGTCCATGTGACTTAATGCAAATTCTCAGGTAAAAGATAAATGGTACATAATTATATCTCTATATTGAAAAATCTATGTATTTAATAAAATCTAGTAGTAAGTACCCACTGGATAATCAAATAGCATTCTGTTTAGATAATAAAGCTATATGATGCAGTTTTCTTACTATTTTTTCCTATCATAAAATATTCTCCTAATTTTATTTCCTAATGAAAAAATTTAAATACATTAGAAGTGCCTATGATATAAATTTCTCAGTTATGTAAATATTGAAGAGTATGGTTAAAATAATATTACTATTCATTTAAGAATATATTTTCAAACATTTATTGTACATGAAAATACTCTGTATGATACTAAAATGATAGGTATGTTTCATTATACGTTTGTCCAACCAAATCCATAGAATGTACAACACCAAGAATGAACTCTAGTGTAAACTATGGACTTTGGGTGATTATGATGTGTCACTGTAGGTTCATCAATTGTTAACAAATGTAATACTCTGCTGGGGGATGTAGGTAAGGATATATGGGAAATGTACCTTCCTCTCACTTTTGCTGTGAACCTAAAACTTCTCTTAAAAAGTAGTAGCTCTTAAAAAATTCTCCAGTGTAAATAATAAAATAATAATCACCTAAAATTGAGTTGTAGAATTATTACCAAATAGTATTGTAGTATAGGAACTTTCAGTCAGGTGAAAGAAAAAGAGAGACTTTTTCTTAATCTTTTTTTGATTTTAACAAACTTTGAACATTTTTCCATTTTTTGAGCTATCATTATAATTAGTGAGAAAAGGAAAAATTATTCAAAAATTATTCAATAAATACTAATGGGACAGTTGTTTATTTGCTACAGAAAAAAAACCTGTTAAATTAATGGTATATTAGAAAATACATTTTAAAACATTAGAATTTCCATAGCAGATATGTTTACATAAACATTTAAAAAATCTGCATCTTATATTGTATGATTATATTTATATAATGTATAAAAGTAGGCAAAACTAAGCTGAGATGTTATGTCAGGATATGTTATTTGGGGAGTGGTATTTGGAAAGAGGAATAAGGAGCTAATGGGTTGTTGGTAACATCCTGTTTCTTTTTGGGGGTGATGTTACATTTAGTTTATGATAGTGAACTTTCAGGTCTGTACACTAAAATAATTTTTTAAAGAAATTCCTCCAAAAATTATACCTCATGTCCTTATTGAAAACCAAAAACCAAAAAACAATGCATAATATAGACACTGAATCATTCATCCCTCTGTATATATGCAACTCATTATATTGGATTATTTATAGAAGGAAGCAAAATACTTTTCTCATATAAATTGCAGTTCAAATGTTGACAGATATTTTCCCAAGAAAGTTTTGATTACCTAGTATGTAAGTATAGAAATCTGAATCAGTGTGTAGTCAGACAAAAATTTACCTCAATTTTTTATAAATTCTGCATCTCCAAATTTTAATATCTCTAAAGAAGAGAGTAAATAGACATTATCTATCTAAAAAGATACTGATTTAATTTTATTTCGCCCATCTTCCTGTTGATAGTATATTGATTAACACATTATCATCACACAAATAGCAATGCATTATAATAAAATAATTTTCTCCTTAAGCTTCATAAGTAAAGCAGTCAGTGTAAAAGCTTCATTTTGTGTGTTTTGGTGTGTGTGTGTTTTAACTGTCTGTTTTTATAGCTCCAAAGTAGATAAAGACTCGGAATACTTGTAATCTTGTAAAACTAGATACAGCATTTTAAATGTTTATCGTTAGAACATGCCCAGTGGCAGATGGTGGCATGCCATTTTAGAGCCACCTAGAGGCACAAAAATCGTCCCATGTTTTTCATTTTGGCAGACGCACATGCCCCTTTGGCAAACTTTAGAAAATAACTAAAAGACTTACACCTTCAAAACAGATTGTATTTATAGAGGCATGTGTGCAGTTCAACAGGGGTGGTGCTATAGAGGGATTTCAGAATCAATACAATCAAATGTATAGTACAGTTGGAGTAAAACTTGGGGTATGAAATTAGCTAAACTGCTTTTCTGTTTTTTTGCTGCACTTAGACTTTATTTTAATGATGCCTAAATAATTATTTTTGGAGCAGTATTAAAATAAATTTTAATGAGTTTATGCATTCCAAATAACTTATTTTGAATATAAATTAAAGGAAAAATTTCATATGGAACTCAATTTTCAGAGATTGTATTGCTTTTTAAACATTCACATGATTTAATCTAGGATATTTATACTTACAGAATTTAATAACCACTCCATTTTAAATCTAAATGTGAATGTCATTTTTAAAAGTTAGTACAGCCATTAGATTTCAACATAACTTTCTAAATTTATACATTTCCTTTCCATATTTTCAAAAGCAATGTCATCATGTCACTTAACTATATCTTTTATTTTTTATTAGAGTAAGAAACTATAAAAATTTTCTTAAGAGCAACACTCAGACTTTTGGATTTGGAATGATCTTTAATGTCACCTGAGAGGAGCGGGGGGAGGCTGTATTTGACTAACAAATACTATTTAATGAGTTAAAAAATCCAGATGGCTTAGATATGGGAAATAGAAACATTTTGTGGAAAGGGTCAGATAGTAAATATTTTAGGTTTTGAGGGGTCATCCAGTCTCTGTGGCAACTACTCAAATTGCCCCCATCGTAAAGCAAAAGCAAACACAGATAACACACAAATGCACGGGCAAGGCTGTGCATCTCCTCTTCTCTCCTTGCTTCTTGGATCTATAAATGGCTCATCTTTCCCCAAGCCTGACTTACCCAGGTAGGCACTAGATTTTTCTGAGCCCTGATTATAACTCACTACTTCTCTGACTTCTTCCTTCTAGGCCTGTTAGGTGCCTAATTGGTTAAAAAGTGAGTTTAGATGAGAAAGGAGTAAAAGAAAAGTTTAAAAACTGTAACATGAATTTTAATCACTTTTTTTCTATTACAAAAATAAGTAAGGGAGAGTAGTTAAAAGAGAAATGTATTTATTTGAAGGGGAGATCTAATCTATCACCAAAATAAGAGTAGTAATCAAACATTACTGGTTCGATTACTGGCTTCCAACTAAACCACTATTTAATGAAAAGTCTCAGGTAAAAGATAAATAATACTTGGTTACATCTCTATATTGAAAAATCTTTGTATTTAATAAAATCTAGTAGTAAGTATCCAGCAGATAATCAAATAGTATTCTATTTAGGTATAGAGGTGCCAATGATGTTAATTTCCCAGTTATGTAAATATTGAAGAGTATATGGTTAAAATATTACTATTCATTTAAGAATACATTTTTAAACAACATTTATTGCACATAAAATAATATACTGCAGCAAATCTAGAAAATTACAGAAAGATGTAAAGGGGAAAATCAAAATTGTCAGGAGTAACTATTGCTAATATTTATATAAAATTTCTTTTTTTTTTTGGAGCCAGAGTCTCACTCTGTTGCCCCGGCTAGAGTGCCGTGGCATCAGCCTAGCTCACAGCAACCTCCAACTCCTGGGCTCAAGCAATCCTACTACCTCAGCCTCCCGAGTAACTGGGACTACAGGTATGTGCCACTGTGCCTGGCTAATTTTGTATATACATACTTTTAGTTGTCCAGCTAATTTCTTTCTATTGTTTTAGTAGAGACGGGGTCTCGCTCTTGCTCAGGCTGGTCTGGAACTCCTGAGCTCCAACGATCCTCCCGCGTCGGCCTCCCAGAGTGCTAGGATTATAGGCGTGAGCCACCACACCCGGTCTATTTATATAAAATTTCTAAATAAGTTTTCAAATTTGATTATACATCACATGCTATTTATATGTTTTTTTCTTCACCTGTGATCTATACTCTTCTCATGTTATTAAATCTTCATTTACAATCTCATTAAATGTTTACATATTTTTTGCATTTGTTAAATAATTAACTCTATTGAATGATTTAGTAAACAGCAATTTCTGTTCTGGGCATTAGTGACATAGTAACAAATAAGACTCCTTTTCATGTGCATCTTACATTTTTATTGTGCAGATAAAAAAAGGGCAAAACCACATAATAAGATAAACCTGGCTTACTGAAGTGCTATTTATACCATAGTAAAACTGGCTAATATGATAGTGACTAAAAGATGTGAAGGAGTATCTATTATTTTGCTTTTAATCTCTTATAATAAAAATTCTTATATAAAATAAAATAAAGATCTAGTTACATAAATATATGTGAAAATTTCTCATAATGTCCTCCAGGTAAATTTCTGGTAATGGAAGGGCTGTGTCAGAGCATATGCCTATTTTTAAAGACTTAATATTTAATATATATTACAAAAAATATCAACTGAAGCATTTGTGTCAACTTAGGCTTCTTCCAACAGATTACAAAATTGTCCATAAATCCTTATCCGCCAGGTAGCAGGCTGTGTGCCTTCAAATATCATGTGATGTGAATTGCAACAATTCATTGAGGTTGGTATTATTATTTCTATTTTATAAATGAAGAACATGAGATCAGAGACATTGAACAAAATATTCAAAGCAATGTGCTGGTTACAGAAGCCCCAGAGGTGCAGCAGTCTGAGCCCACGCCCCTTACGTGTTGTGCGTTAGTATTTCTGGGCATTGGGTAACACTTGTTTAGGGCTAGGGCAGAGATCAATCTCCACTAAGGGACATTTAGGGATACACAAACCTTACAGAAGAAGGACCTCGTTCATATTTCGACTATGCTAAAGGCCAACAGAAAAGAAATATTATGTTTTGAAATTGCTCAAAGTTGAACTTAGACATCTTGAAATAAATGTAAGAAATGTCTTTACGATATAAGCAATTTTTGTTAAGATGATTAATTATATACAGGAAGACAGACTAAAATGTAATACCTAGTAAAAGTAATGAAAATTTTATTTACTTTTGGATGATGCTTAATTGTTGGATTCTTGACCATAATTTGCTCGGTCCTGTCAAATGTGGGCTCTAACTCACGTAAACCTACCACAATAATCCCATTCCTTGCACGGAGTAACTGGTTCAGGAGCCTAAGTTGATTTAATGAGAGTGAGGTCTTAGACTTGTTTTCCACCTCGAGAGGAGGTGCATAAATGAATGAACGGTCTCCTGGGCAGATGGTTGTAATTTTGTGCCCACCAGTGGCACCATTCTTAGGATGACACTAAACCACAGCAGTGGCAAGACAGAAAAAACAACCTAATCTTTAAAATAGTCTATAATCTACCACAACAAAGTAAACCTAAAGTTAGATTGTCTGTTGAATGAAAAATAAGAAATTCTAACTGGTAGCCCTTCTGTGTGTGTAGCAATATCACATACACTATAGACATTGAAATTATTTCTATAAATCTAATTAATGGATTACAAGATACTTAATGGACTAAGTGCTAGTGCAGAGACGTATCATCTCTGATATAAGGTTTTTAATTTTAACTACACATTTTCCAACTAGGGGTTAATATATTACTCCCACTAAGTCTACTTTTGTAGACATCAAGAAATAAAAGAAGATGCTATTTCTTAAAAATAGTTTTTCTTGGATAAGACTAAATACTTAAATATATATCTTCGTTTTCTCTTTGAGACCAAATTTTGCTTCAGTTGTCTTCTAAAGTAGGATACTCAATTTTGTTTTCTAGCCAGCCATACTTAGAAAATATGGTCTGGTATAAAGTGAAGGAAAGCATTACCCTTAGCTAATGCATTGCCAAATTGAGAGCCATTAAGGTCATTCACTCTGCTACACAGTGTTTATGTCAAATCCATCGATGAGACTATGCTTTTTACAACCAAGGTGAGAACTCTAAGATAAAGAGCTGGTTACTACTGGCATCCTTGAAATCTCAGATGCATTTTATAATGCTCATACTGAAATATACATTTTTCAGTATTATTAAAATTTAATACATTTTGGTAAGATTGGATCCTACCTACTACTTATTACGTTGCATTAGAAGTGCTAAAAAAAAACCCCACTGGAATTGCCATGTAAAATGAATAAGCAATCATAACACTGCAAATACAATTTTATACTTTTTTATAATATATATGTATATACATATGTATCATACCTTGCAATCAATAAGTAAAAAATAAAACACACCAGTTTTTCTGTATAATTTTAATCATAAGTACAACAAAGGTAGATAATCTAATGGATCTACATGTTACTCTATGTTTTTTAAAAAAGAAACTAAGAGATTTTTAGTGTCATTATATATATCAGTATCCATAAAATAATATATATTAAATATTAAATATAAAAAGCATTAATAAAATAAATAAGCATATTTTACAGAATTTAATTTTTAGATTTTATTCAAAGGTGAAATTAAAACTTCAAAAATGTCCTAAAAAACTTGGTCAAATGTTGCATATCAACAATTTTGTAAAAATCCACTACACACACACACACACACACACATGCACCTGTCTTTACATAGAACTAGGAACTACAGAATTCTTGACTCAAAATACAATATTAAAGAGAATCTTTTGTAATAGAAAATATTTCAGCGATAAAACTGTGTTTTTATATTTATGTTTACTATTCATAAGGACAGCTTTGTTGATTTAGAAACCTAAACTATGTGTTAAATATGGCCACAAGAGTAACCTGAAAAGGGTTTTATATTACATTTAATCCAATCTTTATTTAACCTCTTCAATAATATCTTCAAAGCAGTTCATTCCATTTTGCGGAACTCTAGTTCTATTTCTGCAATGAAATTATCTTTCTTTAAACTGAATGAGATGATATAAGTAAAGAGTCTTTAGCATTGTTACATAAGCGGGCCAATGATGGTCTCTGTAGCCTGGCCCCTGCCTTGTTTATTTCTTCAGAACAGGCTGAGACCTGTTATCTCAAAAGCCAGCCAGTTCCAAACAAGTTTTTACATATCGAATTGTTTTAAACATAGCCCACATAAGCAGACTTTTAGTCATTTAGCATCCTCCTGCTTTTCCTGAGAAACTACATCCATTATGTGTTAGTCATAGACAAGATAAGCCCAGGTGCTATCAAGACCCAGAACTGCAGCTGCCCTTTGGAGCTCTCTGACCCAGCAACTCCCCACTGTGAGGCTGAGTGACATCACTTAGAGAGGTAAACACTCTCTCAGATTCCAATCCCTCTTTTCTGGTAGTTCCTTGACCTCCCCCCTTGTGGATAATAGCCCTGATGCCTTAAGCCTCTGAACAGTCCCATGCTGTGAGGGATTGGCCCCAATGCACATCCATCAAAGCAGCTCTCAGATAAAACTTGTGTGTGCTACTATCACCTTGTGGTCATCTATTTTTCCTTGATCAGCCCCCAAATCTCTTAAAATCCCTACAGGCATGCACCATGCACATAAATTCATTTAGCAGTTATTAGTATTCTAATGACTATTACCTGATTTACCCTCTGAAATATTTTTCCTTCTATATATAATGGCTCTTCATATATTTTGGTACACAACTATCATATTTTCTCTGAGTCTTATTTCTACAACAAATATGTTAATGACTTCAACTATTCCACACATGGCAGAGGTTTTATGCACTTTATCATCTTGGTTATCTGTGCATAAATTTTGCTTTCTCAAAATCCCTTTGAGAGTGATGCCAAAGATTGAACCCTCACCTATCATGTTGGTTTCCTGAAACAGTGAAAGCTGGGACTTTTTAATGTATAATTCCACTAACCATTATGTATAATGCCAACATCAAAGTACCTACTAATACTAAGAAATTAACTGCATGAAGCAAATATTCAATTTTGTATTCTCATTAGTGTTTAGGAAATTTATAGCTGAGATCTTCAATAAAGATCAACACCATCACAGTGAAAGTGGAGACATCCTAATGAAACAATAGCTGAAAAAGGCTAGGAATTAATCATCTAACAACCCACAGGCATGAGAAGGAGGCTGGCGGAGCTAAGAAAGTTCAATAAAAACTATGAGAAGCTCAGATGCTGTGGAAAGGAGGAAATGAGCAGTGGATCCTTGCCAGTCCCATGACATTGTGAGGCTGATAGGTCAGGCCAGCATGGTCAGTTGACTAAAATTATGGTGACTATGGAATAGATAACAATTGGTTTAGACACTGGGTCCTTGGGATTTCTTCCTACCTCATCCCAGCTGAATCAAACTTTGTTACTTACAACTAAGGAAAACTCCACATGGAAAGAGAAATCAGCTGATGTTGAAGTGGAGGAAGTTTTCAGTAAGGGTAGAGTTGTCCATTTAGAATAAAGTGCTAACAATGAGTGATTATAAAACCAAAGCTATTTTGCTTAGAGTCAATGACCCTCTACCCTTTAACCTTACCAACAAGGGCACTAGCCTAGGTTTAGCTAATCATCCCTAGATCCATATGAAATTCCTAGGAATATGAGGTCACAAAGTAATATCTGAGTAGGGTAATGTTTATAAAAGAAAGATAAAAAACTAAAACACTCATAGCATGCACATTTAAATTAATAGATGGAAAGACATTGAATGCTAAATAGGCATTATATATCTTTAAAAAGATAAAAGAATTTATCAGCAACAAAATGCTGTGGCAAGTAGTCATAAAGAAAATTAGTTAGAAATACTAAATATGAAAAATATAATAGCTGAAAAATAAAATGAGTTTTTAAATAGATTGACGAAAACCATAACACAGCCGAAGAATGAACTGCTGACTTGAAGTGCCAGATAAGAAATCAGGAAGGAATAAATATGGGTAAAATTGATAACTTTATGTGAATAAAGTTGACATTTTTAGATAAAAATATCAAATGTTAACCCTTACCTCTCCTAACAATCACATATAAATTGCAAATAGTATTAATAGTTTATATATGAAATATAGGTACTATATAATTCACATAATATAATATTTATACCTAATTTATGATGAGGACAGATAAAGAGAATTGTGAAATGGGTTGAAAGAGAAAAATTAAAAGAAGCCTTGAATTAAACAATGATGATAATATACTATGAACTGAAGAACTTGATTAAGTCAATTATCGGTACTAGAATCTTGAAAATAGAGTAAAAGTGATGAAATTCACTTGTTGAAGGCCATCGCCCATTACTTTCTTTCTAAATCCAAGGAACACTATTGAAAACTAGGAAATCCCCTGAAACATGTGTGTGGTGTGTTTTTAGGGAACTTACATGTGTCCTTTGCTTTTGCATTATCAATATGCATATCTGCAGTGCGTTGTAAAGAAAATTTTATACTTTTTTATAAAATATGAACATTAGTCTTTCTGGAACGTAATTCTTAAAATGTAAAAGTAATGTATCATATATTTGAGTGGAAATGGGTACTAGGTGATGCAACACATTTCTATTAAGATTCTAAGTCTTCTAACGACTTCTGTTAGCTCTATAGGATTCCTCTCCTTAGCAATAGTCACAACAAATTAGTCACAAAAAAGACAACAAATTAGTCACGAACCGAATTAGCACAATGGTCGTGCCTATCAGTACATTAACCACCATCTACCGCTACAGTTTTAAGACACTGAAAAGTTTTTAGTCATCCTCATTTATTCTTCTTGTTATCACAATTACATAATGCACTTCCTTAACAAGTTTTCCTTTATTTCTTTAACAGTGTTCAGATAAAATTCAGCATAGCTAGCTCTTAAATAACAGAACACAATTTAGTGCACCTCAAAGTGTGTGGAAAATGTTTGTGGCAACATTGTTTGAAATGGTAGGAAATCGAGAAACAACCAGCATGTCCATCAAGAGGAGAATTGTTGAGCAAAATCATAATTCTACCTAAGTAACAGAAATAATATATTATATATTATATTATTAATAAATTAATATGAATGGTTGTCCATTTTATTTTATTAATAAAAATGGCAAAAAGGGAATTATATGAGTATGACTCCAGTATATGAGTAGGATTCCATTTTTAATTTTTTTTAAATGTGATGGAAAAAGAAAAGTCTTATATACTCGTTTTTAAGCATAAGACCAGAATAAAAGATGTGGTACAGTATATACCAAAATAATATTGGTAACTTTGGGGGAGGGAGGATAGATTATAATTAATTTCCTATACACCTCTGCATTGTTTCATGTGTTACAATGAACATGTGCTGCCTACAAAAACAACTTTATGACATAAAAAATTATGTGCATGGTTGTATGGTACATAAAAATCTTTTCAAATATAACAACTGTTGGCACCACTGAGAAAAGGAAAGCTATTCCATCCTGATCGTCTTTGTGTATACATTTAGTATTGAGTGATTTTTCAGTTTTGAAAGGCAGGAGGCAAAGAAACGAGAGAAGAGGAAACTAGATAACCTTCAAACATTTGGGAGCTGTATGAGGGCATATTCTTTAAAAAATTCACTCTTTGTGGAATTTAATAACATCAATTTCACAAACCACAGAGTTTTCCTATAGCACAAATCAATTTCATTCTATTATATTGGTGAATTAGTTTCTTTTCGTGAATTGGTTGTTCCACTTTAACTGTTGGCCTTCTAATAAAAGGGAAAGACATGTATTAGGAGTATAGAAAATAGTCAGGATAATAGCCCAGTAATGTTACTTAGTTATCATCTAACCTCTTCTTTTCAGATTTCCCCATGCCTCAGTGATCACGAGCATTGAATTAGCCATGACAAGCCTACCTACAGCCCTTGTTCTTTCAAGAAATGGTTTGCTGGGGGTACAATAATGAGCAATTCTAATGAGAATGTCACCCATTTGCCTGTAATCTCATTCAGAGACTCTGAAATCTAAATCAGATATCACCATTGTCCTTATATTTAAGACATAGGAAAATTGATTACAATAAGTCCCTTAAAGATTTTTCTTCTGTTGCAAAATGATAATCATTATGCAGCTTTAAAATGATTATAAATAAAAAGGTTGAAACAACTTGCCTATAAAGATTTGTGTTTGAGTAATTAGAATACAATTTTGCACTTGAAGATTACAGTACTCATATATATTAGTGTGCACACATATGTATGATATCTATATATACATATATATATAGAGTTGCCTTAAGAGAATGAAATTAGTTAAATAATATTTTTTCAAAATTCAAATGCTATCTTTTCACATGCAGTTTGTGAATTATTAATATAATATATATAAATTTTGATTTCAAACGTATCATAGATTGCACTTCTGATACCAGCATATCATGTGTATACTATATTTCGTATACTATACTACAAGAAATGAAACAGTGTTACACTAATAAGTTATTCTAAACAAGAAAAAAATGCTTATACATAGGAAAAACTTTAAAAAGAGGATATAAACTTTGTTGTGCTATCAAGTATTGTTCATTCTATAATCAACAATAAGTTAGGGTATACTTTAAAATAAGCACAAAAGTGGGATTGGAAAGTTCTTAACACAAAGAAATGATAAATGCCTGAGGTGATGGATACCCCAATCAACCTGATTTGATTAACTGACACTGTATGCTGGTATCAAAATATCTCATGTACCTTAGAAATATATAAAACTATTATGTATCCACAATTAAAAAATAAAAATTATATATTTTGCTTTAAAAAGAAAAAAGGGGCTATATACTTGCCTATTTCAGCTCATTCCCCTAAAGGAATTATTTCCATTCAAGTTTACGTGAAGTAGATGTCAACATCCACTTACTGCATAAAAAATTTTACTTAAATCATGGATTGATTCAATCTACAAATGAATAAAAATTGTAAAACAATGTTTCTATAGAAACAGTATTTTTCTATTAGTCATAACAATATTAATAATACAAGGTATGGTACTCATACTTTTATTTTGTCCATATATAGATTCAAAACAGATGAAGTATCTTTGAATCAGAACAATAAGTAATATTTGCATATTATAGGATAGTATATAAAGTGCTTTCACTTCTATCTCATTTATAAGAATATTATAAATGAGACTTGTTGACTTGTTTATTCTATGTGAATTGTGATTATGAAATAGATCATAGGAATATATATAACTATTTCACAAAAATGATTCAATAGACAAATATCAAAAAGAGAGATCCAGAATTTTTCTCTTTATCTCTCTCTCTTCTAATCTCACTAATCTCTAGTTAGCATCTCAACTTCTATTTAGAAAGAAGGACATCAAGCGCCTTAAGCAAACTTTCCTCTTGGAAAATATATCCCTTTTTAAGGCTTCAAATTCTAGTTAATATCAACCTTGCTCTTGCAGGTACCTTACGTGGTTTGTCAGCATCAAGCCTCAGTCACACTTTGAGCCATTATTCATGCTTTCAATTGCTCTCCCGACTCAGTCTGTTAAAATTCTCTATCAAAACCCTCTCCATTGTGCAGCATTTGGGTCACACATTGCCAGAATGGTGATCTCTGTTTCGAATTTTGTCTTTTTTTTTTTTTTTTTTGTAAGCCCTCTTTTGTTTCAAATTTCAATAACGGTCATTGTTAACGTCAGTCATTTGGGCATTTAATCACATATAACATGATGGATTGGAAACAATTGTGAAATTTAGTTTCGGAATACAAGCCTCAAACTTTGCAGTGGCAATTAGAATAGGATGGGGAGGATGAAAATGAGAGACATTGAGGATATAGACTGGAGAGAACTTGGAGGTGAACAAAATGTGCTGAGAAGAGAAAAGAATGAGTTCAATTTTTGTCATTCGTAATTATAATAGCTAATGGTGGTATCACCTAAGAAAACTGAGATGAATTAACAAAGGCAAAGTTTTACATGTGACCTAATTTTTATAACATATTCGTTTATAGTCTTTTTATAATTTTGTACTCTTTTTAGAGCCTTAGAAAGCTATGCATACCTCACAGATATTCCATAGATACTGGTTGCATTAATGTATTAATGTGAATGCCAAGAATTGAACAGGAGCTTGGCCAGTAATATTATATTATGTTAGGCTGGGCGTGGTGGCTGATGCCTGTAAGCCTAGCACCCTAGGAGACCGAGGCAGGAGGATCACTCGAGGTCAGGAGTTCGAGACCAGCCTGAGCAAGAGTGAGACCCCCATCTCTACTAAAAATAGAAAGAAATTATCTGGACAACTAAAAATATACATAGAAAAAATTAGCTGGGCATGGTGGCGTATGCCTATAGTCCCAGCTACTCGGGAGCCTGAGGCAGGAGGATTGAGCCCAGTAGTTTGAAGTTGCTGTGAGCTAGACTGATACCACGGCACTCACTCTAGCCCAGGCAACAAAGCAAGGCTCTGTCTCAAAAAAAAAAAAAATACATACATATATATATATATATATATTATGTTAATCCTACAACTGGAGCAATGCAGATTCATATATTTTAATGTATAGATACAATGGTAATATAAACTTCAACTTGTCCTTTAAATACTTAGTATTAGTCCTGTTCTTTTCTAACAAAGTTTTACTCTTAATGTTGGCACCAGAATTTATGAATTGAGGACACATGTGAGAGCTCACCTACTTTGACATACCTTGTGAACATTACCCCTAAAAGCTCAACCACATATTCAAACCTCAACATCTAGTGTGTAACTATACAAAATACTGTTTCAGGAAGCTGTGTTCTTTTGATAACAAATTACTTCCCTTACAGGCTGCACAATTAGTTTCAGATTTAATATGCCTTTATAATTTTTCATCCTTATAAGGTGGTATTTCTTAACATGTTGCAATGAAAGGAACTGCATTTTAATGGCATTCTGTAAGCATGTGAATATTTTGAGTAATTCATAGTTGTCTTGAGTCCTTACAAAATTAGTGAGATTATATTGTTAAATTTATTTAAATAAGCAGCTTTATGGTAGAACTTAAATTATTTGTGTAGAGTATTGTCCTTGAAAATAGATCTTTAAGAATGTGAAGATTCTGATTTTTTAAAAAAATATGCTTAAATAAAAAGTCCAGACATATCTGTGGAGAAAATGTGTGTGTATGGGGGGTTGTATTTGTGTGTGTATATATATATACTCACATAATGAAAAATACAATCTCTAAGGAATGTTCTACTTTGCACCACTGTATTGATTTACTTTGATTCATCCTTTCCATTTCATATATCCTAGCAATGTATTATTGTTATAAATATAAGCTCATCCTAGTATAGAGAATCACCACTATATCTTAGAAGTATGCTTTGAATTTTAAAACTTATCCCTTTCTCTGAAGCCTCTCATCAAGTATAAATAAAATAATTTAATTTTTTTGATTTACCTATAAAAATAAATATTTTCTACTCTCAAAAAAAATCATATAACTCAACAGAAAGCAAATATCACATTCAAAATTCATTTGCATGGTAAAGAATAACTCTAGTCCAACTCCAAAACCTAGTAATTAAAGAAATATGAAGAAATTTGAAATTTAAGGTTTGTGGTAGAGAAATATACATATTTTTCTTCTACTTTATATTTATTTCAGGATTATAATGTAGTCTTAAAGACAACATTGGTCTTTAATAATGGTCTTTAATAATGTCATAAGAATCCTTTAATTCATTCTTACACGTTAAGAAGAAAAAATGATGTGGAGAAGGATCCAAAGAAGAGTTCAAGAATACAAATCGAATGTCTCAAGTCTAGAATGAAAAGTTAAGGTTTCTTAAACTAGACCTTATCATTATGTAATGGAGATCTGGTAGGTAAAAAAATCCTAGGGACACATGAAAAAAATGTTGCTCCCAGATTTATAATATAGTTTGGTGTGAAATATATATTGCAATAAATACATTGGATAAAGAACACAGCACTCACCGCCTAAGTCCTGCTCACCAAATCAAGAGTCACAACAAACTTCACTCCATTGCTATGCACTATTTACCCTAAGGACTCATGTTCATGCTTTTGCACGTTCTGTCTCTTTTGCTTTGGCCACCTGGCAGAAACACACACCATTGTTCACAGTTCAGTTAAAATGTCACCTCCTACTTAATCTATGTTTTATTTCAGTCTGTATTACCATTCTAATAACAATTTAGATTATATATGGCTCATTATAAGTATTTTCTACTACTCATTGTCCTTTTCCTGTGCCAGATCTTTGCCTTTCAGCACCAGGCATCCATTCCTGGCTTGAGCGATTTTGTATGTAAAAGGTATTTAAACACTGGACTGAATGGAATAAACTGGCCATATAGGGGCTTGAGGAATCCCAGGTCTCTAAATCAAGAGCTGTAGAAGTACTGAGGGTCATTCGCTAGAGTCAAGAAGTTTGACTTCAGTGTCACACATATTTGGCTGTGAAGACGAGCACTTGTATGTGCCTTGGTTTCCTCAGCTATAAAATAAGAATAATAAAAATCATGCCTCTGCCTTCTGCTTGTGAGAACTGAAAAAAATAACACATGCAAAGCCCAGGATTTAGTACAACCCCAGCAATACCAAACACTTCAGCACTTTCCCACCAAAAAGCATTTTTACTCTTTTGCATATTACTATTGATTTCCTTTTATTGTTTATCTAGATGTAGATTCCACAAATTTTGCAGGTTAAGAAATTGGAGTTAAGCTAGAAAAATGAAGACAGAAGGAGAATGTTATAACAGCTTTGAAAAAGAAATCCAAAAGGATGATGACTCACCATCTCTACAGTGAGCCTCAAGCGATATGCCATAAAAATAGTTTTTCATGGTGCAAAGGAGCAAAGGTCTCTATAGCAAAATAGGTAAAGCTTTTAATGCCAGGTTGCTATTATAATATAAATTTCTAAGAAAATTATCGCTCTCTCTTTGCCACTATAGGTAGTGTATGTGTTGGTGGGGAGAGTGTCTATGTCTCTATATATTTCAGATTTTTCCTACCAAAGCAAATTTCCAGTTGCCCTTTATGATAATGTTACCCTGAATTTACAGCAATTTAAGAGCATACATTCCATAAGGAATAATTAAAGAATCTCTGTTGAGATCTTAATTCATGGGCTAAGATCTTCCTTGATGATATCAGATAATAATAATTTTTTCAGAAATTCACACTTAACCCATGGTTTGGCATTTACTCACACTAAGTAAAAAAATACAGCTTAGGCATTTGGGTGTCTAAACAGCCATTTCTTTCCCTTGACCTAATTTCTAGCATTGGCAATATAACCAATTTAGGAAAAGGAGTGTTTCATCTGCAAAGTATCAAATTAAGGGAATAAATTAAGGCACAGCACCCAAATATGTTTCAGGTTGCAAAGAGTTTGTGATTACCTATTCTTAGGAAAAGAAGGCTATGCGGGAAGTCCATGACACCTTGTGTCCAGGAAGCTTCTTTTATTGGTTGTAAGAGGAATCACAGACTTCAACATAGAGTCGTATGGTGATGGGTCCAAGGGAAGGAGGGGAATAGATAAATGACTTTGAAACGGGATTGATTTTTCTCTTTTTTTCTTCAGATAACAAGAGGTATAGTTATATTAATTGGCTGGTGTCTAGTTTGTAGCCTTTAAAAATAGAGGATAATTCATCTTGATTCTGTAATTACCAGTTACACAAACAGCAGATGACAAGTGTGACAAGAAGGCTTTTCAACACGTAATAGATATAACAATGGCAAATGGGTTAGCCAGATTAATAAATCAAGGTTATGCCATTTGATGGTTTTTCCTTTTTAATAGGAGGTATTATCTAAGTTCATATAGTAATTTGAAAATGTCTATATTGTGCATGTAACTGAATATCAAATATGCCACTAAACTTAACTGACCAATAAAAAAATACAGTTTGCAAAACATTCTAAAGGAGGCAGTTGCAAATTTTTCCTGGATAAGAGTTGGTTTGGTTCTTGGAATAGAAGATTGTGTTCTTGATTATAAGACTATAAAATTGTAAGTTAAGAGTGATAGAACACATGAAGGTCACACCTCTACAACAACATTGCTCAGGATTAAGGATTGAGTTAAAAAAAATCTATCTCACTCCCATAAAACACTAACGAAGCTAAAGGAAAGGAATTCATAAATCCATTTGTGCCATACCCACAGATCAAAGAAGATTATTATAATCTTGCATATGATTCTTACTGTCTAGGCCAGACAATGTCCTGGAAATGACCCTAGTTGAAAACCAGCAGGAGACTATTAGCTTTCTCCCCTTTTACGCTTTAGCCTGGGGTCAGGAAGATCTGAGCTGTTCAATATTTCTATTACATTAATGGCACAATTATCACATAGGGATCAACTCATGCTGCTAATATAGACATGCCTCTGGAAGCAATTTCTGGCTCTGTTGGGCAAGGCAATCTATTAGGTCATTTGTAACCTCTGCAAAACCTAGTGGAAAGACTACAGACTTTGGATTTCTTGGTTTAAATTCTAGCCCTGTATTTATTTGTACGGTGACCTTGGCAAATTACTTAACATCTTTGAGCTCAATTGGGGGATAATAGCTTCAATCTGACAGGACAGTTATGAAGATTTATGAAAAAACACAGGGGAACAAGCTAATAGAGTGTTTCATACATCATAGGCATTAGGTAAGTGAGAATTATTATTATCATCATGTATAGTATTTCATTCATTCCTTTTTAGTAACTGATGTCATCTTGACATACAAAATAATCAGCATCTAAATAATTTGTCTTCTCAGTTACAATGAATGTTATTTCCACAAGAATACAGAAAACAAATACATGAAATGTTAATAAATGTAAATTGTTCTGAAAATTACAAAGAAAATTATCCTTGTGGTCAGAATGCTAGATAACTATAGGTTCCATTAGTTAGTATTAAATATATTTTGTTTCCCTGAGAGGGAAGGTTTGACTTTTTTCTCTTCTTTGTATCCATAAGCACAGTTCTTCAAAACTGAGTAGCCAACTTAACACTATTTACAATATTCCAGACCTGAAAACTCTGAAGAAACCAAAGAAACTAATAACCAAAACTCCCAACCAGGTTCATCTTAACTGTTACCCTTTTCTATCTATTAGACAGCTTACACACCCACCTTTCTACATACCTCATATAATCTTTTAGCAAGTGTCTTAAGGATTAATTTGATAACATATATTGAAATCCTACTTTGAAGCAAAATTCACATACTGCTCTTTATTCCATAGACAATTCAAAAATATATAAGTGGTGGTGAGGCCTGAATTGGAATTAACCTATATTTCCTTTGTATAGATGATGTTAGTTAATTTCATCTTATTTCTTATGCTAAATCTATTCTGGGAATTGAGTTATATTATCTATAACCTTGTTCAATACAAAGAGTTTTCTAAGTTTAAATAGTGATGGTCTGAAAAACATGAGCTAATTTTTTTCCTCAAAAATCCTAACTGTAATGGTAATGAAATATATGTGCACATGATACAAAATCAGGTTCAGAATAATGGTCACATTTTTAACAAGACTGTCTTTAGAGAGCAGATTACTTTGATTATTAGTGTGATTGTTAATTATTGATTCAGAATCATACCTTTTGTTCTTTGACTAGTTCATAAGTCTCTTAAAGGAAGGGGGTTCACATAGTATCTTACATACTATGTGGTATATACTCTATGGTCATAAATATCTGTTGATTGATTTTTAAAAGCTGTTAGATCACAGTAAATTTAGAAGGAAAATTATGACTCATTCCCATAATATATCTGCATCATACATCAATTTGATTGCAAAATTATTGCAAATAGTCGTACACTACATCAACTATGGGTAAATGTCTTGAATTTCGAATAAGACTCCATTGAAGCAATAATTTTCAAAACTGTTTCTTCTATATCAGTCCAAATTTAACAAGATGAAAATTTCATATTTTTAAAAAGTAAACAATTAATTGCAGTGATGCCAAAGGAAAATAAATAAATAAAAAGTAAACCATATTTTTGCAAAATTTTGTCTCTACATATTTCTCTTCATATATTCAATAAATCTTTGATTTTTTGGAGTAAAACTTTCCCAAATTTTGCTCATAAGATAATAATTTTCTTATTGGGTGGTAAACATTCATCAATTTTTCTATTTATGAGTGGTAAGTGTTAGTAGACATATCCTCACTGGTGCCATGTTTCTGTTGTTTCCTTTTTAACCTGCTCTTCCAAGCTTCTAGTCAATTTTCTTATCTCTCTTTTCAGTAAATACATTCTAGGTTTTAGTTAACTGGAGTAGTTTTCAGCTGTTGTAATGAAGAACTCTGACTAATACATGTGGCATCCTGCTACTGCTATTGATGAGGCTTTTCTAAACTTGCCTGAAAAGACTGATGGGAGAATCATAAATCTGTCTTCAGTCCTATTTGCTAACAATATTTGTGTCTTCTGCTTTTCCTCATTTTCCTTCCCAAACTACAGCATCAATAATAGTCATCTTGTCTTTAACATTGTTAGCCAACCTGAAACTCCATCTTGGCTTTACAGAAAACCATGGACATGTTCCAAAGTTGTTGATGTGCTACTGTGCATCCTTCAGGTATTTTTTTCTTTCCCTTCGTGTTCACAGATGCCTAAGTACAGCTCAGTACAGCACAGCTATGTGGTCATCCATTCCCCTCAAAGTGGTAGCGAGCCAATCTTTACTACAGGAAAAGTAGCTTCCAATGCAGGAGCCCAAATATTCTCTGTCACTCGCCACTGGGTGATCTTGTCTCCACTATATAGTTCAAGAAAGCAACAACATTCAAAGGCTTTCATATACACTTAGATTTACACCTGTATTCATTTCCTTTTTCCTTATTTAGAAATGAGGTTTAAATACAGAGGGCTTTTTAAATTTATTGAATCTTTGTATTGTAAATTGTGTGTGTACAAGGAGCATGCCCACATTTTAAAATAATATCATGGCATTGAAACATATGAGAATCTCAAGAACATGATTTGGATTTGTAAGAGGTGATCCTAATCATCTAAAGTCTTTGAAGCAACAACTGTAATTGGCTGAACATTGTGTATTTTTATATTTTTTGAGGCTTATATTGTTCTTTATCAGAAACATTTGAAATTTGCAGACCTAATATACAGCTACCATGTTGTGTACATCTAAAAACAGACATTCTGAATTAAACATATTAGTATCTGATGGCAGAACCATATCTCTCAGAGCTCATAACTGTTTCTGGATTCGGCTTTGAAATAATGTCTCAGAACTTGGCATGATAGAAGTATGAAATTGGCAATTGTCATGAAATGTTCAAGGCTATGTGGCAGAATTTATGTCTTGAAATAGAATCAAAAGCAATACACAGAGAATGGAGCAGAAAAGGTAGGAGAAGATCACTGTGATAAGTCAATCCCCTACTTTTGACCTCAGAGATTCTTGGCCTAAGGTCAAAACATGTAAGTCAGGATGACTATGGCTCAACTTTATTATAGGCCTTTCTTAGCTTGGCCTGGTACAGCCATTAAATCTCCCTGACCCCGCACTGTTAACCTGCCAAAGTATCATTCTAAGTGAGCATATTCAAGAAGCTGTTGAGAAGTAGATAGCTGCCTTAGAGGTTTGTGGTTTGGTTCATTTTTGCCTGGATGCTAACCTAGGTGTCTGGCAAGCCACCTGTCTAGAATCTGCAAAGCTACCCAGCATCCAAAGTACACATTTAGAAGAAAGTTTGAAGGTAAAGATAAATTATTTTCCAAATGCTCCAAAGACACTCACATACTAAAAGATAGTGTCAAGTTTAAGACTAAATTAGGAGATCGCTTTCAATGCCAAAAGCTATAAAAACCTCCACTCAGGTACACTACCACCAATCCTTCCCAGAAAATAACAATTGCAATAACATACATGCAACACATGCACATAAAATTTCAATAATGCATCTCATAGATAATCACATCTTCTAAGGTTCATATCATCAAATTGTATTCAATGTCACAGTCACAGTGGACAAATCAATCACATATAATATACATGCAAAGTGATTTTTCATATTTATATGAACAATTTTTTTAAAGAGAGAAGCACACCCACAATATCTCAGGTATGCATTTCCTCAGCTATCCCTACACATATGGTCTATCTCTTTGCTCTCTCATAGGAAAATAGTTGCTTTTCCCTCACAAACTGTGGTTTTAGAGAGTTTAAATTTTAAACCTTCATTCTCATTCTTATTTTGGAAGCAAAATGCTATAAAATAAAAATTTCTAAATCTCAGGTATGCTCTGGATTTTTAAAATTCTTCTGTCTTAGGACAGAAAGTATGTAATTACAGTGTAGAACAAACATGTGGAAGCAGCATTGATTTTGTTTGTGCCACAAATACTCACTGATTTTGCATGAACTTAGCACAAAGTTAGCATCTGAGTTTCAGAAATGAGTAAAATATAGTCTTTAGGAGCTCACAGTCTAAGTCAGGGTAATCCACTGATGGGAAAAAAATGACTATTAATAGAGCACAAACAGTCCAGAAAGGGATGGCTTTTGAAATGTTGAGAGGACCAAAACTAATTGACTATGGAAATTGAGGGCTTAATTGTTTTATCTACCAATTGCCCGGAAGAGCTTTCCAAAGTATATGTGTCATTTCCAGGAACCCATGGCACATTCAGGCCACCATATCTTAGATTATAAAAACTTTAGGAATGTAAAATGCTGAAACTCTGGCCCATGCTGGTGTCTTGGGACTGTTAAATATTAATCTAAGTAATAGTTATAACCAGTTCCTCCATAAAAGATATTAATGATTTTAAGTACTTGAGCTGCATCATTATAATGACCATATTCCCCTTAGTTTTATTTTAACATTTTTAAAAACAAAACTTGACATTTTAAGTCAGCAAGGGAGACTCATTGCAGCACAGAATACATCTATCTGTCCTAAATGCCATAATTATTAGACAAGACTCTGCCAAGTAAGTTACTCCTTGGGGGACTCTGAAGGTACATCACTTTCCAAGACACTCAGGGACTATTTAGTGAACTGCCCCAACTGATTTATGCAGTAGAATGCTCAGTAATGATAGTTCAAATATCAGTCATTTGAGAAAATTAACACTCCTCCAAAACGTATACCAATCACTGTGGTGGGTCTGCAGATAGGATAAGTGGTTAATTTGGTCAGTAATTAACTCTTGCTGTTGGGCTGGGACTTAGATCAAATTTGGTTACACTTTAGAAGAGACAGTAAGTTCTTCTTATGTGATGAATTTAAGCTCATGGCATTCTAAAAGCAAAAGAGTTTGAGGAATTTTCCAGGCCAAATTCTCATTTTACAGTAAGGGAAATGACTTACTGAGTGTTGTTATAATCATTAGATATGTTTTCTAGAATCATTTTCACTTATATTTTGATATTTTTACCAAATACATTTTCAGACTACTTCTCATTAAAATGCAACTGCCTGTCATTAAAAAGTAAATTATTCCTTTCAGTTTCCTAGAGACCTCATGCTCTTTCACAGCTCTGAGCAGTTAAATAGGCTATTTCTTTTCCCTGGAGCTTACATGATCAATACCCACAAACAAACATGCCTGCACGTATATGTGTTATTGTTTATAAGGAAGTATTTCCTGGAAAAATGCACACTCTGTTTTTTTTTTTCTAGAAGTCTGCTCAACTCTGGTAATTGCTATAGCTAATTTAAAGAATGTTTTCCTATGTATCAAGTACAAACATTATTATAGGTTCCCTACAATGGGCACACTGCAGAACTAGGCACTTGGAAGGATATGAAGATGATGGAGAAAACTATATGAGCCTACAGTCTAATGGTGTGTATTTGGAGGAATTAGATGATTAAATGAATACTCATATAACAAAAAGCTTGGAAGAAATACAAAGTTCTGTTACATTTTTAAAAAGGTATAATAGTAAAACCAGTGGTAGTAAAATCAGAGGTGAAAAAAGGTTTTCTTTTTGTGCTTGAGATTAGTTTCAAATGCTAGGTAGAATTGTACTCAGAAAATAAAGGAAGAATGCTATTAAGATTGGCATGATCAATTCCATTTGGTCCTAAAGAACAGTTAAATAAAAAAAAAAATTATGGAAAGGTTTCTCTTGGGATTCTTAAAATTACTTCAAAATGTTAATGGCTAAAAAAGTCTCCATATTGATCCTTTATAAAAAGAAAGTTTGGAGGTGTTTTAAAAATTATGTCATTCATTCACACTGTGCATACTATGGGCCTATTTATGTGGCTGGGTTCTTTCATAAAGGAGATGGAATTTGAATTTTATTTTGAGGATGAATACATTTTTTTTGAGAGAAAATGCATTCTGTGCAAAAAGACTCTGATTTCAAAATGAATGGGATTTTAGCTGAGTGTGGTGGTGCATGCCTGTAGTCCCACCTACTCAGGAGCCTTCTTGAACCCAAGAGTTCAAGGCCATCCTGGGCAACATAGTGAGACATCATCGCTAAAAATAAATATATACATAAGATAAAAATAAAGAAGCTTGAAGAGTTACATTAAAGAAAATAAATGGGATTCTGAAAAGAAACTTTAAGAAAATTAGTATGGCAATGGCAGAGTGTACGAAACAGACAGTGATGGAGTAAACAAAACACAATAAAGCAAGTGAATCTGGAGACATAGGCATATCATTTACTAATCTGGAGCATTTGCTATTTTCTTTTTTTTGATGAGCAGTGGGGAATTAATAGATGTTTGAGCAGAAAAGTGATAATATCAGCTCTGTCCTTGAAAAATAAATGGCAGCAAAGTGGGAGTGGGTGGACTAGATTGGGAATAGTTTAGCTAAGGGTAGAGAGCAAAGGTACATTCACCTGATTTCTTTGAATCTGTAAATGAGCAAAAAGACAACCTCAATTTTCACGTCAAGTGCATTTTAATTCTAAAACTAAGATGCAGGTGTTTCAGTAGGATCTCATATTTATTGAATGTATCAGATCATCACCTCCCTAAATAGCACTGTTTCTTTTTAAGAAAGCCATAGCTGGTTTTTAAAATATTAATGGTATTAAAATATTATAGCTTGAGAAAAGAGGACTTTAAGAAAATGACAGAGTACACTGTTCATTACTTTGCAACTGTAAAGCGCCATAGTGCAAGCAAAGAATATTTCTCTTATTAACATGAGAAGCAAAATGATGACTTGGGGCCTCTGAACATTTGAGTCTCCCTCCTTAATCCATGTAAGCCCTCAATTTTACATTTTTCATCAGACCTATAAAATATACTCAGGCTCATACATAAAAGATTTCTTAGCAAAGCCATGTAATGCTTGTGTAAGTACATTTCATAAGAAGAAAAGAAATTTCAAATTATATTCTAAGTACTGGTTGTTACAAAGCATTAACTACAAAACACAGAAGTGATATAAATTCAGATAAACCTCAATATAGATTTTTAATTCATAACCATCTTGAAATATTTTTATGGCTCAAAACCCTCAGTCATAAATATTAAAAATTTTAATAAAACTTGTTTTATGCTTCAGTTGTAAATTCATATTTTTATTAGTTTACCAAAAGTAACAAATATATAAATTAATATATGTTATGTGGCAAATCTATATGAAATAAAAGATAATTATCATAAAAATATTAGGTTTTTAAAAAAATTTTAATTAACATGACCATCAATTACTTCTAATGGATGATATGAAAATTTGACCTTTCATTTCCTATTTATTTATGTAATTATTAATTTCCTATTATGTTTCTATTCTTCCATTGCAAGTAGAATTAAAAAATGGCACTGAATATAAAAAGCATTCTATCAGACTATTTGATAGGAATATATTTTATCAATATATCTTTTCAAAATCAAAGTAATCCACAAGCTACTTCAGATATTTTACCTATATCTTTATATGTGATTTCCATGTAATTATTTCATTATCTTATTAACTAGGTCCAAATATCTATATTCAAGTTTTAAGAACACAAATAAAAAGAAGACTGAAACTTTTGTAATGTTAGAGCTAATTTCTTTGGAAAATGTAACCTTTCTTTTTCTAATTTGGTGAAAAAAGATTAATATTGCAGCTTTGAAATACAAATCACCCTACTGAAAATATAAAAAATAACAGCTGGTAAGACAGCAAAAAGTACTGTGAGGTCAAAGACTAAGTAAATGCAGGAAACTAGAGAATTAAAGGGAGCACTCAATCATGCTTGCATCCTGTGCATATTCGCTGAATAAGGTGAAGCTGACTTCTGTTTTGAAGTCCTTCTGGGAATAAGGGTCAAGGGATAAAATCAAAGGCCACATAAGGAGACCACTTTACTCTGCCCATGTCATGACAACACCAAAGGACTACATCATGAGTGTAAAGTATGAACCAAAAATAAATGCAAATTGCAAGGAAACTGAGAAAAAAATTGCTGATGAAAATTCACAACCCCTAGCCTGCTCCGATATGGGGTTTTAGCAAGTATATTTGAATAAACATGTGGATTATTGGGAAGTGAAACATATTGCTTTCAGTATGTAAAACCTAATAGCAGATTAATGTTGATGAGAGAATTCGTGAAATGGAAAACAAACCGATAGGAATTATATATAAGAATATAGCCAACAAAGAGAAAACCATGGAAAATATGAAAAGAAGTTAAGAGTAATGAAGGTTGGCTTGATGATGGAAAATCTAATTGAAATACCAGAAGGGGAAGAAATAAAGACTATATTAGAAGCAATTTAAAAAGATGATGCCTGAGAAATTTTTATGATTGGCAAAATGCATCAATCTACAGAATTAAGAAGACTTAGCAAATCTAAGGATGATAAATATAAAGAAATTTATCTTTAGACATATTAAATTGAAATTGTAGAACCAACTAATATAAAAGATATTTTCTGAAAAGTTCATAGAATTCAGAGGGGAAAAAATCAGATTACCTATAGATAGAAAGATCACAAAATCTATTACCCAAACCAGCACTTTGGGGAGTGAAAGGGAAAGTACTAATTATTACTTCTGGACAGCAGGTATAAGCTGGGACTGTCCTAGAAAAACCATTATCTACAGTGATCCCATCTATAAAGAAATGAAAATAAGACAAACAGTAATTTCTCTGCTATGAGAACAAAAGCAAATGAGAGTGGAATTATATGGAGAAAAGATCACTATAAATCTAAAAGATTTCATGAACAAAAGATAAATAAAACATTTTAGGACAAAGAAAACTAAACATCAGCATATACTCACCAAAGAAAAGTGATGGCCAGTAAGAATGGGGCATAATTTTGTACATAAACAAATAATAATAGATTGTAGGATTATTAAAAATAATATAAAATTAAAATCTGTGACCAAAATGTATAAAAGATAACATCAAATTGATGCAGTTAATGTTTTAAGCTCTTTACTACTCAGGAAGAAATTTAAAATATAGATTAAATTTTGGCATTTGTAAATTAGGTGACATTTTAAAATTTCTGAGATCATAAAAGTTACAGAAATTTACAGTATAGTTTCAGTCTGGTAGAAAGAAATGGACCAAGAGAAAATACAAAATCTTATAAAATAAAGCATGGCCAAATAAGATAGAATAATTAAATCTAAACAGATTAATACTTAAAATCAGTACAGATGAAAAAAATGATCTGGTTAGATGACAAAGATGATCGGAATGGATTATTAAAAATTCTAGCTGTATGCTATTAATATTGATGAGAGTCATATCCAAAACATAAGGATAAAGAAATGTTGAAAGGAAATTTGTAGAAAAACATACCAGACAGATAAGAAGAGTGCAAGAGTTCTCATATATATCTAGACAAAATAGACTTTAAATCCAAAAAATATTATTTGAAAGATAGAGGTTAACTACAAAATACTGAAAGTTTCATCAAAAAGATATGTAAAACTTTGCATGCATCATTATAATCGTTTTTAGATATACAGATGACTCTTCAACAACATGGGTTTAAACTGCGCAAGTCCAAAGATATGTGGATTTTCTTGCACTTCTGCCACCCTTGAGACCGTGATACTGACACCTGCTCTTTCTCCTCCTAAGTCTACTCAATGTCAAGATGACAAGGATGAAGACCTTTATAAGCATCCATTTCCATCTAATGAATAGTAAACATATTTTCTCTTCTTTAAAGTTTGCATAACGTTTTCTTTTCTCTAGCCTACTTTAATGTAAGAATACATTATATTACATATAACATAAAACTATATGTTAAGTGGCTGTTTATGTTATTGGTAAGGCTTCTAGTCAAGAGTGAGTTATTAGAAGTAAAGTTTTGGGGAAGTCAAAGTTATATGTGGATTTTTGGCTATACAGGGAGTAGGTGCCTCTAATCCCTCCATTGTTCATTGGTCAACTATAAAATTAACAAAAATAAAAAGGGAGAAATCTACCATTATAGTGGTATACTTTAAAAATATAGCTCTCTCAATAATTACTAGGTGAAGTGGACAAAAAAAGTAGAGATATAGATGATGATTTGAATAACAATATTTAACTTGACATAATGTAAATCTAATAAGCATTGTACCTAACACCTGAAGAATACACATTATTTTCAAGAAAAAAACAGTTATTGACTGATTTGACTCAGGTATATAATTCACAAATCTTTAGCAAAATATTATCTGTTCAAATTAACCGATGTATAAACTTAATAAATCATCGCCAACTTAATTTATTCCTGGAATATTAGGATAATCTGAAACTAAAAATTAACACATTTTAGTACATTAACTCACCAAGTAAGATAAATCATGATAATTTCAAGTGGTGCATAGAAAGCACTGGATGCAATTCAACATGTGTCTTTGATTTTATTAAAATCTTAGCAATGAAGGAGTAAAGAGGAATTTCTATAAACAAATACAATTACTTGCAAGAAACTACATCAATCATCATCTTTAATAGAGAGCCTTTAAAAAGTAGTCTATGTAAGATCAGACACAAGAAATGGTTTTCCCTTATACCAAATCCATTTAAGTTGTATTCAGAAGATCTTACTCGCATCATAAAGCAAAAAAAAAAAAAAAAAAAAAAAAAAAAAAAAAAAAAAAAAACTATTTAAGAATATATGAATGGAAAGGGAGAAACAAGCCAGTCACTATTTGCAAATACTATGATTATGCAGAAAATCTGAAGGTAGATACAGTTTAATGATCACAATAAATAAGATAGTTTACTAATATTACTAGATTTAAAATGCATATAAAATATTATATACTATCTTTTATAGATAGGAAATATTTATGAAATATGATAATACTAAAGTACCTTCCTCATAGTAATATCAAAAATATAAGGTACCAAGACTTTAAATGTGCACAGACAGAGGGATGACCATGTGAGGACACAGACAAAAAGTGGCCATCTGCAAGCCAAGGAGAGAGACCTTAGGAGAAACCAACCATGCCACTGGACATTCAACCTCCAGAATACTGAGAAAATAAATTTCTATTAGGATCCCTAGTCTAGTCTAGTCTATTTTCTTATGGCAGCCCTACACAAACTAATACATGTGGTAATTCTATGTTTAACTTTTTTGAGGAAGTGTCAAACTCTGCTCTATAGTGACTATATTATTTTACATTTCCATCGACCCTCTCTTAAGGTTCAGTTTTCTCATTGGCAGAATTTCTAGCTTATAGTGAATATTTATTTTTAGTTCTTAATGCCATTATTTAATGTTATTCCAGTTACATTAATTTTGGATATATATATAATATGATACAGTTGCATAGCCTACATTCTTTATATATTTTCTGTTAGTGGTTTTTAAAGCAAATATATATTAGTTTTCTATTTTGTCTCTCCACTGTAGTATTCAATTAAAGTTATAATAACAGTATATGTAATAATGGATATATATCCCGGACAACATTCTAAACATTTTGCATTTATTAGCCACCTTAATTAATAAAACGCATTCTTAAAATCTGCTCAATCAAAACAAATATAGCCTTGACATAAATTTGAGAAAGCTATAAAAGGCCTTTATTGAGAAAATATAACATGTGCTGAAGAAAATTAAAGAAGCTTTACCAAAAATGGAGAGATACCTGAAGTGTCTGGACTAAGACACTCTATATGTAATGCTGTAAATTCTTCCCACGATATCTCTCTTTTCAAGCAACACCAATCAAATATGTAACAAAATCCAATCAAAATTCCAACAGATGTATGTGTGTGTATGTTGTGTGTGTGTGTTCAACTTAAAAAAGGCTTAAAATTATATGAAAGTGTGAGGATGAAAAATTGCCATAACACATCTAAATTTTACAAAAAGAAACTTTTAGTTTCATATAGTCCCACTTGTTTATTTTGCTTTGTCACCTGAGCTTTTGATGTGATATCCAAAACATCATTGCCAAGGCCAAATTCAAGGAGCCTTTCTTTTAGGAATTTTTGATTTCAGGTCTTACATTTAAGTCTTTAATCCATTTCATGTTGGATTTTTGTATATTGTGTAAGAAAAGGGTCCAGTTTCATTCTTTTGCATGTAGATATCCAGTTTTCCTAACATGATTTATTAGAGATTATTCTTCCCTATTGTGTATTCTTTGTCCTTGTCAAAAACTAGTTGATGGTGTGTGCTTGGATTTGTTTCTTGTCTCTGTATTCTGTTCCATTGGTTTATGTATCTGTTTTTATACTATTACCATACTATTTTGATTACTATAGCTTTGTAATGTAATTTCACATCAGAAAAATCAGGGTGTTTTATTTTTTTTTGAAGATCTAATTGTCCTCAGTATAAGAAAGGATTTATTAACAAAACATTAAAAGCACTGATTATAATGTAGATTTTTGAGAGATTCAATTACATTGCCATTAAAAATTATTCGCCAATATTACGATGACAGCTAAAAAAGACAAGTCACAAAACAAGAGAAAGTATTTACAAAAATCTACATGAACAAAAGAAATGACAGAGGATGAGATGGGAGAGGGTCCCAAAACGCTTTGAATACTTATAATTCAACAGCTCTCTGTGCAATCTATCACTGTACAAAGGTTTATGATTAAGTGTTTAGAAATATTTTCATAAGTCTATTCTTCAATGACACACTAATTAATGAATAAGAGTGCTTAAACCCAAAGAACTTATAAACATCTACTAAGGAAGGGAAGACATCTAATATGCTGAACTGCTGATAGCTATGCACATAATTCACAATGTACTCTTCACAAATAAGAGAGGAGTTTCTGTGGGCTTCTTAATGAAATGTTACTATGTTTTAAAAAGTGAAAACAGATATTTGGGGAAAAGGAGCTATGGATAAATGTTGAATATACTTATCCTAACTTCTATTCATAATTCAACTAAATCTGATTTCCTTAGGAGAATTTGAATATATATATATATATATATATATATATATTATTTTTTTCCCTAAATCCTTTTACTCTAGTGTAATAAAATACAAGTGTGTATGCAGATTAAGTTCATCACTGGGAATTGAAAATCTCTCATTTGCAAAGAGAGTAGGATGTGAAATGGTAGCAGTTTTGAGAGTTAAAATTCCTTAGAGAGGAACTAAGAGACAAAGGATTTAAAAACTCTAAAAGAATTCAGGGATAATCTCTTCCAACCCAGCATGTTACAGATGCTGGAACCTTCTCTGCAAAGCTGTGGTTACATAAGCAAGGTCACCTATCTAACCAGTGACGACAAAGCAGTAGACTTTGGTATGAACCGATGTACTACCGTGTTATAGTTACGAAGGAATAACTTGAATTCATGTCAAAATCTGATTTCCTGCTGCAGTTTTTTACATAGCCAATTTCTATAAACATGTTTTAGAAAAATAACATTATGGCTACAGTTTAAAAACAGACAACAGCAATAGCCTGAAAGAATAGAGCTTCTATTCCAGGCAAACCATATAAAAGAATTCACCATTTCAAGACTACTGACAATAAA
Organism: Cheirogaleus medius; assembly: GCA_008086735.1. NCBI lineage: Eukaryota > Metazoa > Chordata > Mammalia > Primates > Cheirogaleidae > Cheirogaleus > Cheirogaleus medius. The sequence continues at coordinate 6,853,366 of VBSM01003200.1, read as the reverse complement.
CAGAATTCAGTTTATTCTGCTGTGAAATAATATGTCCGATGAATTTCACCACAAAATACAAATTTAAAGCATCACTGAGTAAAATTTGTAAAAAGTATCTAAAATCCCTAGTAGCAAGTAGAATATTGTCTGTCTGTCGTGTGTGGGGTGGAGGTGACACTATTGCTAGATGGTGCATTTGCTAATTCAAATGCAAACCTTGTCACTGCCCTGAGGGAGCTCAGTCTACTCTGAGACAACAGTCAATCAACTGTATTAGATGCTTAGAGCAGAGGTTCCTGCAGCAGGGAAAAGTTGAGCCAGAGATCTTTCACCTATTCCTTGTTGAATGCTTCCCTGGGGACAGGGAAGATGGGTTGAATTCTGAGAAAAAGCAGGTATTAGCAGCTGGGTTAGGATAGTTTAGGAGGAAGCATTCCAGACCCAGGTATCAGGAGGTTGAGTGTGGCTAGAGCACAGAGAACCTGGGAGAATATGGGAGTCCCACACAAGGGTACAGGATAAAGTGTAACGAGTCTTGCAGAGCATTTTAGAGGATTTTGGTTTTTATTTTAAGAGAAGTTATTTGTGAATTTTAACACATTGACTGCCACACTAGGAAAAAAACAAAACAAAACATCTTTTTTCCTTTTGGCTACAGTGTTTTATTTGAAAACAAAATGATCCTTTCTAATTTAATGAAAAATTTGTTATTTTTCATTGTTTTCTATGCATGAGTTATATGCAACTTGAAAAATAGTTCACATGGCTCCCAAAGTGAAGAGATGTGTGAGTTACATATGCTTCAAGAGGCCCTGGGCTCAAAACTAGTGTGAGTTAAATACAACTCACATATTAGTTAATGTGTTAAATAATTAGATTTTATGTCAAATATACATTTAAAAATAATCACTCAAAATCTGTGTGGACTTGGAAAAGGTTACTTGTATCTATTTCCTTACTGATACAATGATGGCTATTGTATAAATAAGATTCAGAGTATAGAATTTTATATAATGTTTAATCAATAAATGTTAATATCTTTCTAGGATCTTCTGAAATTTTGTTTTCTGAACAAGAACTTCAAAGATAATTAAACATGGTGCTTAATCCCTTCTCCATCTCTACCTATCACCTGGCCCGAGCACCCAGCACAATAATCTGTTTCCGGTGAGTACTGCAAAGATGCTGCTACTTGACTTATTAGTTAAACAATCAATTCATCTGAGTGGAACCTCTTCAATTAAAATATACAGGTGGGTGTGTTTTTGATGTGCACCCCACCCCCCAACTACACACACATATCTTTTCTCTTTTTAAATAGGACTGACAGGTTCTTTAAGCAGCATTCTGCTCAATGAAGTAAATAATTACGTTGGCAATTATTTGAAATGCACGTGAAAGACAGTAGCAGTTTGAAGCTAACCTTTTTATTGGTAAATTGTGCATTGACTGGATCTCTTTAAACTGGGTGGTTCCTGGTTGCCAGTAATATTATTTCCTTTCCAGTGCTTTGGTACCTACTCAATTTCCCTGAAGACACACTGCTATTCTGAAAAAAGAACACAAGTTTTAAAAGAAAGTACCCTGCTGTATGTGTTTTCTTTTACCCTGCCACCTTGTGAAAGAAACCTGAAACTACAATTCAATCAATGCCAATTCATTGAGGAGTTATATTTGTCAATAAATTTTCTAAATAAGACTTCAGATTCTCAAAAGCTTCTGAAATTATTTCATGTAGCAGTTTCCAATACATTGCCCCTGATTGCTATATGTACTAAGCACCAAGTCTGTAGGGGGCTTTATATTTTGCTGAGGACAACAATGGCTTTACGAGCTATTGGCAAAAGAGGAGACCCTATTTCTATTACAAGGTAATGCTTTGCTTATGGTACCTGCATATAAAAGGAATGCCTTTTATACATAGACACTTAGGTTCAGGAATTTGAGAGTTTTGGTACAGTACTATCAAAGGATACCTTAGAATTGCTTTCTTAATCAAGAATCCATTATTTTTTATTTGAATTTAACAATCTAATTTTTCCCCTGAAAATATTCAGAATTAGATCCAGAAACTAATGACATGTAATAAACACATATTCAGTGTAATTTTGCATAGGCATTAGATTCTAAAAATAGAAAGTCTTGTAGATTATTAATGAAAATAAGTAGCTAAGAGACTTCAGAAACTTAAATACTACATTAAATTTGAATTCCATTTATTACCATTACTTGTTTTGGAGGCAATCATTTTAAAAATAGACTAATTTTTTTAGGTATGTAACCTCTAATTAACCTATATTTTTATTATGTGGATTTCAACCACTTAGGTTTCCGAAATGTGTATATATTCCATTGTGATAACAATGGGTCTTGGGCTTCAATTTCATAAAATGGTTACAATTTGCATCTTACTTTCAGAAAGCTTTTTAATGTTACATTTCTCCTTTCTACTCCCTGCTAAGTAAAATAAATGGATTCACATTAGGGTTCTGACCTGTTTAAGAGTTTGCTTCTGAAGTACTATTCTTTACATAGGTAATAATAATAGTTTTATATTTAAATTACCAAATAGTGACTATGATTTACCATTAACCAAATGACACTCTGTGAGTTTGTTAGACACTCTTTCCATGTGCATTAACTCCTTCAGTTTTACTCATTAAATCTCCATAATATTGAAAATCACTAAAGGAAAAACATCTATTATAAAGTTTCTTGAACCATTTTTCATTTACTACAACCATAGGTACAATTTTCCCACAAATGAAGTATTAATATGAGCCCCCAAATAGAACAGAAAAGACTTTAATAGACATTATTGCTGCCTTTCTGCCCCAGTACCATAATGATATTCTGTCCCACTTCAGGGAGGTCACAACAAGTGATAGTGACATACCAAGGAAGTTAAGGTTTGAGAAATGTTCATCCCAGCTGAGAGGAGTATTTATCTATCATTGGCATCATCAGACTTTCTTATAGATGGTGATGAAAAGAACAGAGAAGCTTTTTTTTTTTTTGGAAACAAAACAGAGTCTCACCCTGTTGTCCGGCCTAGAGTGCCATAGCATCAGCCTAGCTCACAGCAGCCTTGAACTCCTGGGCTCAAGCGATCCTCCTGTCTCAGCCTCCTGAGTAGCTAGGACTACAGATGACCACCACCATGCTAGGCTAATTTTTTGTATTTTTAGTAGAGATGGGGTCTCACTCTTGCTCAGGCTGGTCTCAAACTCCGGAGTTCAAGCAAATCTCCTGCCTCAGCCTTCCAGAGTGCTAGGATTACAACACCCAGCCCACACAGTAACTTTTAAATAAGTTTTATTATTTTTATTCAATACTCTACCGAACATATTCTCTTCCCCCTTGGAATGCTACTGAAAAGGTATGTGATGTTAGAGTCCCAGATCTTGACAGCACCACATGCCCTATCTTTGCTCATCTTCAGATAGATGTAGCTTACTACAGTGGGTATCTATTACAGTTAGTGCATAGACCTGCTGAAAAAGTTTTGCTTTCCTGCAGAAAACAAGTCCCAAATGGCCAAGGGATGCTGTGAGACTCTGCATCCCCGGCTATGTCTGGATAGCTGCAGGGAGTTACATTTGACCTGAACTTTACCGTTCAGATACTCTATCCTCAGACTTCAGAACTGGTGTACAGAAGCATCCAGTCAAAGAAAATATAAACTCTAAAGTGTGTAGTTGCCATGTTCCACCCACAATGAGAACAAATGGAAAAGTGGAATAACCTGGAATATAAAGTGAGAAAATAAAGTAGATATTTGAAAATAAGAAAACATGCAGAGGGTTAGTGGCATCTTTTTGATTTTGAATTCTGAGAGATCTACCATGCCCTTCCTTCTGTCTCTGACACACACACACGTATGTGTATGTACCATGTATTCTTATTTAAATTCCCCCTATTTGCTCTAAGTGGTTTTTGTTGACAATAAGCGTAATTATCAATAATAAGTGCAAATCTTTCAAAAATGTTTTTTATTATTTTAAAGGTGTGCAAACTAATTTGCATTGGATTTTATAAGGCGGATTCTTTATATTCAGTGATTGCTTTTCGTGTATTTTATGTACAGTTATATTTTTGTTGCCCTTAATTCCAAATTTTGCTTGTTGTTAGATCAAAACATGTCTTCTTTTGAGCTGACAACAATTTCTCTATATCTTAGCCCCATAATATTAAAGATAACATCTGTTTTCATAATTTCCTATCATACTTGCTTTCTACTCTATTTTAATGAGGAAGATACTCATTGCTGCAGTCCCCAACCCTGCCCGCCCCAACACCATGGCCCAGTACCAGTCTGCAGCATGTTAGAAACCCTGCTGCCCTTGACCCTCTGAGTTCATCTATAGAAAAACTGTCTTCCATGAAACCGGTTCCTGGTGCCAAAAAGGTTGGGGACTGCTGTCCTCATGGTAATGCACTGCAGTAGCAGTTAGTCACACAGAATCCCAGGGGAATCAGGAGATGTAATTCTCTTGCAAACATATACATAGAGAATGGTTTATTAACCATTAAAATGTTAAAGTTAACTTTTAACAGCCCCGCTCTAACTTTATCTCTCTTAATATATAGTATTATTTCTACATGTTTGAATTATCATCACATGGAAACTCATCCATATTCTTTGGTTCAGTTCATAATATTTTATATATATATATATATCTCCATAATTTACCTAAATAATTGAAATTTATTGAAAGAAAAACACATGAAATCCCTATAAAATGTTGCCTCTGTAGTTCATTTTAACCATTCTTAATTATAATGCCCACCTAATTTTACTCATTACTAAAATCATCTTAAACTCAATTATTGGGCTTTTTTCCCCATTCTCTGTCTCCCCTTTCCAAAGTTGTACAGAAATCAATGTACTTCTTCTATCTCATAAATCTTAGTAATAGCAAATCAAAGGCCTTGGCCTAGAGTTGAGACAGAAAACCATATTTTAGGCCGGGCGCGGTGGCTCACGCCTGTAATCTTAGCTCTCTGGGAGGCCGAGG
>VBSM01003200.1:6830760-6848266 GCA_008086735.1 Cheirogaleus medius | reverse complement strand
AAAAAAAAAAAGCCAAATACATATTCTTGTATTTATTTTCATTTGTATTTCACAGACATTATTCTTCAGGATGAGGCTAAAATAGAGTTTAAGAAAAAGTAAATCAATGAAAGGAACAGTATCAGTGGTATGGTAAAAATTATAATGATGGGAAGCACATTAACCAAGATTGGAAAACATTTAAAAAATAAAAACAAAATTATTTCTTAGGCCAGTAAGTAACATAGTGCAACTGAAATTTAAAACGAAGAATTTTTGTCCCAGATTAGTAAAGCAGGATTTGGGTTTGAGTAATGGGAGATAAGGGGAAGTTGAGAGTTGGATAAAGATGGTGAGATTAGTGGGAAGAAGATGAGGCAATCAATATGAAAATAGTTTATATATAAAACAAAATAATAAAGGAGAATGAGCTGTGCCCAAAACAGTAAATTTCTTATAAGTTAGGTATGACACTAGTGCTCCAGAGAGAATGGTGTATGTACTAAAAAAAAGAGACCATTTGGGAAGGAGGAAGTGATATCACTAGGATTTTGTGTTCATGATGCTGTGGACTTCAACAAATGTACATTCTTAATTCCCTATAATTATTAGGGCCCCATCCTATTCTGTGCAAAAACTCAATGAAAATTGAGCAACATGTAGAAACAATGTGGCAAAATGTTTATTTATGATAAATATTTATAATAATTTTTATTTCTGAAATCCTAAAACATTGAGGCAGGCATTAAAAAAAGGGGTCAGCTAAAAAAAATTATTGAAAGGATGACCTCAGAGTTCTCTGCACAGAGACACCTGAAATTCATGTGTTGGTGATTTGGAGACTCAACTAATCCATATATTTATATGTGATCCCTATCAAGACACTTGATGGCTCTAAGCCTTGGTTTTCTTATCTATGAAAAAATTGCAATAATAAAATGGAATTGTTGATGAGGAATGTAGTTAATGGAAAATACAGATAATACACTAGAATTATTAATAAGGAATATAGATAATGAGTTGAAATATTGATACATACCTTATAGCTATCATTATGTTATAAAAAAGATTTTTGACCCAATAATATTATTCCAGACCAACATGCTTTCAAATCAACAGAATAACAGTCTGAGTTTCAAGAGCTTAAAATCATACCATTCCTTTATACTTCCCACAAACTAGTCTATGAAGAAGCACTCCATCCTGTTAATAGAATAATTAAATTTAAGAGAAAAAAAATGGAAAATGGAAAAAATATGTGACAGATGAACTCATGATGAGCATTGAAGCCAATTAATCATAATATTAAATTTAAAATACTAGTTATAAATGTGGGTGTCAAGTGAAATTTACCATGCCAAAATCATTCCTAAAAGACATAAAATATAACAATAATATTTTAATAACAATAGTAGGGGCTAAAAAAACCAGATTCCATTTACAAATCATGTGAATGAACAAAAATTAATAGAATTTTCAAATTACACATAGAAAATTTTAAAAAATTAAATTTAATCTTTGATATTGATAATTGGAAAAATAAAAGTATAAATTATACACCTAAACATACACGTGCATACATTTAATTATGTCAAAAGTAATCAAAAACTCAAAAAGCAAGATATTTTCAGGGAAAATTATAGATATTCTGAAGGGAAATGCTTCACATTATCACTGTTCCCACTCATAGTATACACAATTTCTGCTAAATTATTTGTTTCATATTGCAAGCAATACTATAAGAAAAGTTTTCCTGAATCAGATAGATGCTAGTGTGTAAGTACCCAGACACATTGAGAAGAGTCACAGACCTGGTTGAAATAATGCAAAGGATAGCCCTTCTAATTCTTCTTGTCTCTCCCCCTAGCCTCAAATTCCTGTTGATTTTATACCATCATCCATTTTGGAGTTCAGAAATTTATCAAAATTTATTGCAAAATCATTATATAGACATGGGTTTAAAATTTACTCAGAATTTTAGTTACTAACAAAAAGAAACTGCTCCTCCACCTGACCAAATAAAAATTACCACTAGAAATAGAATTGTTAAAAGAACGATATCTCTTATACCGTATCACTGAAAAGCTAATTCTGCCAGGGATTAGGATAGAGGAGTTAAAAACAAAATAATGGCTCTCTCCATATAGTACACGTCTTTCCTCTCTTCCCTCTTTCTTATCCCCTAATATGGATATGTCTTTAAGTACATTTTAGTTAAGAATCTGAAAGGATTATTTTTCAACCCCTTAAAAGAAAAGACAAAACAATTCCGCTTCCTATGAACTAATCACTATATAAAATAATATTTGAACTCAGGAAATTCAAGGTCTATAAACAAAATAAAAGAAATTGGTTAATAAAAAATAGAGTTAATACACTTTTTAAAAGAACTATCTGGTTTAAAATGTATACTTGTATGTTTAAATCTAAGCATTAATTTTAGCTTTAAGTTTGGGTAATGACTAAGTATTATTATAATTTTTCAATTTGTCTACATTTATAAAATATTTTCATAATGTTTACTTATAATTCCTCAGGATAAGTACATTTTCTAGGTGGTCTTTAATATTAGATATTTTACCTTACTTTCCAAATTAAACTTCTGAAATTATTTTAAAATTTAATTCCAATTCTATATTGTGTTTCAAAAGAATCTGTCTTATTTTTCAGCTGAAACTTTTTGTAGAAATAGGTTGATATTGAGAGTTTTCACTTATAATTCACTTGGAATTTTTAGAAATAAATGGTTGTCAGGTCACTGAATATATTCTATGAAATCCAATGAATATTTTATGTTTTATGAAACCAAGTTAGCAGTAGATAAGGAAAGTTTTATGTTATTTCTTTAGAAATGAAGAAAAAGTTTAAATATACCTTTAATTATATGAACTATATAGCCTTTTAAAATGAAGACTGCTCTTGGAAATTTTAATGAAAACTTCAACAAGAGAAGCCAAATAAGCAATGAGAATGTCAGTTTGATGAGTATTCATAGCATTTGGTAGAATTTTGGGTAACAAACTAAATATTCAATAAGTTTTCCTTAGAAATGTCATCCTTCTTCTATCTCATCTTTGAATAACCCTGTCTCTTCAATTCTCTCTTTGCATTACTTTTCTTGTCCTCCCTCTTTGAATGTAACAATGTTATTTTAATTATTTATTTTAGATAACCAGTATTTCTAAGAGAAGAAGAAAACAAAAATCACAAAGAGGTAAGAATAGTCAACTGATACTTGGAGTTTGGTTATGTGTAGTTGTCTTGAATGCCTAAATCTTTGACAAGTGAAGGAACAAGTTGGTGTCTTTCGCCACATCCATGAAATTTGTGTAGTTGAAGTATTGAAGGTTGAGTAACAGCCAAAAGAAAGGAAAAGGTTCAAGAAGCCAAATTTATGAATCCCAGAGCTCATTTCTGTACTGTAAAGTCTAAAATGTAGATAACAAGATAGAGAGTCATCATCTCTGGAAATATTTGTTGTTGTCTCATAACGATAATTTTTGCAGAAATAACAGTATGTTCCTATTTTCTCTTGTTTTGTGTTATCATGCTTTCTTCTATGATTATTCCTTTATATTACTTAACTCACTAACATGGGCACTAAAATTAATTTTGTGTATCATATTATTGCCACAGGAATGATTAATAAAAATTTCAAAACCTGAAATGATGCATCTGATTATGTTTTATGTAGGTATCAAGTGAAGTGTTATATTTAAGAACTGAGAAAAATGACGAGTCAAAGCCAGGTTTGCAAATAATTGCTGAATAATTGAGATAGTTACCATTTCTACTCAAGGTAAGGAAAAAAAATGTTAACTAAATTAGCATCATTGCATATTATATAGAGAGAACTGGATTGTTGTTACATTTTTATTAGCCAGAAAGTTAAAGTATGTATCAATGAGGGAGCATTCTAACTTAAAAACTAGATGAGTTTTCTTTAAAACAACTGATGTATGAGTACAGAAGAAAACGTTCATTAAACAAATATGGCAAGTGCTATTATAAAGATACCTTGAAATAGAATTACAAATTAATTCATAGTTTTGCTATAGTATATGGTAGAACATGACATTTCTTATTTTCACCTCTTAGAATTTTGAATGTAGGTGCTGCTTCTGCAAACAGTGGTGAGGAAATCATCTGTGACTAAAGGCCTCATTTTAAAGAGAGAGGCATAGGGGACACACAATGAAGTGTCAGGTGATGAAGAGAAGTTCTGAAAATGAAATCCTGAGATACGTTGCCTAAGCACAATAGGGAACCCCAAATAGCACCCTTAAAATGTACCACTATTAAGACACTTAAACCCTTGCTCATCTGTACATGGATATGTAGCAAAGACATTTTCTTTCAAATTATCCTCATATTGGGTCAGTTTATATAACTTACTACTGAAAAAATAAGTTCATTGTGTATGACAGTCATTAAGTTTTAATGAAAGTCTGCCTTCCATAAAGGAATACTCTTAAAGAACAGCTTGTCCTCAGAGACTTGAGCTGTCTAAAAGTGTTTTTTTACCATATATTCGGAGGAGAATATTCACTTGGAAATATTTAAGTGACATAAATTTACTCTAGAGGGTGACAATTTCATTGAAAGAAATTCAATTTTGAATGTATTAGGGGTATCCTTTAGAGACTTTTGGTGAGTATCATTTTTGTTTTCGACTCTCCTGAGGGTGGCTACAGTGTGTATCCGAGTACGTATCATTAAATAGTTATTCATGACTAAGCATTTTTAGTGTGTGAAAAACACTTAAATGAGAATCAGATTTGGTAACACTGTAGAAAGAAATATGTGTCATCAGTCATTCTAAAACATACACTTCACCAGAATCCAGTCTTAGAACAGATCTGCAATTGATAATTCATTTTCCCTCCTTATTCATATAATTGCTTTTTATTGAGTTGATTAAAATTCCACACATTGATCTGAAACAAATACCAATTGGCTGTAAGTTCAAGTACATTTAAAACTCAACTAAAAAAAGGCTATTAAATTCTGGGGAAAAAAAGATAACCTCTACCCTTCCTCTACAGTAGGATCAAACTAAATAACAAATGCCATTGCTATAGATAATTATCAGAGTCCAAGCTACATATTAATTACATGTTTCTAGGTTGGACTTTTACTTTGTGGGTACTTGGGAAATGCATATTCCTTTTAACACCTCATAATGATATAATTGTCACAAGGAACCTCAGGTGTATTCTAGTTTGGGAATCACAGACAGAATGTTAACAAAGGAACAGTAGCAGACCTGGAAAATCTGAATTTCCTCTGGAGTCCCTATATTATAACATCTTCTACACCCCATAATAACATGTTGGCTTACTCATTAGTTTGAATTATATATGTCATTCATTCACTCATATATTCATGAAAGAAGCAATTATTGATTACTTGTCATATGGCCATACTGAGTGCTTGTTATATGTAAAACACTCTGGGGAGTGTTGAGACAGGAAAACAATGAATTAAGAATACAATGAATTAAAACTCACACAAATATATGGTAATAATCTGTCAACTAAAATTTCTATTACTTTAATATTAATTTTTTTAAAAACACAAATGTGACCATTTCATTCTCCTATGCAAAAACTGTCAATGTTCACCTCTATACTCCTTGCCAAAGCAGTTGCTGAGAGAAGAAAGTCTAACTTTCAATTCATGACTTAATTCCCAGTATTTATTTCCAGGTATATGTTTTCTATTAATATTATTCCTCTTTACATTACCATTTATATTATCTAAATCAAACAGTTTACTTAGCTAACTGGTTTTGGAGTCCCATAAAACTGGTTTAAAAATACCAGTTCTGCTATTTTGTAGCCAGTGATTCTTGCACAGGTTACTTTGCTTTACCTTATGAAGTTGATTGGTACCTAACTCGTAAGATTGTTGCAAAGGTCAAGTGAGAAAACACATAAAGTACATATCCTCCTTAGGATAGCTAACACAGGGCAGATGCACTGTACATCTTAATGCCAGTTGCAGTATTTATTATAGATAAGTGTACATTTATGAGTATGTATTGAACTCACATAATCTGGGTCAAACTTTGCCTCTTCCACTTTCTAGCCTTGTGAACTTACATAAATTACCTAATATCTCTAACACTCATTTTTAAAGTGAGAAAATTATGGTACTTATCTCTAACGATTTTGTGAGTATTAAATTAAGTAAAACATATAAAATTAACATGTCTGGCACATAGCACTCAAGAATGTTTTTTAAAACAACTTGCATGTTATAACATTATCATTATTGTTAGTTTCCTCTTAATATATATTGTGCATTCATGTCTTCATACCTTTTTTCACATAGTTGCTTTTCCTAGAATATACAGATCTTTAGCTATCTTATTTGGAGCTGGAGATTTTGAGCCTCTGAGGCCTTCAGCTGGATCTGAGCTCTCTCTTCTAACCTCTTAAAGTACTTTATCCAGAGGACTTTTTTATGACATGTTTCAGTTCTTACATTGTTGCATAGACATTTGCAATATTACTTATGGGATGTTTCAGACATATAGAAAGCTATAGAGAATAACAAAATGAATATCTGAGTTCCCATTGCCCAACTAAAGAAATATAACTTCTGCCCATCAAGAGACGCTGTAAGAACAAATAACATTGGAAAAGACAAACCGCAGAACAGGAGTAGGTGTTTGCAACTAACTCAGCCAACTGAAGCTGCTCTCTATTCCTCCCTGACGAGGCCTGCCATATAAAATACAGGATGCCCAGTTAAACTGGAACCTCAGATGAATACCAAATAATGTTTTAGTGTAAATTTGTACCAAATACTGCATTCCTCTACTTTCTCAGAGGACTTCTCTTGTAAATTCGTCATTCATCACTTCCCTGAATTTCTTTACACTTTTACTAACTACATGTGTTGTTAACCACCACATAAGAGTTTTCCATGTTTTAGGTGATAAATGGTAACATACGGAATGCATTTTCTGCATCTTGCTTTCCTTGCTTTCTCAGCACTTTTGTAAAATGGTTCCATGTTTACAGATATTTAGATATTTCTATTATTTGTCATTATCAAAAGTACTAATATAGGTATTCCGTAAATGTGTATATTAGAGTTTCTCTAGGGATTATGATGAATTCTCCCATTGCCAGCAGCCTGCTTTGTGTCCTGGCAGTTTGACATTTATGGACTTCACCAAGGGGCTCCTTCACCCTGGCTTCTGGTTGGTTAGGTCAACGTAAGGCACTCATAGGAGATCAGAGGGCAAGAGGAGAATGAGGTTGACTTATGTATTTCCTGGGCTCCCTCCCTCCTGAGCTACCTCACATGGCTGTTTTCCCTTTTTGAGAACCACAGCGCCTGTTAGGCACACTTCTTTACAGCTACTACACTTTCTTCTGGTTTGAGTAACCTCTCTCTCTGAACTTCTAGTAATAATTCCTGCTGACATAAACACTGGGATACTACAATCCTGTGTTGATTTTTCTTAAGCCTGCCCCAAATTTTGTAGATGATCCCCATATGAAATTGTCCTTACTTATCTGGTTTGAGCGTGTCAGCTATTTCTGGCTAAGACAGATCTTGCCAAACTGCTCTCCATAGGTGTTGCACCAACTTACATTTCTCCCATACATTTCTATGAATTCCCATAGCTTTACATTATCTCCCATATGGGTAATATCAGACTTTTAAATTTTTTGCAAAATTAATGTTTGTTGTATCTCATGGTTTTAATACATATTTCTTTGAGAACTATTGAGTTAGAGTAAGTTTTGAATTTTTATAGGCAATTCAGTGTCCATTTATTTCCTAATAATATTTTTACTTATTTTTCTGACGTGTGGTTGGTCTTTTTCTTATTCATTTTTGACAGTCCTTTACATATTCTGAATTTTATTCCTATGTCAGTAATAGCCAATATTTTCTCACATTCTGCAGGTTATATTTTCACCATAATAAAATGGTACCTTTTGATGCCCAGAATTTTAAAATGTTAACACGGCCAAATTGATCAGCCTTTTCCTTTATGGTTTATGCCTTTTGTCGTAGTATAGATATTTATCTATATGGCTTATCCTCCCGAAAAGACTATAAATTCTGTGTGGGCAGAATAAATATATAAGTATCTAATTCAACTTTATGTCCCGCAAAGCACTTAGCTTCGTGCTTTGCACATAGAAGAGATAAAGCACAGATAAATACTGTCCAAAGAATGAGTGAAAATAGCTTAACCCTCAACCACCTCTTCCCAATCCTCAGTAAAAAAAAAAACAAAAAAAAAAAACAACTCCAAAGCAGAATTCTATTTAGAATAGAGTGATTTCCCCAAATGCAGAAAGTTCTTTAGTCTTTTGGAATATCCCCCAAATATTGAGGAAACAGAGGAAAAGAATATATTAATGGAGAACATATTTGTTCTTCTCACTTCTTTTTTCATGACAGTGGGTATGATCACTGTGGAAGAAACTTTTGAAGATGCTTTTGGAATAAAAATTTGTACATAATACTTAGTATGCACAAAGAGGGTTGTTTTATAAATAAATAAATGTACATATATTATTTCATGATACTCATATATATCATATATATTTTTTTTACTTTTCAATTTTTCTTGCAAAGTAACTCATCCTACAGGGTCAAGGAATCTGGGCTTGGTTTGAAGGATGACAGCTCATGTATCTTCACAGATGAACAACAATCATGATGTGGGCCAAGAGTCTGCCCAAACTAGCTGAATGTTAGAATCACTATAGAAATTTTATAAACGAAGTGCAAAACCCAGAAATAACAGATCAGCAAATAGTTCAGATGGCTCCTAGGGGTATATGTATATGTATGTGTGTGTGTGTGTGTGTGTCTGTTTGTGTGAAGACCCCCAGCTTTCTTTCATGTATGGCCATGTCAAGGAACAACTTTACTAAGATTTAAATACTTGCCTCATCAGGAGAACTCAGTCACAGCTGACAGATATTAACTGACCTGACAAATAAAAAATATATTAAGGTAAATGCTTTGTTTTCCTCCCACTTGGCAGACACAGTCCTTCTTCTTTTCCTATGATTCCAAAGCTCTCGTTCTCTGAGGACATTGAGAATGAAAGCCTCTAGCTCTTACCCTTCACTGATTATCTGTCTCTCAGTTTTAATTCTATCTTTGAGAATTAATAAACAATATGACATTGATTCATAGAAGGGGGATATACCAGTGAGAGTATTTTGAAGAAATCATATGTGAAATTGTGACACTATAAAAGAGATAACCTATTAGGATTTTGCCAACACAGATAATTTTTCATACACAACCACCAAATAACCGTGATTATAACCTTCCTTTTAACAATTTTTAGAGGCAAAACATATTTTAAAAAGATTAATTAGAGTAGCCTGATGATGATATCTTCTGACCTCTGCCATAGCATGGGGAGCTAGATTCTCTATAATGTTCTCTACAAGTATTTTAATCTCAACCCTGACTCACTGAACAGCTTGAAAATTTTTCACTCATGAGTTTCAGGATTATAGCTCCTTCAGAAAGACAAGTTGTTTATTTGATACTCCAGGGGTGAATTAGCAATTGAGCTAAGTAGCTTTTTAATTGTGGGCAGAATTTCTTCTTTTAGCATCACCCTGATAAACACAACCACTTGCATAATCCTAACATTGGCATGCTGACTTTGTTCAGAAGGCAGTCCTGATGCATTAGAAGAGGCAGCTGGGTGGCACAGTAAATGTGTCATTTGCTATTTAACATCTCTGTGACCTGGATTTAAATTTGCTGTGGCACAAAATACAACCTCAGTTCTCTCTCAGAAAGCTATTAAGTCATTCGCAGTAAGCCTTGTGGAGACTCTGAAAGACTTTGGGTTCTTTGCCTCCCAACACCCACTCTTATTTGCAAAGATGGCAAAGTAGTTTATTTCTCTTACAGGGATTGTTTAAAGGGGAAAGAATGGGCTTGACCGATCAATTGAAATGAATATTTATCATTGTTTGTATTTTTAAAAATCTGTCTACTCTGTTTCAACCAGGATTCTCAGAAATAATATAACTGTATTGTGAGTAATTTTTAATCAAGCTGTTTTTCTAGAACATAAGTTTTGTTTTTTCATCTGTAGAGTGAAGTCAGATTAAAGTGAAAAGCTTTAAAATAAAAGTGTTTCCTTCCCTAAAAACATCATTACCTACATGCTACCATATCATATTGTCCTTTAACTTATAGCTAAACGTCAGAATGCATTGCAGCCGCAACTTTATAAATTCTGACTAGTGTAAAACCCTGCTTTTTATTAAATTAA
Organism: Cheirogaleus medius; assembly: GCA_008086735.1. NCBI lineage: Eukaryota > Metazoa > Chordata > Mammalia > Primates > Cheirogaleidae > Cheirogaleus > Cheirogaleus medius. The sequence continues at coordinate 6,838,002 of VBSM01003200.1, read as the reverse complement.
TTCTAAATGTACTTTTCTTTAAATATTACATGTTAGTACTCCTTTTATACAGGGAAATAATGCATTCTTGATTTCTCTTGAATCAAAAATTTAATGTCTCCTTTATTCTTATTCTTCTAATATGCCATTCAATTTATACCAACAATGGATTAAGCTTACCATCTATCATTAGCCAAGCCGTCAAATCCATTTGTAATTTTTTTTTTATTATTTTTTTTAGTTCTACCTTTATCCCCTTGGTCTTTTCCTAGGATATCAGTCTCTCATTTGAAGTTGGCAAGAGACATCATCTACTGAAAAAGAGCTTTTGTTCACTATAGCAGACAAGGTGCTAATTGTTTCTAATGACCTCAAATAAGCTTTGTTGTTGGTTAAGAATGCCATTCAGAATGGTGGCAACCTTTGCTTTTTGCCTTACTTGTAAGTCAAGCCAGAACTGTCCAAAGCAAAGACTTTCATTCATTGATAGAATTTACTTACATATTAATAGTCACATACTAATGAGATAATGAGCTATGCTTCCACCATCACCATGACTTCTTGACTGTCCATTATGTGTTGTTAATGTGTCAACCTGGTCATTTTCAAACATGTGTACATATTGGAATCACTTGAAGATCTTTTTACAAATATGAATTGCTGTACTGAAAAGAATTCTATTGAATCAAAAGCTCTAAACCAGTGCTGTCAAAATGAAATATAATGTGAAACACATAGATCATTTTACATTTTCTGAAACCCCTATTAAAAAAGTAAAAATCAACTCACAATAAGGCAGATTAATAAGGGAAACAAAAAAAAGAGAAAAACAAATATAAATAAATAAATAAAATAAAAATTAAAAAGTAAAAAAAGTGAAATTTATTTTAAAATATAGTTTATTTAATTCAATATATCCAAAATATTATCTCAACATACGATCAATATTTAAATATTATTAATGAATAATTTTATATTTTTTATATTCAATCTTTGGCATACATTTTATCACTACAGAATATCTCAGTTGGGACTAGGCATATTTCAAGTAACATGTGGCTGGTAGCTACTGCACTGGCCAGCATTTGAAGGAAGTAAGCAAGTTGCTTCAAAGGCAGGTAGTCATTGACTACACGTGAAGGAAATTATGTCATGTATCTTAAGAGTCTGTAAAATGTGAAGAAACAGACCTTCCTCCCAAGAAGTTTATTTTGTAGTGGAGTCATATGTATATAGATATATGCATAAATAAGTATAGCACAGCACACCAGAAATATTTAATTCCCTAATCTCTCTTCCTATTTGTTTCATAGAATTATATCATTGATAAGTGGAATTATTATATTACTATTCTCCACTTTAGTTTGTACTGTGTGGATCAGGGCAAGAGAAACCTGAAAATATTATCTCTATATACATTAAGTCAAAACTGATGAATCTTTACAATAATCCAAAGAGCATAGATAGATCACATAAATTGTATTAGGGCTCAAAACCACTCAATGAACACTATTTTAAAAGCATATTATCTGAAAGAATATTACCTTATTTAATTAATAGTTAAATTGAATAGATCTTTCAACAATAACTTGAATCAGCTCAGCTTTTTATTATTAAATTTAAACTCGAATTCCCAATTAAAAGCTGTTCATGAAGTGAAAATATGATTAACTATAAATACTAAAGCAGCATAATTTAAATTCTTAATTTAGTTACTTCATGATGTATAGCAAAATGCAGCATTTGAAGTAATTATTCATAAAATTACTTGGAGATAATTATAAGGCAACCAAGAGGTAATTTGGCCAAATTAAATTTAAATGAATTTCCTAAACTTGTAATCATTTTTTCAATGAGTCATTAGAACAAAGGATTTATGTAAAAATATGAACTCTTGTCTTATTTTGTTGGGTCCTGCTCTTTGACACTTTATGTTTTTGACATAGAGAAAATCGTCCTCTCTTTACCACACAGCTTTCGCTCCCCGCATTTTGACTGTTTCAAAACAAGAGACAGGACAAAAGTTTCCCTAGTAGATTAAAATTCTAAATATACATAATATCATTTTTTCCTTTTAAATATATTTCAACCAAATATGATGGGTTTAAAAAAAAAACACCCCGATCTTTAGTATGTCTTACAGGCTTTTGATGTCTTTAATTGATATGGGCCAATAGCTCAACAGAATACATTTTAAATTAAAATACATAATTGTTTCCAACAACATTAAGAAAGCAAGATGTGCATTATCCTGTTTTTCTTGAGTTTTCCATTAACCAAAGAATGATATCCTCTATCTCTTGTATGGCAGACAGTGTTGAAAAATGGTGAGGAGAAAGAAAAGTGGAAATTCTCCACTTCTTAGTTTATTTTCAATAATAAGATTTGAAATGGTATGATTTCCAAGAATCTCATAAATAGCAATGTCTTCATGCAAATGTAATATTCGTTCTTAAAAATCCCAAATATTTGTCACTTTTCTTATCTGCCTTAAGAAACATAATTTAGATCTCCCTTGTTATTTGACAGATGAAGCCATCCATGTCCTCTTGAAGGTAAATTAACTTGGCCAAAGTTATCATACGCTTGATGGAGGTAAAGCAGATAATGAAATTTATAGATCTGGACTCAGCTTTACTATTGTGTTTATAAATGAAAAAAGTATACTTAATATGTGGCATATTTCAAGATGCTTTCAATTAGATTTCTCAACAAAGACTGCTCATATTACCTTTGGTATTTTGAAGATGTTTAGTAAAGGATGGGTAACTTCCTTAGAAGCAGGTAAAAAGCAATTTCATTGAAACATATGAAATCACCAATACACAGCAATTTCTAACCTACAAAAATGACACTTTTATATGGTGCAGCAGCCTAACAGTTTTCTGTGTAGAAAGGCACAGCTTATTTGTTGAGTACAATTCATAGTTTACTCTGAATTAATAAGATATCTATCGTCTTTCTTCATCAATCCTTCAGGTAGATGACAGCATTATCTAATAATTGTAGGGCCAAAATATTTTTTTAGAAAGCATACGTGAGGGAAAAAAATAAGTCAAGGTTCAGTTTAACAATGGTGTCTTTCATCTGGAATGTAAAAGATGTCAATATACTTCATCCTGAACATTAAAAAAAGCCATATTTGCTTTTGCTGTTAATTCACCTTCTCCCACTATAGTTTTATAATTAACCAGAAAGTGCTTGATGTTGTCCGTATAGACATGTTCACATTGCACTGAAGGCATTTTTGTACAAATATTCACCTTTAGCCAACAGTGGTGACAGTCCATAGCACAGTTGCTAAGTGTCAATACTGGTGCCTCTATTGTGTTTTCGTGAGTCCAAATAAGGAATTAAGGATTCAAAAGTATGATCAAAAATCCCAATATATTTGTATTCTATAAACACAGCATTTCAAGAGACTCAATTACACTACAAAAGGGTATATAAAGATTAGCTACAAAGATATCTAATAATTTATTGCCATATGAGGTTAAACTTTAAGCCAAAAAAAATTTAGCTAAAGATAATTGCTATTTGTGTATGTAAATGGCATAATCTTAAATATTATCTATCCCTCCGTCCTTCTTGTGCAATGATAGCTAAAGGGAATATGATTGGTTTGCCTTCACAATTTTGTGAAGTATACATTCATTTTTAATATTCCTTTCAGGACCCAGAATAGCATTTTATAAGTAATGATTTTCCAACAAGTCATAGTAAAACAAAAAGATGCATACTTTTTAAATCTAAAATAAGTGTTTTTTAATCATTAGACATTATTTGAAGCCAAAGTGACCTTTGATAATACAGGAGTTTTTTCCTCTCTAAAATAGCTTATAGGCTAAAGAACTTGGAAAAAAATTCCTATATTTACCAAAGGATGACTTGTTCAATAGGTTCCAAGTATTAGGCATATAAAATATTACATAATTTTGAACAGAATACTTTTTCTCTGTTTGAACTCTGTGTCTTACCATAGATAAAAAGGATATAGATAATATATTTTCTTCTTTCTACTTTGGAGATGTGCTGGAACCTGAATATATCAATTTCAATCATATGTTTTAATATTGCTTGAGAATAATCAACTGACCATCTGTTCATGCTATTTTGAACACCTACAATAAAACAAGATGTGAGAGCAAGGAAGAAAATTCTGTTATTTTTTTTTAAAGAAAAAGCAAAGCCTTGGCCAACTCTCAGAAATATTATTCTCATTACTGAGACAAATTTTATGCCATAAGCTCATTGTTGAAATATTAAGGTGCTAAAACTGTTAAGTAGAGAGAAATGAATATATTGTTTTATCACTGACTAATCCTACCAAGTAGCATCTTTCATACTCAAGGCTGGTTTTAAATCAACACTTACAGCTTCTATCTAGTGAGACTTAACTATTTTTCAAATTATTATACTTAATTTTTTTTATTAGGTGAAGAGGGGTGTTAGGTTAGTGGGGCAAGGCTTTTATTCATTATTAAACTATTTCATTCAATGAATATTTGAGTATCTATAGCATATAGCGATAACTAAAACAGAACAAAATTCTTCTTGTTTTCATGGATCTTATAATCCACTAGAGGGAAAAAGATAGTGAGCAAAACAACATATATCATTCCAGGGAGTGTTAAAATGCTGTGAAGAAAAACAAAGCATGGTGAGTAATGGGAAAGGGGGTTGTCCAGTATTTTATTAATAGAGTTGTCAGTTATGTCCTCTTGGATAAAGTGACATTAGAGCAAACACCTGGGAGAAAGAGCTTGTGAGATCAGAGCAGAAAACTAGGAATCATAGATCCTGAATCAAAAAGTAGAAGGAGCCAATTCGTACAGCACCTGGTAAACCACGGTGGAGACTTTAACTCAAAGTGAAATGGAAAATACTGAACATAAAAATTAACTGTTTTTTTTACTGATGATACACCCCATCACGAGATTGTCTCTACAAGGAACATGTATTCTTCTGTAAGCTGCTCTACCTATTCAACCTCTTCATGTCCCAGAAATCCATCCTTGGAGGCTGCTGGTACCCTCTTCTACCAATAAGACTTTGAAATCATCTTCTATACAGATGGTCAAAGGCCCTGGAGTCTATCTTACCTCACTATATTTCTGCCACACTGTCAGATAACAGCACCCCACAGATGTTCCAGTAGAAAAAAACAGTATGCATAGAAAGATGCATCCTTTTGTAAATGTAAAATTAAATTTTTTTAATCATTAGAAATTATTCCAAGCCAAAGTGACCTTTGATAACACTTTCTGTGCTCCACAGGTCTCTAGTATGTAGAAGGCAGAGAGAGACAGACTTTGTGCTTCAGCCAGAGGACAAGAAGGTACTGGCCTTTATATTCTGCCTAAAACAGTTTTCCTGAGGCAAGCAGATTCCAGTCAATTCCATTATGTCCCTGTACAGTTGTTCCAGCTTTGTCTAACACAATGGTCTTTCGTGCTCCTGGAAGATGACTATCTCCTTTTCCATACTCAACCTCCTCTTAATTCTTGAAGCTACTGGAATTGATGCCAAGGTGCTTCACATAGAATTGATTTTTGCTCATTATCGATTTGAGGGCCCTTGCTTCTTCCCTTACTGCTTCTTATTTTCTCTATGTTCTGGGTACTTAGACTAGACAACTACACACAAAAATATGTGGTTTAACTCTCTCCTTATAGGTAAACAAAAGCCCCAAGCTCAAGCTGTTAGTTATGATTGGTCAACACTGTAAATCGCAAATGCTTTATTAAAAACAGGAGCAGTTTCAAATGCCATAGTGACGTGGATAAATAGAGGGAGGTATCTGAAATAATAAAAATATCATTGGTAATGTAAAATCTCATCTTTTTAAAAGGTTCCATTTAATTCATTATAGGACTATAATTAAGAACAGTTATTGGATGAAATATAGAATATAAGAGCAATTTTAACACACAAATCTCAATATATTTTTTATTCAAGTGTTAGATTCTTATTCATTTTAATCTATTCATATATATGTTGTCCTTATTTATCTTTGGACACATAAAATTTAGAAAAGTATATACAAGATAATAAAAGAACTTCTAAATTTTCCATGTTGAGTTGGGGTGTGGGGTGCTATTTAAACAGTTGGTAGGCCGGACGTGGTGTCTTATGCCTGTAATCCTAGCACTCTGGGAGACTGAGGCAGGAGGATCATTTGAGGGCAGGAGTTTGAGACCAGCCTCAGTAAGACTGAGACCCCGTCATACTAAAAATAGAAAAACTTAGCCTGGTGTGGTGGCATGCACCTGTAGTCCCAGCTACTCAGGAGGCTAAGGCAGGAGGATTATTGGACCCCAGGAGTTTGAGGTTACTGTGAGCTAGGCTGATGCCACCGCACTCTAGCCCGGTGACAGAGTGAGACTCTGTCTAAACAAACAAACAAATAAACTGTTGGTAGATGGAAATCCTTATGAAGTAACATAAATAGTGAATTTGTCCTTATGTAGAAATGCAATGTCAATGAAGTTTTCATAGTAATTTATAACATCTCTTGCATAAAGAGAACATGTGTACTTATTTATTATTTATTTAACATGAACTGACTTGCTACATATAGAAATGGTATTTCTATATATATTTATTATAAGCCTTGTTAGCTTGTGCAAGTGGTTTTACATGTCTTTAGTTACGACTGTTTGGCAACATGAACTAAGAAATAAATTACACTATGTCTCATTTTGAATGTGGTGAATTGGATCACATTATGTGTTTCTTTTACTTTAGTCTCAAATTTTAAAAGTATTAAAACAGAAAAACATTGTGGTTTTAATTTGCATTTTTCTGATGATTAGAGATGATGAGCATTTTTTTATATGTTTGCTTGCTGTTATTCTGTCTTCTTTGGAGAAGTTTCTGTTCATTTCCGTTGCCCATTTCTTGATGGGATTGTTTGATTTTTTCTTGTGAATTCTTTTAAGTTCTAGATAGATTCTTGTTATTAGGCCTTTATCAGTGGTGAAGAGAGCAAATATTTTCTCCCACTCTGTGGGATGTCTATTTGCTCTACTGATAGTTTCCTTGGCTGTGCAGAAGCTTTTTAATTTGATCAGATCCCATTTGTTTATTTTTGATGCAGCAGTGATTGTCTTGGGGGTCTTCCTCAAAAATTCTTTGCCTAGACCAATGTCTGATAGGGTTTTCCCAACTTCTTCTTCTAGGATTCCTAAGGTATCATGCCTTAGGTTTTTAACCCCAGTGAGAATGGCCTATATCAAGAAATCCCAAAACAACAAATGCTGG
>VBSM01003200.1:6811039-6830660 GCA_008086735.1 Cheirogaleus medius | reverse complement strand
ATGTATGTAACCCTAACAATATTTGTACCACCATTATATGATGAAATAAAAAAATTAATAAATAAAAAAATAAAACAGAAAAAAAGATATATTTTACAGTCCAATTAACAAATATAGTTAATCACCATGTCAGTCAGTGGGTTATAATGCATCAGACATAAATCGGTGAAGAACTACTTAAGTTTGCACCTTGTAATCAGAACTACACATTTTGGCAGCAAGCTACATAATCCAGTGCTAAATGTGAAGCATTATTTTATTCCAGTAACATATTAACAAAATGTACAACCTCTTTGACTCTGTGGATGATCTAACAACATCCTGGCAAAAAACCTTTGTCCATTTTTTACACAAATGTCTTTTCTTTGATGATAAATATATTTTGTAATTTTCATGATGAATCAGTGGGAGAAATTAACTGTACCCTTCTAGTGCTTTGTAATTTTTAATCTCCCTGCTTTAGAAATGCAGGATCCAATATAACATGAAATTAAAACTTTGTATATATTTTTCCCTAAATTTTTTTTCTTTGCAATCTCCAAGTCTGGCTAACTTCCCTTTCTAGAGCCCATAGGCTTCACAGCACATGAAAAATTGCAAAATAAGATAATTACCTATGACATGATTTTATTACTGCTTTAGATGACTCATTTATCGTGATGTGTATTTCTATTCTAGGTGCAGAGTACACATGAATAAAAAGTGAATTCCCAGAGTATAGAAATATTTTAAGTGAAAATAAATGATACAGGTATATGGAATTGATATTATATAACACAAGGCTGTGCTTTCAAGTAAATACATTAACCTTTTCTATTTTCTGTATATGTTTCTCATTTGTCACTATATATGTGCCCCCTTGCTCTGGCTTGGTGGTACACTGCACAAATTCACCCTTAATTGTTCATATATTATTTTCAACATCACTGTTTGACCATCTTCCAGACTTACCCCATCTCTCCTGCATTGTTAATAGGTTCTCAAAAATGAGACTTCAGTGTTTCAATTAATCCTTATTTCCCATACTCTTGCAGATTTGTCACTGTCAGTTTTCTTTTTCTGTTTCTTCTCTCTGTCCTACAGGTATGCAGGCTACATACTTTCATCCAGTCCTTCTAAAATTTGTCTAAATTATAATCTACAATCACTATCCCTACTTGGCAACCTGCAAATTCATCCTAAATCTATTCTGTTTTTCTTAAACTGTAATTGACAAACTACAGTTGTATATATTTATGGGGTACAAAGTGACATTATGATTCATTAACACAATGTGGAACAATTAAATCAAGCTAATTAACATATCCATCACCTCAAATACTCTGAAGTTTTCATAGTGAGAACATTTCAAATTTACTCAGTGATTTTTAAATGTACAATACACTACAATTCAGAAACTTTAAGGTGCCAAAAATCCTTTTGAGCACAGAGCAATAGAAAGCAAGAATCAAGAAAAATGCACATCTGTCCAATAAACTGAGATATGGTACAATGTCCCAAATATCAACTTTGTTTCTCTTTTAATATTTCACACATGTAATCTTAGGGAGAACTAGGAGGAAATGTACGCAGGTGAATTTAAAATAAATAAATATCCTTGAAAAAAGTATGCCCATAAGGTTACACAGATGAAAAATTTATTATATTTTGGAAGCTCTCTCTCTCAATAAAAGACACCTTGTCTTAAGGACATCCTTGTCTTCATACAGCCTTTGTTTTAGGCCATCTGTTCCTAGTTTGATAATGGCTTAGCTTGTTCAATATCAAGGCCTTTCCTCATGTGTAGGTGACCTGCTTTTATTTAATTTTGAATTTAGCTTCTATTCATTTTATGACCGTACTCTATTTTGGTAATTACGTACAGGCACCCAGAGGGATTTTGTCGATGGTAACATTAAAAATTAATAAGTGAATGAATGGGTATGATGATTTATATTGCAGAGAGAGCCCATAGGCATCAGTAAAATATGTTGTTAGGACACAGCATCAGATAACCAGTAGAAATGGTATAACATACAGCCATAGTTATTATTTTAAATATAAATTTTTACTTTTTTCCTACTCTTTCTCCAGACTTTATTTCCTCCTTTACTTCTAATATTTTCTTATATTTATTGAACCTCACACAGTTCTTTTGAAAATGACAATCTGTCAGTGACATTCATGTTCCAGACTGGAAACTGTGGGCACCAATCACTCTTTGCCCCTTTTTATTTAATATCTAATCTATCACCAGTGTTGTTCTCACCTTTTTAAAACTTCACTAGTCTCTTCTCTTTTTCTCTTCACTCTCATACTATCACCATTATTGAGCCAGGTTTATTAAGGCAATAAAATTATTCTGGTGGAAATATTTTCCTCTTGTTTTTAATGCCTAAATTTAGCCATTTGGTATATGTAGCCTGATATTTGCAATTATATAAACAAATGAATGTATATCATTCTCCAAATACAAATCATTTTTGAATAGTGATTTAGTATAGTCTTATTTTGAATGAATGTGATAATCACCATGGTTTATTTAAGATGGGTGTTTTATATTAAATTCAGATTTTCTTATTTTTAAAGATTTTTTACAAATATATATTGATTTAAATTGAGAGACACAAATATTCCACTGAGACTGAGTATATTGATATGTATATACAACATGTGTATATACAACAGTGTATATATAACTTCTCATGTAATTGTTATAGTGTATATATACAAAATTGTACTTATTTTTGTATTTGTACTTGTTACACTTGTAACAAATACAATTTTGTAATAAATTCTCAAATTAGCAGAAATATTGTCAAAACTGATTTTCAGACTATATACTCTTTTTTCCCATTAAAAAATGTAGCACCTATTATTGAAGTTTCCAATATTTACTAAGGAGACTTTCCTTCAATTCTATATCAAATGAAGTAGAAATTTCCAGGTGGTATTTTTAAGTTCTGTATTCTCAAATTTAGGCACCAATGACTAATTAAATCCGTAAGCAGGTGAATGCAGGTGCAGAAAATTGTGCCTGCAATTAATCACACCTGTGAAATGTTTAGCCTATGAGACAAAAGCTGAGTCTTTCAGATGTTGGTTCTGAGCATTCTATCTTGAAACAAAATTGTTTCTAGGTCCATCTGTTTTAAACATTTTCAACATTTCAATAGGAAATCGAATCTTGTTTATTCCTAATTTTACTATTACATAGTTTTAAGAAGTTTAGTTCTTGAATGTAACTTCAATTCATTGAAGTATCAACATTGAGATGTGCTAAAAATTATACCTTTTATAATTTTCATATGTTCTATTTTATCTACCTCCATGTCGATGAAATAATTTACCTAGATAGATTAATGGATTAGTAGTACATGAATTAAGTACCCATAGAATAATAATTAAATTGAATTTATTTATCAAAGTAATATTTAAATAATTATTCCTAAGGTTTACGAATTTCAGATGTTTCATTATACTCAAACTATTTCTCATTTCAAGTTATTTATATTACTTTATACTTCACATTGTATCTACTATGTAGTGTTCTACTGATATCTCTCATTGACTTACAAATTGCTGAAATAAATAAATCATTTCCAACTATAGTGGGAATTTACATATGAAAAGAACAATTGTTAATAGAATCTAATATTGTGCTTATTCAATATCAATTTCCCTTTAAATCTTACTAGCAAGTCTAATAAAACGTGTTTTAATAACTCTCTATTGATTAAAATCAGCATCATTGCCAAATGAAAAAGGAAATTTTAACCTCAAGAAACTGTGTGTTTGGGTACTTATTGATTTACAATTAAGAGTGATATGAATTCAGTAGTAGTTATTTTGAGAATAGATGTAGGACTTGATTTTTGTCCAGACACAGATATTGTTTGTGTATATATATGTGTGTAAAACAAATAAGAATAAAACATCCTCATATAGATCAGAAGGAAAAGGAAAGCAGTTTTTATATCTATTTTTTTCAGGGTTACATTGATTCACATTTAACCTGCGGCTAATATAGTATACAGTGTTTCCGGCACTGTGATAGGCACTTGACTACAAAGATAATTAAGACATTGATGCTCTCTTCAAGGATTTCATATTCTAGCCTGAATCTTATAATAAGAATTACAAAATAGTTGAATATATATTATATGAATGTTTGAGCAAAGTGGCATAAAATCCCAGATAGGGAGAAAACAAGGCTTTTACAAAGTTTTAGATAAAGACTTTTATATAGCTTTCAAATATTGAAACATTATAAACAAAATTATAGATGAATACTTTAACAAGTTGTTCAATGATCCATTTGTTGTAAACATGTACCTAAGTCCTTCTAATATTTTAAGACTTACTTTGTTTTTTTATTAAACTCTATTTGCATGTCTGTCTTTTGCACAGAAACCTTCAACGACTCTAAAGGTAAATGGATATAATCAAAATGTCTCACCCAGTCATTCTAACCTCTCAAAAATGTGATCAAATTTGCCATTCCACCCCTTCTCTAAAATGTATCAAATATGCCTTGATAAGTGAACTCTCATTGAGAGGCATGAATTGATTAAGCCCTAGTTACTGTTTATGAGAGCCTGCCCTGTAGACACTCAGTGTCTATTGCTGAAGAGAATTTCTCTGGAAGAGGTTATTCTCCCCTTTTCATTCAGGAGTATCCTTCTGAAATGAGAAAGCTGGTTTAGGAGCTCTACACCCCAAACAAGTAAGTGTTCAGTTCCTTTCTTGGCTGGAATTACAAATCATCCATCTTGTTGAGGATCTGAGACCCTCTGCTAGTCAAATACTCAAAATCCCATGAAAGGCTGTAGTACAAGGAACAAGGGGATAGGAAGGAGAACTAACTCCTCCCTCTGCACCAATATTGTTTTCAACTAAGGTCAGAGATCAATGAACAGTTTAAGCATTTGATTCATGAGGCTTTAAAGTGTCTATAGTGAATAATTTCAAATATGGTATATATAATAAGTCTCCAACCTTTTGAGTTTTCAGAGTCCATTGCCAATTAAACACTGCAGGTTCTGCTTGCTAAGAACATTAGTATTGTAGGTAAGAGGGAAAAACTCGTCTGAGACTTGAGAATGAATGTCAACACATTATTAAAATAATGTTTAGGTATAAACACCTTGTGCAGAAAAACTACATGAAGAATACAATTTCAAAATATTCTACCTGAACAACTAGTCTCCTGTGTTATTTGGTGGTTCTGTGAATAAATAAACCTGAAAAAATATGAATAATCTTCAAAGGGGGAAAAATGGCATCTAGCCTGACAACTAGTGTTCCAATTTTCTGACCAATGTGATTCGAAATGGCAGATACTAAGCCCTGGCTATTAATGGTGGCAGGTCTGCTGAGTGTCACTCGAGTGATGATTTGATCTGTAAATAAATTCAAATTACTTGCTTTCACAGCTTGCCCAAATTTCTCATAATTTGTTTTCCCCCTTTATACATGTTCACCATTGAAAGTTATATTGCATATTTTTTCATTTTATTTTGACACAATGTATTATATTTCATCACATCTCATTATAAGGTGATACAAGCTAACATATTGTGACATTGCATTGCATGCTATGCACCACACAAGTGCAACACTCCTCCACCTATCAGAATTACATTGGAGAAGTCTGGCATATATCTATTCGTGTTTTGTATTACTGCTTGAATTTGACTAATACATTAACTACTATGACTAATACACTACTATTGATATTAATCAAATGCAGTGGAATTTTTGACCCAAGTAACACTTTGCTCTGGTATTAACATTTAATATATTAATAAAATGTAATTTTCTTTCTAAGGAGTAACAGTTTTGTTTGAGCGTATGTGCTTTCACATCTTCTCTTTGTTTGTGTGAATTTAGTTGGTAGTTCTAAGGATTTCCTTGTCTGCTTGTTGGTCAATTAACACTAACCTCCTCCTCCATGGAAAAACAAAGACATCATTACCTTTTAAAACTCTGCAGCTGGTCTCAATTTTCAGCAAGCCCCAACCCAGGCAAAGCCACAGAACAGACCATATAAATGTACGGAAAGGAGAGAAACCATAGGGTACCATGCTCTAATTCTTTTTATTCCTTTCTCTCCTTTTAGTGTCTTAGGGATACTGTAGCTGTAATGCATTAACATAGTTAGTTGACCCACTTTCAAGGCTGTGGAGTAGGTGTCTGAGTTTGTCTTGTTCTCTTCGCCAGCACCAGTTGTATTTGACGCCTGAGAGTGACCAGGCATTAAACTGTGGTGAGTCAGGATTATCCAAAGCAGATTCAGCAACGAAGGAAATGAAGCCATATCTATTAGGCCTCCTGAAGGCATTAGACAATCTCTGAAGCATTCAGCTGCTAAGACCTTAGTCCAGGGAAACTGAAAAGTTTCTGCAGGTCAACATTTTTGAAAGATTTTGATTCTTTTCACATTGAGTCAGGATATAATGCAGTCAATATTGCATGTAAAATTCACTCATTGTTCTGTGTTATTTATGTACAGTGCTTTTTCTTATGCTGAAATACTGTGTTAATTTTTCAGAAATGCTAAACACTAATATAGTGGCCCAAAAACTTAAAGCACATTTTGTAAATTCTTAATTTGCTCCTATTATTTTTAGGCTCTAAAATATCTCATTGATTCAATTAGAAACAAAATATGACTTATTATTCTTTTGCTCAATAATTCTTATTCCTACTCCACCTGCTTTGGTTCAGATAAATGAAAAAAGGTTGAACATATAGCAATATTTTTTGATTGTCAACTTTATCACCTAGGATACGTTTTACAAATGCTATGGAACACGAAATTTTTACAAGATGTTAATAGATGTCTGAAAAAAAGTTAAATGTTTTGTTAAAAAAAGTTTGAAAAATGCTAAACTAAATAAATTTCCTTGTTGCAGAGTTTTTCATTGCTTTTTTATGGAAAGTGGATATGAATTCTCTCAGTATTTATTCATTTATTCAATTTTCAATTAACAAACTTTTCCAAACCCAAGAACTATTCTGGGGCCACATGATAAATAAGTGACTTATAAGGACTCCTCTGCTCTAGTGGGGCTGATAACCCTATGAATATGGTCTGGACAAGGAAGATAACTTTAGCAGTACCAATCAATTCCCCTCATTACAAAGAGTATATGTTGTACATGTGTGTTACATAAGAAATAGTGGTTCTTGAGTATTCACCATTTACCACTCCTTCCTATGCTCTGACCAGATACGGAGTATGTATTTTGTGTCCGGGACCTCATTGTGCAGACCTCGGGAGGAGCGGAAACACTGAGAATGATCTAGGTGAGTGGGAATGATTTGCGATGAGAAGGGTGTAGTGTGTGAAACAGCAAGAGGAGCAATTCAAGAACCTGTAGGTACTAGTTTAACAAAATTGTTTCAGGGATTCCATAAAGTAAGAAGATAAAGATGTCATGACAATTGCTATGTTTTGAAAATAGTGAATAGGAGATAAAACAGAAAGAGAGAATTTAAAGAAGATATACTGTGTAGTATGAATGAAATCCTCCTAAGTTGATCTTATTTTTCAAAATATTTTTGAATGGTGGAATATTTTGAATTCTTTCAATGTTGCAGGATGTCTAGACAGAGCCACCAAATGGCTTGATGGTAAAAAGTTACATATAGTTTCTGAAAGTTTTATTGTTTCCTTGATATAACTAGTTTGATATATTCAGAAATAGATTGATTTTAAGTTTTTATCAATTTTAATCAATTTTCATTGTTTTTAATCTCAAAATAAACTGCATTTGTAAATTTAAAATCATATTCATATATTTAAAAAATTATTGAATAAGCTGTGATATCCACTCATGTCTATGAAACTCAATAATTCAGATTGCTAAATCATTATATGGAAAGTGACTCTTACTTGCAAACATTATTTTTTTTAAATATTGTTTCCGTTCTATACATCTTCTGTAATTTTGTTGTTGTTGATTGGTTTGGACAGTAAATAATCAACATGAAACATCATCTTGGGTTTAATATGCTAATAGGTTTCAAAAAATAAAAGCTAACTGCTCACAAGAAAAACAAGAAAGAAAAACATACCATCAGATCATAGAATATTATACAATGTGAAGTGAAGAATAGGCTTTTTTCAACCTTAATGCTATACCACTATGCATTGTTCCTATTCTGTCTGATACATATAAGCCTAATTTAAAATATTCATTATTCTTAATATTCTTATTGCAACATCCACAATAAACTATATTATATAAGAGAATTACTTATACATTAGGTATTTTTCATATTATAATATTGTGAGGAACACAATATATATTTTGTATATAGAAAATATCATTTGAACAACTCTAAAACCAAATAATATTTAAAAAATGAGGTTTCATTATATTATTATCCTGTATTAATATATTCTCATCTCAGTTGATTCTTTTTAGTATTAATAAGAGAAAATTTTACAATTGTAATATGCTCAACTGGACTTATCTCCTTATCTCTTTTCTAAAATTACATTTCTGGAAAACAGAACTTGTATGCTTAATTGGGTCATTGGGGACTCCTGCCAATTACTAAAAAATCTAATGTGATTTTGCTCATCAATTTTGAGTAAATTATATTGGAATGTACAAGAAAAACCAAGCAATCTGTGAATTTCATTTGCATTAAAATAGCATTTGGGGGTAAAATTTTCTCTATAAAAATATATGTATTGGGAAATTTACATTTTTTTCAACGTCCCAAATGAGGAGGTATGGGGTGGAATGATAACTTGAAGAGTTTAACAATGTGTCTAAAAAATAAACTTATATTTCTTCAAATAATTAAAAAAGAGGCATATTTGGGAGATACCACTTTATAGATAATTTTAAAATCTTATGTTGTTTTCTCATGTGCTATTAAAAGGAAAGTTCTATCCAAGGAATGGAAATATAGGGCAGGTTAATCATACGTATTCTGAAAGCCTCCAGAGCCATTAATGAAGGAAATCAATTTAACATATATCTGGAAATATGTTGAAGACACCTAATGAGATGAGACTGTGTGGAATAGAAATGAGTTAAATGGTCATAAAGCTGTCTTGTCACTGATAAATATCACTGTTTTCCATTAATACTAGCTTATTTGTTTCATAATTATTCATTGCTTTTGTTTTGTTTTATTTTTGCTCTGTTGGGTAGATGGTATGGGAGTATGTGTGAAGACATGTGGACATGTCTTCTTTTGTGTGTTTAATATTATTCTGACATTAAAAGAAACTGAGTGAGAACAGGAAAATGAACAGCATAAAGAAGTTTTTTTTCTGGTACATAAGTTATAAAAAGGTCAGTTTTCTTAACTGAATGAAGATTAAAGTAACAGGTAAGTCTGGCAAACCAAAGGACTAAAGTTTTTGAGAGTGGAAAAAGATAGGAAAAGGTTCTAAGAGAATCGTACAAAGTTACAAAGAAACAATTATTCTTAGGGAGTAGTTATTCTTGAGTCTATTAATACTCACTATGCAGTAATAAGGATAGATGAATAATGTTAGCTATCAGTAACCAATTCTTCCTAAGTCTTTAAATCTCTTTAAATCTTGAACTAAATTGTCTATCAGCTGACAATTAGTGATTATTTATAGGACCTCACAGTTGGATGAAAGCAAAGAGGTAGAAATTTCTATGAGAAAACCATCCCCCATCAAAAATCAATATTTCAAAATTTCTCATTAGGTGGGAATTTAATCCTTGCTTAAAAACAGTATAGGAAAATGACATTACCAGCCATTCAACAGTTACATTGATGTAAAATCTATCTCCATGTAATTTTCATCATTTTATCACATTTAGAGGTTTGAAATTACATAGGCCAAATAGAATCACTTTGTCATGATTTGTGATGACTCACAAACATGTTACAAATCTGATTATGTCCTTTCTCAGATTTCTTTCATCTGAGATAAGCATCCTTGTTCTTTTCTATTTGTCTTCACATTCATATTCAGTCTTCTTTTTGGTTCTCTCACAATCTTGGATATTTCCTCTCCAATTAGTCAATGTTCCCTTTAAATTACATATTGAGAAACATAATATTCATTTGTATTTGAGTGACAAAAGAGAGAGATTATTCCATTTGAATTATTTTGCCATGCCTGGGCAAAGTCTAGTTATTCGGATAATAATGCTATAGTTCAGATACTGCCTCAGAACTGCTTACCAAATTGGATCAGAAAAAAAAATGCATCTAGAGTGTAAGCCATGCACATCCAGGCTTAGAAAATGACAGTGATCATCATGCTCATTATCAGAAGAATATTAATTTTGCCATGATTTTCCAGTTCCTGAAATTGGTTTTTATTCTGCCATCTATGTTATCCCTTATGACCTCATTAATATATTTTTCCACAACAAGAATGATAAACAGAACCTCTTTATATTTGAGGTCACCTCATAGAAATGAAGCAATAGTCCAAATCATTGAAGATCCTAAATTATTCTTTCTCTAGTATGAGTGAGAGAAAAAAGAGCATGACCAATTATAGAGCCTAAGAGACAGATGCTAGGCTGCTTACTCTTGAGTTACTAGCAATGCCCTTGAGAGGTCTAGGAATGATACTCATTACCTTGGAAATTAATAAACTCATAAATGTGTCCCTGGCTCCAGGCACTAGAACAAAGATAAAAGGAAATAACATGAACAGTCCCTCCCCACCTTGCAGAGGGTCACTGACCTTATTCTGCAATTCCCTAATGTTACAATAAAATGTCCTAGAAAGGTTTTCACACAATAATGTGAGTTTTAGTTCTTACAGCACTATTTGTATACAACAGTATAAGAAAATCACCAATTTTCATCAACATAGAAATTAAAACAAATATGAATTATGAGTAGCATCTTTCATAGAGATTTACAGCGAATTGCAGTCATGCTTCACCCCATTTCACCTCGAATGCTTTGTTCAAAGCCTGCATCTGGAGTTCAGTGGAGAAACTGGAAAGATGGTTCTAAAAATAAACTCTTAGGAAGAAAAAGGTTATTACGGAATCCAGAATCAAGGATCATAAACGAGATGAGAGTGTAAGAATGACAAACCTGTGTCTATCAGACAGAACTTTCTCAATGATTGAAATGTTTCCCTGCACTGTCCAATATGGGAGGTAATTGCTACATGTGACTATTAAGAACCAAAATGAGGTTAGTATGACTGAGGAATTAACTGTTAACTTTACTTAATTCAATTTTAAATGGCCTCATAGTGTAGCTAGAGACGACTGCATTGCATAGCATGGCTAAAGACTATGCTCACTTTGATATTTCACTTGTCTCTCAACCTCAAACTCCTGACCTCAAGTGATTCTCCCACCTCTGCCTCCCAGAGTGCTAGGATTACAGGCCTGAGCCACCATACCTGGCCAACTCACTTGTCTCTCAACCTGGTATTCATTTAAAAGCTACATCCCACCTATTATCTGTTAAGAAGCAGCAGGTTTCCTTCTCTTGGAAAAAACAAAGCAATTTATGAAGACAATTATGAGGTTATTATAACTTATCTTCTCCGAGTTATTTTGTAAAATAAATGTTAGAAATATTTACTGGCTTCTGGGTCTCAGATCTGCTATTAACAGTTGTATGACCTTAGGCAAGTCCATAGTAATTTGAGTCTGAGTTTCCTCATTTGTAAAATGAGAGATCAGAATAGACCATCCATGGCCTAGATCAATTCTAAAATCTGATGGTACCATGTATTAATATCATAGGACTGATGAGTGCCAGGAAGAGAATTAAGCAAAGTCATGATATAGTGTGACTGGTTGTGAGGTTGCTTCATTAGCTAGGGTGGTCAGGATGGAGCTCTCCGAGGATTAGACGTTGGAGCTGCAACCTGAATGAGAAATCTAACATGTGAAGATCTTCAGTAAGAGCAGTGAAGGCAGAAGATACAGTAAGTCCATAATTTCTGAGATGGGCATAGGTCAGAAAGAAGTTAAGTATGACTAAATACAGGGAGAAGGAAGAGAAGAATAGAATACCAGACCACAGAGTTAAGCAGGGTCCAGATAATCACTCCCTTGTAGTCTTGACTAGGAGTTTGCATTTTATTCTGCGTTCCAGAAGACAAATGAGAATTATGAGCGGGGGACTTAAATAAACTGTATTTTTCAAATAATACTGTACTGCTTCGCAGAGAATGGACAGTAGAGAGAGCAAGTATAGAAGCATGCAGTTCCCATACAAGGCTGTCGAAACATTTCACAAAGTCTGCATATATTATCTAGTTAGGTAACTAGTATGGCCAATAGATTATCCTGGCTTTCCAAAAGAATTGCATAGCTTCATTAAATAAGACATTAACAAAAAAGGCTAACAGTCCACCAAAGATTTTTACTCTCCTTTCTGGTTATAGAACTAATGCTGGGAAGTGGCTACTCAGCCAAAGTCTGTTTTTCCAAGTTTCCTTTGCATTTAAGGGGGGCCATGTGAGTAGTTCTCACAGAGAGAATCGGAGCATAAGGGATGCCTGCTTCTTCTGGGTCAGGTAATTAAAGAGCATCCGTTTGCTGGATGTCTTCCCCTTTTTGCAAGGAGATCCTGGAGTCATGTCTTTTAAAATGGCAGAATCTCCATTCTCCTGGGTCTCTGAAAGACTGAATGGAGCAGATACCCACACATTTCTAACCAGTAGAAACACTTGTGCTAGACTGTTACCCATCGCATAATTCTTTTTTTATACCAAGACACTGAAATATTGTTTTCTTTTTTACTATAACTAGAATTTCCCTAATTAACATAGAACCCCTCCACAGCTATGCCTGTATCCCAGGTTATAGGTATTTTCAATTAGTACAGTACTCCATATGTGTGTTGGTGGAGACAAGTTGTTAAGCTTCTTCTGGGCTAATGGCTGACTGATATTTAAACCCATGGTCCAAATTTTGGGGGGATCTGGTTTAGAAGAAGCACCCAAGAAAATAGTTTTTAGTTGGCAAATATTAGCTTGAAAAATTTATTTTAAAGATCGCTATAGAGCCATAACAAATGCATAATACAGAGCTTGACTGCTTCACGATACAACCAAAGCATTAGAGATAAGAATTTGCCTTTGTTTTTTATTTTTTGTTTTGTTTTGTTTTCTTTGAGGAGGACGTCTTTAGGGGATACTTCAGGGTGACTTCAGACAATGTGAATTCTACCAATGCAAATGCCACTGCACACTGCAAAATATTTTCATTCTTAATTATATTTGAACACTAAAATCACAACTAATTTTGCTTTATATCTCTGAACAACTCTGCTGTTGTGATCTTCTTACGGAAAGAATTCAGCAGAAAATATTCAAGTATTATTCATTTGTAATCTAAGGGAACAAAAACATTTGTACTTTAACCTCAAATTTGCATTAAATTGCTTGAACAATCATCAGAACTCGCACTGTCTCACCTTAGTTATTCACATAACAGAATCCTGTTTGTCTGAAAATAAAGTCAATTCTATGTATAAGACAGTGTGACTTCAAACTTAGTTTGAGAAGGTGTATGAACAAACAATAAAGTTTATATTTAGAACAATACCGTATTTGAAAAGTAGCATCCATTTTCTTTTATGCTAAACAAGCTTTACATTTCATTTGTATTTCTGCCACATTTCAGCAAGATTATATGTTCAGAGAGCTGATGTTATGACTAATTTCATTCACATTTAAGAAAAAATGTAGCCAGTTTGAGAGGAAAAAATGGCAATACTAAATGGTGTTCTAGAACAGGGAATAGAAAAGACAATGATTTTTCTGTAGCAATGTAATATAGAAGGTTTTGTAAATCACAGGGCAATCACAGGAGATATTTTTGATTGTGATGGTACTTAAGGCAGGGCACAGCTCAAATAATAGATAGAGGTGGACAAAAATCCAACCCCAGAAAAAAATGGGAAACAGGAAGCTTTCCTGCAGGTATTTTGGGATTTCCTTTTCCCCTTTCTCTGTTGCACACACACACACACACACACCTCATTCTTGGATACCCAAGGTCTTCCACTGAGTTTCATTGGTACACGCTACAGACTCCCATTCTCTAACATTAATTCTTTCTCCTATCCTCATTAATATTTTTATCCCCAATACGTGGGCTAATCTTACTGTTGTATCAGAGCAGGATATCACGCATTCTACCTCTCTTCCCTTCTATGTCAATGGTAGACAACACAATGGATTATAAAACTATTTCCTGTTGAGGCCCTGTCTCCTATTGAGAAAGACTCAATAACACCTATTATAACATAACACAACAAATTCTAGGCAGCCAATGGCTATTGTCAAGTTTGGTACTCTAGTGTCATAAAGTAGAAAGAGTTACTACAATAAATGGGTTAATGAAATAAATGATCCTCCCCTGGGGCTTTTTCTTTTTTAAAATGGTATAGTTTAATAAGTGAAAAACCATAAATGTTTAAAACATCCTTGTTGGCATTCATAGCTAGATATGAAGGGTAGGGATGAGGGACAACTACTGAACATAACAATGTGACTATGGCAATAAAAAGATGCAAGAGCCCATTTAGCCCAGCCTGCTGGATGGGGCAGGCGGGAGGTGGGCAGAGAGGTTTGCCAGAAGAATAATGTCTCAGTTGAGCTTTGAATTATTGCTAGGAGTTATACAAGCAACAATGGCATAGGGGAAAAGTTGGGAAAGAGGAAAAAAGACATAGGAATAATAGTGTTTGAAAATGCCAGAAAAATTGATGAGGGGAGAGTGTGTAGAGTTTGGCAGAAGCAGGGTTTTGAAGAGACCAGCTCAAGAAAGAAAGGTTAATTTTATTATGTTGTAAACAAGTATTATAATTCTGGCTCAAAATAAGTAAGTACATCCAAGAAAAAAAAACATTAAATACGACCCCAACAAAATGACCTTTTAATCATATCTTTTCTGTGTCACTATTAGGTTTTTAGAACACTGAGTTCTCCTTCATATTGTGCATTTTGCTAGGGCAGTATTTTCTTGTAAGGCTTTTATTAAGATTTTGTTATTGATAAAAACACAAGTCTTAAATCATAAGTTCAAGAGAATGTAATTTTTAAGCACCTTCATTTTTATCTAATAATTCACTCCAGTATACACTCTACCCAAGAAATTAGAGGCCATTATTTAATTTGTGGGTTTATAAATACATTATGAGTGGACTGTAGCTATAAACCCCCCAAAAGTAGGCCACTCATTGAGGTTTAAAGAAACTGGCTTTATCATATATGATACAAAAACTTACTCAAGACTGTGACTTGATTTTTCCTGGACACATTGATGTTTTGCTGAGACTTAGTGCCAGATTCTCTTTGGGAAACTATTTGAAAAATAGAATTTACTATTAACAAATTATCAATTTAAATGTGAATGAATATTCTAATTTTGACTCATACATTAAGGAAGAACCAGAATGAATATAAATCTACTTACAGGCCTGGAATGTGATTCAAATCTGAGATAATGATATTGCAAACCCTGGAAGGAGGTTGAGAGCCATAATGGAGGAATAAAATGCTCTTTGTTTAGTTAAAAATACCAAGATGACATATGGCTGGATGACTCTGAAATAGCATTCTAAGTTTAATATTGAGACAAATAGCAAATCAAGTCAATAGTTTGAGTTTGGGCCATATGAATATTGGCAAATAACTTATTTTCACTTTAAAGATGCAAAGGAGATTGAAAATTTTGTAATTTTGTGCCAGGACATAACCATCAAAGAGTTATCACAATTTTATATTCTAGTTTAGCAACAGTAATATGATTTCAACATTTTTGCCCTCAAATTGTAAAGAATTATTTCAAGAAAACCTAATGAAAATGTCAATTTTTTTTCAAATGTGAAAGTAGACAGAGAATGTACATTTTTTGGGGGGTTGGTAACATTTTTTTAATAGTCATGCTAGTTATTAATGTTAGGTATAAGAACATGAAATAAAAAGCACAATTTTTACCTCTAGCAGAATTCTTTCTTTCTTTTAAGAATAAGTTAGATCAGACAGGTAAAAATGTAATGAGAATTGCAGTTTCTTCTATGTTGACATATTTACCTCTATAGCATTTTGTCATTATCATTCAATTCATTAGGTACTGCCAATACTTTTTAGCTGTACAGATAAAAGCAACTGAGCCAGAGTTTGGAATTGTCTAAAACGTAGAACATATTATTGTATATACATATTTCACCTCAATGAATCTCCAAAATGATTTGCAACTCTAGCAAATTGGAATTGCCTTTTCTAAATTGAAATAAACATAGCTTTTATATGAAGTTCCAGGAGTATTTTACAATTATGGAAATAGAAAAACTAAGTAGATATTTCATTTCTTTTGTGTAAAGGGTAAATGACCACATTTAAAGAATATTAGAAAATGATGAAGATTATGTAGACATAAGTAGCAATAATTTGGTCTTCTTACTCAGGGAAATGTAAATGTTTATATCTAAAATTTGGAGATAACTACCTGAGGCCCTATATTCTTAGTACTTTTTTTTTAATCTTTAAAGGTAGATGTTATGGGCCAAGTATCGTGGTTCATGCCTAATTCTAACACATTGGGAGGCTGAGATGAGAGGATTGCTTGAGTCCAGGAGTTCAAGACCAGTCTGAGCAACATAGCGAGACCCCTGTCTCTACAAATATTTAAAAAATTAGCCTGGTGTGGTGGTGTGCACTTGTAGTCCTAGCTACTTGGGAGGCTGAGGCTTGAAGATCACTTGAGCCTAGGAGTTGGAGGCTGCAGTGAGCTATGATGATGCTACTGCACTCTAGCCTGGGTGACAAAGTGAGACCTTGTTCCTGCCACTCCCCCCAAAAAATAGATGTTATGAATGATTTCTGGTGATGACTAGTGGTGATGTTTGCAAAGTGTGAATATACTTAGTCCTACTGTATTGTACAATTAAAAGTAGTTCAAATGGTAAATTCTGTTATGTGTATTTTACAACAAAAACATTTAAAAAGAAGTTGATGTTGATTTCTTCACATTTTATACATACATACAAATAAGTAAAAAAATATCTACCACTCATATAGAAAGGGATAATGTAAATACAGATTAATTTGTCATTTTGACATTTATTCTGAATTATGCATTTCAAGAGTTTCTGTCTATTGGAGACAAGAATAGTTAACCAGTCTGGCAGGCTGGATAATTTTTTTATTCTGTAGACTTACATCATTTTTCTCAAGTCCATAATTATCCCTATTAAATATTTATAGAAAATTTGATATATTCATAAATCCGTTTACTTTTAATACATATTCTAATCTTAGGGATGAGACTATAAAGGAAAATGGAAAAATCAGTTGTTTTCCTTTGCCTGTAAGAGTTATGAATATTTCTAAATAGTGACATATTATGGCCCTTTTCAGACCAACATAATCTTTTAAATTATGAAGATATAAGTAAGGGCGGATTGGAAAAGTGAGTTCCTCTCTATACCTACTTCTCCAAAATTGTCCCTATGATCATATTGGCCAAACTGGAAATCTAGTATCAGTCTGTCAAAATTACAGCTGATCTTCACAAAACACAGGCATCTCTTCTGCTAAACCTGTTTATGAGATCCATAAAATAAAGTTGCTGTTTGAGCAAGGGATAGTGGTTCAAATCTGTGTACCACCACTAATTATCCATGACCCTGTGTAGGTACTTAACTCTTCTGTATCTCCATTTCTTCACCTGTAAAATGGGGATAATGGTATTAATTACTTCATGAGTCATTGCTCTTTTAGAACAATGCCAGGCACATAATTAGCTTTTGTAAACGTTATTTTTCATCATTATCTTTATCTTCAGTGTGAAAAATCTAGTCGAGTTGGATGATAATGCATTTTGGTTACAACTGTATCTGTTGTGTTCAAAATGAGTTTGGGAGACTGAATTATAGAATTTGACTATTACACTGATCCAGTAAACAAAGGATTGCCAAGTTTCCACTTGGCTAATTGATATGTATGTAATTACTGAGGAGTTTAAAAAAATACTCAATTGCATCTTGTTTCAGGATGTGTGCTGCTCCTGATATTGTGTTACCTTTTTTGCATCTTAAGCACAGTGAGGTAGAGAGTAACTTCTGAAAGTTCAAACTCCACAAATGCTTCTCCTTTATCCCTGTTCCTTCCCACTGCATTATCTCTGACAATGCTTCTGTCTCTCCATGCGGCATGGTGCAATTAGCAACAATTAATTAACCTTCCAGAAAACCTGTGTGAAGCCGATTTAAGCTCCTTTTTTTTTTTTTTTCTTTTTTCTTTTTCTCTCTTTGTGTCTGTAGAGCTTAGGGTTTGGGAAGAAGTTCAGCCAGCAGGGATTTCTTTTTCTTTTAGTACACCTACCACAAATCCAGTGGATGTTTTACATGAGATTTATTTTCCCTATAGTTTCATAAAGCTTTGAAAAATGAGAATGTTTACCATTTCTTCTTTTTTCTGCATATAATTTATTTAACATATGCATATGATTCCTTATTTCACTGTTAATGTGTGATTAGCATTACCATTACTTTCAGGCATAATAAGCATAATACCTTTCTTTTAGACTCTTCTAATCTTAATAAACAGAAAAAAAAAACATTTGCCTGGAAAGCAACGATTTCTTAGTCAAATATGCGTGTTATGTAAGTGGTCTATGCACAAGATTACTATTAGTTTTGATCACTTAACTTTCTTATTGCTTTCTTGATCATCTATCTCAGAGTAAATCAGTTAAATGTAATTGATCAATTCTTTCTGTATCTAAAAAAAAGCAAAAGGGTGAAGAAGCAATAACTCATTCTAGAAATCAACTCACAGCCCCTCCCATTGAAATAAAACTATACAAAATAAGGACCTGATATCAGATATGATGAAGAAAATATTCTTTCTGTCAAACCCTAATGTTATAAGTAAAAGGCAATATAGTCTTTTTAAACGTAAGGTGAATTAAAAAAATAAAAATAGACCAAATCGAACTAGGAAGTTTTGGTCTGCTTTTTAACGAATGATTGGTTTCTTATATGTTTTATTTATTATCTTTATCAAATTAAAAAGCTTCTGCACAGCCAAAGAAACTGTCAAGAGAGCAGACAGACAGCCCACAGAATGGGAGAAAATTTTTGCAAGCTACACATCCGATAAAGGGCTGATAACTAGAATCTATTTAGAACGCAGGAAAATCAGCAAGGAAAAATCAAACAACCCTATCAAAGAGTGGGCAAAGGACATGAACAAAAATTTTTCAAAAGAAGACAGAATAATGGCCGACAAACATATGAAAAAATGCTCAACATCTCTAATCATTAGGGAAATGCAAATCAAAACTGCAATGAGATATCACTTATCTCCAGTAAGAATGGCCTTTATCAAAAAGTCCCCAAACAATAAATGTTGGCGTGGATGTGGAGAGATAGGAACACTCCCACACTGCTGGTGGGACTGCAAACTAGTCCAACCTCTGTGGAAAGCAATACGGAGATACCTTAAAGCGATACATGTAGATCTACCATTTGATCCAGCAATTCCACTACTGGGCATCTACCCAAAAGATCAAATAACACTCTACAAAAAAGACACCTACACTCGAATGTTTATAGCAGCACGATTCACAATTGCAGGGTTGTGGAAACAACCCAGGTGCCCATCAATACATGAGTGGATTAATAAAATGCG
>VBSM01003200.1:6763159-6810939 GCA_008086735.1 Cheirogaleus medius | reverse complement strand
TTAACATTTGTACCCCCATAATATGCTGAAATTAAAAAAAAAGAAATTAAAAAAAAGAAATTTTCTGGTAACAATAAATAAATAAATAAATAAATTGCTGAGGACCCCGGTTGTGGAATAAATTAAGTAGTAATTGGCAACTTATATTTTAGTAGAGATTGTTGGTTCACAGAATGCTAAAATCTACATATTATCAAAAGCCTATTTATTTATTTTATTTATTACTAACATTTATTTAATGTACTTATGTGCATTATCCAGTGGATATACTGGAGTTTGTAGACATGGTCAAAGTAATTCTAATTTTAGATGTATGTAATTGTCCCTGACTTATGTTTCCATCTTGCCACAGTTTTCCTGTGCACCCAGTGAATCACTTTATCTCTTGGTATAAGTTTCTTTATTTCAAAGTTGCCTTCGATTATCTCTCAGAAAGTCTCCTGTAGTCTTCTGTAGATCTGAGAGTATTTGTGATGCTTCCCTTAGTTGGTACTGCATGGTTATAGCAACTCAGTTTTCCCTGATTATAATCATATAGTGTCACCTAGCTATATTAACATAAAATAGCCTCTTAAAATAACTCAATCGCAATCACAAATTAGCTCTCTTAAATTCTGAGACTCGCCTCATTTCCCACTTTAGGGCGTTTTCTCATATCATTATTACTATAACAGCTTTATAATTATCCAACATTAATAAGTACCTACTATATGCATATTTTTACTAGAATCTTTGAATAGATATGTATAAAAATGTATGTGTTAAGAATTTCACCAATCAGTAATCATCATGTTTTAATACTACTGATATTACCAAACTAATTTGTTTCAAAATGATAAATTTTTATAATAATGCTTTGCAAAACTTGTTTCTCCACTTCAGTATACCAAAGCATCTTGAATTCTTTTTCTTTTTGAATACCCTCTTGAACATTCTCTGCATTTGGTTAAAAATAGAAACAAAATAACAGTTAACTTGGCTTTTTTGTTTTATATCAGTTTTGCTGCCATTGTCATATAATGAATAATTTACAAATGGTAACGATTTGCATAATAGATACTTGTTTAGTCATTTTTTCTACAAAAGCAATAATTTTAATCATATTCTTATTTTTAAAAGCTCCATATTTTTCTCCTCTGATGACTTTAAATGTTAGAGTCAAGATAATTCAGTATGAGAGAAAAAAGAAAGTCAAATGTCATCATTCACAAGAAAAGAAGGAAAAACAAAATGTTGAAATCACTAAGATATAGATTTGAGAGTTTATTTTTGATATATACATATGTGTCAGTTTTTGTATTTCCTATTCTTTTGACTTATTTGATCTTCATCCAGCAATTACATTACTTTTAGTAGATATACCATGGTAATAATCAATTTATAGTCCATAAGTCATTTTATCTTTTTTAGATTTATGTGTGAAATTAAATCTATTGATTAGATGCTCACAATTTTCCTTAGACATTGAAATTCTATGATTCTTTGAAAACTGTGGATACGTAGTGTTTCTCCAAGAACCAAAGATTTCAATTTCAGCATATGTTTTCAAGCTTTATCCTAAAATGTAGATAGCATCAGACAATCTGTTACCAACTGAAGTGAAACAAATTTGCCCAGCTACATTTCAGCAATTAGAAAGCTGCATAAAGTTTATAATCAGGTAAACTAAACATATAGTCTATTTGTGAAGTAGGTAAAGAAAATAAATGGACCAGAAATTAAAATACTGTGAAAAAGAATGTTGATTTTATATAAACTAAATAATATCTAACTTAAAAATATAAAAATATTAATCACATAATACATGGAGCATTTCTGTACATTGAAATTAAATCAGTTGTTACGATTGTTTTAAATTTAATTTGTAGCAATCATCTTGCTCAAATTGAAAATTAAATTTAATTTGGCAGTGTCTTGCTTGTTGCAAAAATCTTTATTTTTAGCATAAAGGAATTGACAACTCTTCTTAAAACTTACCTGTTTTAACCACTTCGGTACCGCACTCACTGGCCGCGAAACCTTGCCCACAGCCGGCACGCATAGTCCGCACGGTATTTTGTGCTGTGCATTGACGACGAATCCGTTTTGCTCTTGTGTGATGAGGAAAGCTTTAAAGCACTGAAAGCTTGTTTTACTTTACAGGCAGCTTTACTTGTAATGTAAATCAGAATAGGTAACATATACATATATGTTTTCATTACGTTATTTTTAAATGTTCACAATTTTATTTTGATAAATGAAAAATTAGAAAAGTCATATCATGGCTGTCAGCTAAAGTCGCTGTGCGCGTTCATCTGTGGCTGTCAACTATAGTTGACACTGGTACCGAAGTGGTTAAGCAGCTGTCTTAATGTTTAAATCCACCATGCTGAACTTTCCTCTTATACTATCCTTTTAGTCATATACATATGTAGAGCTAGGATATTATTAATACAAACAAAGTAGTAGAAGCTTTATGTTTATGGTAAAGACAAGGAGAACAGTTAACTCAACAAATAAAAAAGCAATGATTTTAACGCATGCATTTTAATATTTAAGAGTGATATATTTGTGAGTATATATACACAAAAATATATATGATATTTTTAAGTAGCTTACTGTTTTGCTAAATTGGCTGTCTCTTTTTAGACTCAATAACATTTTACTAAAAATTCCTTTAATAACAGCACATTTTAGACCAAGATAAGCTGTAATTTTCTATAATCAGTGTAATTGTGCTTAAAGCTAACCCAGTCAATATGATCTTTCAAAGCTACCTTTCCAACACCACTTGCAGATTTAGTGATCCTGCAGCTATTTGGCACATAGGTCCCTACTCATCTTTCATTTTGCATTTCAGTTTTCAGTGTGAATATTTTAGATGTTCCATGACATGGTTATGAAGGTTACAACTTATTTGTTCCAATGTGTTCAATTACTCTGGAGAAGTTAACTTCATCTTCCTTTAACATGTAGTTACAAATGGACTCTTTTACTCTCACCTTATGTTTAGAGACCTTTTGGTCAGTATCTAAATGTATTTGTAACACAAACATTTATTCTCTAACCTTTCCCAATCAACCATGATTTTAAAAAAAATGCTTAACTTTTTAGTGGAAAATCTCCTCTAAATTCCTCCAACATCTATTATGCCACTCACATTTATGCCCAGTATATTGTGATCACCGTTAACATAAGAAATGCAATGTTTGCTATTATCAATAATTGGCAAAAATCTTGTGCCCTGTGCCAATCCTTTTATAAGTGATTACAATTTCCTTAATGGAGGGAGACATATATTTTTTCAGGTCAAAAAGAGTTCAATATAAGCAAGTTCAAATATTTCAAACTAATATGTACACCCACACATATTAATACATACATCACACATATACTATGTAAATTTTATATATAATATAAAATCACCCATTTATTTATTGAGTTAGGGACACAATGCTCAGTGGTATGTACATATCAGCTTTAAACACCTGTCTCAATAATTGCTCTGCTTCCCTTTTAGAGTTGATTCAGCTTGTATTACTTAACTAAGCTCACACAGGTGGGAAGAATTAGGAAGATTCAAACTCAGGTTGACTGTCTGCCTAGCCTATGGTTTTCTATCTTATTTTGCTTCTCTGTACAAGGTAGTCATTCAACAAACACTTGCCCTTACTATTTGATTTTTTATAATGCTCAACCCAGACTTTAAAGATCATTTCTAAAAAAAACTGAGAAAAACTCCTTATAGTAGATCCACTGCTATTAGAAACAATGGTGACCCTGAGTAGGAATCTAGAAGTCTGCATTCCTTCTGAGGATGTTCAAATCAACTGGAAACTCCCTGATGCCTACATCCTCCTCTGGTTGCTCTTAATCATCTGCTGCTCGTGGGGGCTCCACCAAGAACAGGGAAAAAATAGTTTTCCTCTGCCTTCCACTTTCCAATGGTACCCCAGTGGATACCAAAATTCTCATGCTCAAGTCCCTGATGTATTTACAGATAACCCACAGCACATCCTCCCATATACTTTAAATCATCTCTATTATAATACTTAATACAATGAAAATGCCATGTAAATACTTATTATAATTTTTTTTAATTTGCATTTATTTTCAATTTTTTTTCATATATTTTTGCTCTGCAGTTGGTTGAATCCATGGATGTAGAACCCACCGATGTGGAGGTCTGACAGTATATCTATGCATTTATTTTAATAAATTCAGCCTCAGAATGGATGATTTCAAGGGAATATTTTGAATGGGAACTAGGGACTGAGCTGATGGGAGAGATGAGAACCTAATGAAGAGGAAGCAATTATACAAGCATGAATTCAATGTATTATGCCCCACCTTGCCCCCATTAATAAGAAAAGGTTGCCTTTCTCAAAGGCCTTTTTTACCCCAGAGAAAAAAAGCTCTATTTAGGAAAAACGAGTACAGTAGCTTCTTAAGTGAAATTTTACTTAGTATTTCTGTGATTTAGTGCCTGAATGTGTTAAAGAAAAAATACATAAAGAAAGGAAAGAAGCATCGTGATTATGAAACATCTGTGGTGTACCCTATATGCACTTGAAGCATTTGGTCATGGACCTTGCTCATTGAAAACCTGCTTGCTGCTCGACTTGCTGAATGAATGTTGACTGTGGAATGTTGACTTAATTGGGTTGAAGCTATTAATCCACTCTGTCACCTGCTCATGGTGCCAGAGGATTCTGGCATGATATTTTAGCTATGCCCACTTTCTCTTCTTTTTCCTCCAGGCCACACTATGAAATGACTGGAGTCTGTGCACAGGGCATCATAGCTCTCAGAAAACTATCAAAGTGGTTTTAATTGCTAAACAGAACTTTTGCTGACAATATTCTAAATCATTGTAACATTGTAACCTCAGCAAGTACTAACACTAAGATCAAACAGTATGTTTTTCTTGGCTAGCATTGCTGAATGGCTAAATTTTCTAGGCAAATTAAATCTGCCTTTTAAATCTACTGTCTCAGGACTATTAGAAACAATGGTGGCCTCTGAGGAATCCAGGAGTCTGCATTCCCTCTGAAGATGCTCAAACCACCTGGGAACTCACTGATGCCTACAACCACCTCCTTTGCTCTTAATCATCTGGGCCTGCTAGGGACTCCACCAAGAACAGGAAAAAACAAACAAAACAAAACAGTTTTCTTCTTTCTTCCAACTTCCACTCTCTATAATTGGCTTCCATGCGTAGTGCCCATCAGGAAATTTGGGAGAGGAGTCTGGGAAATATATTTTCCAGCTTCAGAGTAAACAAGGAACTTGTAGCCAACAGACAGGACCCAGAATGATTTATTTCATTTTATAATTTTATTTTATTCTTTTTTATTCTAACCATTGATTCATTGAGATGAAGTCCACAAAGTGCCTTTGGCAGTGATTTGACCAATATAAAGTTACACACTAAATGTCAGTTTCATAGGTGAAGGTCTTGCTAAAATCAGTTTATATTTTCTTGCCTTCTGTAACAAAGGCAAGTGAATATAATTTAACTTTTTCTTGATGACTCAAAGTTAACTTTAGAACATCAATGTTTACACTGGGATCACTGCCTTCAATGACTTTTGAGCTGCAGAATGATACTTGTCCTAATGCTAATGATTCCACACTCCTACAATTTTGAGGTCTATATTCTTCTTTTTCTTTGTCTTAATCTTCTGTCTTGTCAGCAATAACTTCATGTACTTGTCAGTGTATACCCATTTAGTTATATTCTTACTGCTCCTAATTTTTAAAATTCATTTGTTGTATGTTATGATCCAAGATAACCAAAAATTTTTATTTGTATTTTACAGGAAGGAAATCTAATTGAAACCAAGTGGCAGCCTGTGAGAGTTTCCCTCCTGAGCAATATGATTGAGAGTACCTGTTCAGAGATCATTTGTGTCCATTCTCTGTTTTCCTCTATTTTTCAGAGAGTTGTGGTTGTTTGCTAAGTAGCCTCCAGGTAGTTTAGATGTTAATGTAATATTGGCCAGCTAGCAACAACAGGCTAATTTTGTGAATGGCCTGAGGTACCTTCTGAATGATTCATCTCATAATAAAAATTATTCCATAATTGAGAGAAATAAATAAATCCTTTGCCTTTATGAACACAATGATGGCTTCTACTGGAAATTTACAAAAGTCTCTTGTACTTTGTAGACTATGAGTAGGAGCTTAGGGACTCAGAGAATCACACAAAATATTTTCATGTATTGTTTCTAGATCTGATATTAAATATATGTGTATTTATATAGCGTATATGTGTGTGTGTATGTTTGTGGTGTTGTGTATGTGTACGTGTTTGTATATCTATCTACTGTTTGTTGGAGGAGAATTGAGAGTTTGAGAGACTGAAGAAAAGAAAACTGGGAAGAGAATATTTTTAATGGGACTTAAATCTAAGGATATCATCAAGGAAAGATTGACACTCCCTCTATTATCCTATAGCAGGACATTAGGAGCTAGTACAATTAATTGTCCACACATCAAAATAACATCACTTTTATCTATCCCTTCTATAGTTCTGTCCACTTACATTTTGGATCTTCTTACCTTTACCATCTTATTCAAGCCCCAGGCATCATGATGGAGATTATGTTTTCCTAACATCATTCAGCTGCCTGTCTCATGTGTCTGTCTCTCCAGTGTTCTGAAAGCTGAAAGGGCATCGTTGTACATACACAGCACTGAGGCACGGTCACGCAGGCCAGTGCCACATAGCCAAGTAGTGACAAAGTTGGTTCAAAACCTCAAATCTCTATCAATCCATAGGTTTGAAAATCCTCAGAAATTTATACCTGGGAGAAGCATAATAAGGATGATAATTTACATAATAAAGGTAGCATATTAGTTTTCTATTGCTGCTATAAAAAATTGCCATAAACTTAGTGCCTTAAAACAACACAAATTAATTTTCTTACAGTATAGGTAGGTGAGAAATATGACATGGGTCTCCTTTGGCCAAAATCAAGGTGTCTGCAGGGCTAGCTCCTTCTGGGGACCCTAGGAGAAAATCGATTTCCTTGCCTTTACTAAATTCCACTGACTGCCAACTTTTCTTTGCTTATGATCCCCCACTCACCCTCTCCAAATCCAGGAATGTCTGAGTGAGTCCTTGTCACTTACTATCATCTGACCTCTTCCTCAGTGACACCTCCCCCTAACTCTGGTCTTTTTGCCTCCCTCTTCTAAGGGGCTCCTGTGATTATATTGGGTCTACCTGGGCACTACGATAATCTCCCTATTTTAAGGTCAGCTGATTGGCAAACTTAATTCCACCTACAATTTTAATTCCATGTTGCCTTTTAACTGACATATTCACAAGCCCCAGGAATTAGAGCATGGGCATTTTTTGGAGGCCATTAATCTGCCTACACTAGTCAGTAAAGGTAATAATACATATAAATGCTCCCATAGTTTCATTTACTTGTCATAAAAAGCCTATCAGGTAAGAAGTAGTAGCTTCATTTTATAAGAGAGGAAATGATATCCTATGGGCTTTTAGCTTTTATTGGTGGGAATTTTTGAGAAATATAAATATAAAACCTTGGAATTTATAAGGCTTTTATTCTGAAAAAGATAATTAAGTGAAATTAAAAGGAAACATTACAATTTTCTGTTGGGGAAATCCACAAAAATACACAATGAGTGGTTTAAAAAAAGCTTCCATTTTGTGGAAAAGAGGACAGAAAAAGGACACTAATGATCTTAGACCAAGTAAGAAGTTATAAATGAGTGTTACTTTAAATAGCTTTATTTCCTATCTCTAAGATCTAAAAGTGGTTTAATGATACAGGCATGAATGAAGAAATCAACACTGACTCTTAGTTTTTGTAATAATTCAACTGCAAACTGTCTTCTTAGACTTCTCCTAACCTCATTTAACCTCTCTGAAACACAGTTTCCACATCAGTAAAGAAAGTTAATAGTTTTTACCTTGCAAGGTAGTAGTGAGGTTTAATGAGATAATACAGGAAAACCAACTAGGACATAATAACTGCTCAATAAACTATAGCAGTTGCTAGCACTTATTTTCACTAGGATTTTTACCATGTAGGCAGGATATGATGCTGGGTCGTCTGGCTCACAAAGACAAAGAAGGGCTATGACATGACTGTCCTCAATTTTCAGCTCAACCATGTATAATATATTTTTATTTAAAATTTGAAAATATTTGCCACATTAAAATTTTCTTTTATTCCCCTCTACAAACTGGTGACACCAAAATATGACAAAGAGTGCATTCCAACATTCCCTCAAATAGTGAATTCCTTTTGGGCTTTGATATATGCATTTGGAAAAAAATTACTATTTAATGAATTGTTTGGAGAAACAAAGGTAAATCACAGTGGATCCAACCCTTCAGCTCCTTGCTATCTTGACTTATAAACAATTTCTTCTCTTGAAGAGAGCAGTAAACATTTATTCAATGTATCAAATTGTGTAGGTTTCTTAGAGTTTATCATTTGTAGAATTTGGAGATCATAATGACCAGAGAGTCACTCTGCAGATGTGTCAGTGCCTGGGGTGCCCAGACCGGGGCTACAGAACCAAGTGGGCTTAGAAATCTGATGCTCACCATGTGAGTACTTGCTGAATCAAACTGAACTTAAAACATCAGTGAAGACTAGATGCAATTACCAGACAAAATTTGGGTTAGAGTCCTGTGCTCTGGTGATATTACACTTCCAATAGTATTTGAATCTACTATATTACATTATATATTTCTGAAATTATCATAAATAAAGTTTCCAGTTAATTTAGAATCCTAAAAGAGGAAAATCTTGTTTTCTTAAAAGAATATATGTTTATAGGAATTGTTTCTATAAATACTTAACAATAATTTATGTAATTAAGTAACCCATTATTTCTCCCATATTAGGACTAATATAGGTTAATAAGTCCACAAAAGTTTAAAGATGTTTTAGATGTTACAAAAGACCACAGTGGCTTACTTAGATTTAGTGGATTTTGTTAAAGAGATAGAGATTTAAAAATGTCTTTAAAGATAAAGTCATAAAAAATTACAAGAGTTTGTTAATAGTTTGTCATATCTTTTTATTTAATTTCATTTAATACTTGTTTTATCTTTTAACTATATGATGAGAAGACTTGTGTAGAATATGAATACATTTTTCCTCCATTAAATTGAAGCAAGAAACTCCTCATTTAACGTAGAGTATCATTAGAAATCATATGAGAACCAATTTTATGCTTTGCACACACATTTTATTTTTATCAACTGTAATATTTAATTTATTTTTTTCAAATTTCACTTAAAATTACCTACTGTCTAAGGTCAACTATGCAAACTTTGCATAATTCAGCAACTCACATAGTCAATCTTGTGTCCATTCAATGCCCCTGTGAAATTCTAGAATAAGGTTACAGGAATTCCCAAAGTTTGGGAATTTTATATCTATATGCATGTGTATGTGTGTGTGTGTCTGCATATAGGATAGAGTAGTAAATATAGATGAAATATGTAGTCATCTATATTTATTAGCCTATCCAACCTTTAAGGGTTATAAATATAAAGAGATGATAATAAACATCTAAACATACTTACCTTAAGGACTTAAGACTGTGAATTTAAGGCTATGGATTAAGTTAAGGACTTACGGATCCAGATTGGTATAATAACATGGTTCCATGAAGAGGACATTTGTGTAATGAAGGTGAAATGCGTGGTTGCATTGCTGACCTGAAGACAGTGCTGACCGCTGCTGACCGCTGGCCCTATTGACTTGCCATGGGGTGCAGTTCCTCCCTTTCACAGTGTGGTTACCACCTTTACACTGCAGGCCTTGATACAGGGTGCCTACTACAGTGGCTTGGGGAAATGCTATCCTCTGGTCTCGTATAATTAAGACATACGGGGCCAACGTAGTCCTAAATGATGTACATAAAATTGCATTTATCCCTCACAACAACAGGGAGCCAGTGATTATTATTAACATTTAGAAGAATGCATTTTGCAAATTTCAATGAACTTTAAGAAAATCATAAGAATGATAAAATCAACACACTAAGAATGAGAAGAATATGGACCAGACTTGGTGCTTTAGTGTCATATACCCAATATTACAAAGTTAATAAATGGGAGAAAAGAATTAAAACCAGGGTCTATGTCCCAAACCAGCTCTGTGAAAGCATCAATAACAACACCTGAACACAATCATAGTGCTTACCTTTTGCCAGAAATAGTTTTAATCTCTGCACTTCACATGAATTCGTTTAATCGTCAGAAGAACACTTTGCAGTAATTCTATTATTATTATTATTTTACGTTGACAAGACTGAGGCAGAGAAAGGTTAAGTAACAAGCCCAGATCACACAAATATTCAGTAAGAAAATTAGAATTGGAGCTAAATTTCATGTAGCTCCAGAGGCCCTGGTTTTAACTATATCTACTGTCTCTGGTAGGTATGCGGGCATAAACACAGATCCACATCTCATTGTGCATTAGGGTTATTGCCTGCTTGTTAGCAATTCTCATCTTTAATTTAAAAGAAAAATGCAAAGTAGTAAATATTTACTGAGCATCGGAGTGTCAAATAGAGTGTCCCGTGAAGTGTAGGGAAGAAGGCCAGCACATTGCTTTGCTTCACAGTACCTGCTTAGTAATTATTTGTTAATTGATTAGTGGGCATGCTACTCTATGGACTGATTGCAAAAACACCCTTGAAAATTCAAAGGAAGGTAAGGATAAGCTGCCGTGCACAGTATCAGAAACAGAAATGGTGAAATAAGTTCAGACTCTTTCACTTGAAATATAACAAAATCCACTGGACACATATTAATACCTACTCACCAGTATAGATGTATGAAATTTTGAGGTTTTTGAGGAATATTTCTAGAATGTACATTGGTTTCATGTCCTATAGACACCTGTTCATAATCTGGTGATACTACCATTTTAATTTCAAGCCGAGTTTGATGAAAAGGATATAAATGCATTCTAAACATACTCTCAAATTAGGGATGTGAGCCTGATTTTATCAGCTTCTGACAGCTTAATATGCTGAAAATAGTGGGGTACCTTTTCAAAGCAGCATGCTCTAATTTACCCATGTAGCTCATGTTTATTTTAATGGGAATTGTACCATAAAATCACCACAAAACACTTTGAACACTTACCCAACTGTGTCTACCAAAAGGAAGAGAACATTAATTGAACTAAAAAATGAAAATAACTACTTAACGTTAGCCAAAAGGATGGTCTCCAGTTTTGCTCAATTTCTCAGTTCTTATGCTTTGGCAAAATATCACAAATAAGAACCACCTTAAAAATGTTTTAAATTTTAATTACATTTTGCCTGTGTCATGCTTCAAAAACTAGTCTAACTCGGGACATTAAGTAATGGGTATTGATCTGTTAAACTATCAGTCTTCATTCTTTAACAGTCAAGAATTCTAATTAGTCATAATCATATTAATTACAATATAAAAAGTCCAGTGGCACAAAATTGGGAGAGTTTTACCTCATCAGATGGCCTCTTTTCTCTAAAATTATTAACATCTTGTCACAGGCAAAATATGTTAATTTATACTGGGTTTTAAAAATGGGTAGGACCACATCTCTAAACTAATGATTCATAAAATCATTTGCAGCTATTAGCCTATAAGGGTAAGTGCTACTAGCACTTTTATTTCACTGCTTGGTGTGATACCATCAATTTAAAGTCTATCTAGTGCGGGAGATTTATATATATATCACACAATTCATTGATGCCTGTCAGGTTTTTAAAATTTGCATCACCATTTATAAGTGTCACAACATGAAATAACATTCAGCCAGGTATTTTCTCAAACCTCCCTTAACTACCTGAGCCCAATCAAAAGTCCTATAAAAGCCAGTGTCAACTATGCTAATGAAGAGTTCCACTTTGCCATAACATTAGCCAAACCTGACCTTTGCAAAGAATGTGTCCATATTCCAAAGCCCAGACTGAACAGAAAGAAGAGGGATGCCATGGTGCAGCAGGGAACAGATGTTCTTCCCACAAATTCTTTGTCAGGATACAGTGTGGTCTCTCTGTCTGAATTTATCTTCATGCTTAGAGAAATGATCATGTCTTTGTACTTTGTTGCACTCTCTAATGAGGAGGTGAACATGCTTACAGATTTTAATTCACAAGTCCTTACATACTTCAACACCTTTCTTTTGAAAGCAAGTGATAAACATCTTTTAGTTATTAAAAATTCAGAGGATTAGAGAGCATATCAAAGGCTATCATGCATATTCATGGCAATAAAACTACAAACCGGTTTTATTATTCTCTGTATGGACATGTAACATGTCAAGGAAAGGCTCTAGGACTTGGCCATGGGCGGGAGGAATCAAAGTGATTCTATCAAGATTTACTGGACAGTTGCCACATGAGAGGCATTCTGCAAACTGTTAGTATAAATTGTTTAATGCAATGTATCAAATGACTAATGCATAATAATTGTCAATATACATACACCATGCTCCTGGAAGCCAGGCAGAAGAGTAAGGGAGTGATGATACACTCATGCAAGTATCATCTAATTTAGAAGAAAAATAACTGAAAAAAAAATAATACAAATGGACCAGTTAAAGGGTATTGAGCCTAAGTAGATAATCCCTGTTCTGCCTCTAAATAACAATAGTAACTTGGGCAGCAAGTTATTAATACTTTTCTTGGTTTCTATTTGTTTATGTTTTAAATGTATCAGTATTATCAAGTTTGAGATGCAATATCATGATTTACTAGGTTATGGGCTTTAGCTGGTTACTTAGCCCACCAGATCTCAGTTTCCTGCCTAATAAATAAAGATAGTAATAATTGTTCCTATGCTATCAGATTGCTGTGAAGACTGATTGAGCTATTTTATTTAAAGGACCTAGTACTTAAATATCCATCTGGAGCAATTATAATTATTATTACCATAGTTATCCCTGTGTTCCAAGAAAAATTAATTTTGTTGAAGGAATTTAGCCACACAAATAAATAGGTAAAGTAAATAAATAAATTTATTTCTAAATATAAATAAATTTGATAGTTCTATGTTCAAATAAGCTTGGAATGTGCTGTATCGAAGGCAATCTTTTTTCTTTCAGAATAAAGAGTCTTTAATATGCTAATATGCACTGTAAATCTCCAAGAAGAAATTACAGCAATGTAGTGTTATCCCTGGATGGGATAAGTTCACCACTGAACCTCCTTTTCAGAGAACAACTTGCAGGAAAGATATTTTGCTGAAGAAATTCTGGGAAATGCAAAAAAAAAAAAAATCTCAGAATTAACTGGGGTTTGATATTAAGAGCTTAAGTATTTTATATGAATTATCTTTCAGAATATCGTTTCTTTTGCTCTAATCTAGATTAAGTAGCAATGAAATGAGGGGGCATATGCTTCAGGACAGTTGTAAGGAGTACCTCACCTTTAGTTTTAATTTACCTAAATCAATTTCCTATGACATTTAGGGGTTGGGAGGGCAGAGTGTTTTT
Source organism: Cheirogaleus medius (assembly GCA_008086735.1). NCBI lineage: Eukaryota > Metazoa > Chordata > Mammalia > Primates > Cheirogaleidae > Cheirogaleus > Cheirogaleus medius. Next base: position 6,797,470 of record VBSM01003200.1, on the reverse strand, counting down.
CAGATTTTCATCTTCCTTTTCTTGAACTAAGATTCCTTGATGAGGAATTGAAACTTAACCCTGTGACCTTATAGTATTCAAGCTTAGGTCTTGTTCACTAAATTTGTGGATCACCTTACCAAATAATCTCTTATGCCACAATGGCTTTGTAATATATCCCACTAATACAATAGTTATTATCATAGTCAACAATCTTTTTCTCCTCCTATCATTTTAAAAAAAAGAAAGATATCCTAATGAAATAGATGTCCAAACTTACTTAGAGTTGATTATTTTATACTTATGAAGTCACAAGATTCAGAAGTAACATATACAAAGTCTTTGCTAAAATGATAAACCTTTACCAGTGCTCCCAACAATAATTCCTTTAGTTGATCCAACTGACTCCTTTCTCCAAATGATAATTTGAATTTGTAGCTTTATACTTACTTTACAAAATAAATAAATCGGTAGCCATTGCAATATAATCTCTCTCATTTGTAGATTTTACCCTGCCTTCTCATTTTACTGTTTTATATGCATAATAAGTTTTCTAATTCATGTGTACAAGGTACTGTGGTCAGCATATAACAATCTTATGAATAGGTTTTGTTATCCAAGTATTAAAAATAATGAAACCTAAGCTATGAAAAGTTAAAAAAACTGATCAGAACTTAGTATGTGCCAGGCTATAGGTGCTTACACTTACTTAACTATTTTCAACAATTATTTGTGGCAGGTGTTATTATTGTGGTCACTTACAAAAAAGTAATTAAAATACAGAGATTAAGTTACTTGTCTACTTTCACACAGCTAATAAGCACCAGAGTGAAAATTTTCACTTCAGTCATGTAATTCCAAAGGCCACACACTTAATTACCCTCCTATGTTGCATCTTTCTTCTTTTTAGCCCTAACCAACAATTCCCCAATCCTAAGGCCACCAGCCCATTATTTACTTGTAAAATAAAATGAAAAAACTGAAAATGTTTAAGCAGTTACTTGATCCCAGTTTCTTATGACTCTCTCAGCCAGCATCCATGTGTAGTTTCTACAGTCATATTTAATCAAAGATCAATTATCAAAAAATGTATTATTGAACACTATTGCTGTAATATGGGGGAAATTGTGCAGAAGACAGTAAGTTGGGATATGAGAAAATATTAGAACTTTTATTTTAGAGTAAGATAATTTTATCCTTTCAACATTTGTATTTTATTGGTTTTATAATCCTCATAATGTGTCAGAACAGCATGTACTTATATTATTTACAATTGAATATACATACATTAAATACATGCTCATAATTATTACTATTTTACTGGTGGGTTATACAATCAGAAATATTTTGATGTAGTTGAACTATTCTATAAGGTATGATATTTTGATAATAACCTTTCACTATGATTAGAGAAAATACAAGAAAAAATAGCACATTACAGCATTTATTTAATATTCATTGAGAGTCTACAGTGTGTCAGGCACTATTCTCAGCATACGGGTTATATCAGTGTACAAAACAAAGTCCTTGAAGAACTTTAATTTAGGGTGGATAGACAACGCACACTACACAAAATACATAAATGGATTAGAGAGTATGTGATGAGTGTCACAGAAAAAAACAGGAGAGCAAAGCAAGGAAGTACTGGGGCAAGCTCTAGTAGTAAATATTAAATAATTGTTCATTATGTGACACATGAGAATTATGTCACAAACAAAGTATCTAGAAGTGAAAGATTTGAAGCAGTAGAGATTCTAGCTCTATTACTGGTTTTGAGGAGGCAAGCCTCCATAAATTCTACAGCTTCCAGGAAACAAATGCCGACAACCCAAGAGAGCTTGGAAGCAAAAGGTTCCCTAGTCAAGCCTTGATAAGAAAATCCAGTCTGCCCAACACCTTGATTGTGGCCTTGTGAGATCCTGGGTCAGAGGACCTAGCTAATCTGTATTCAGACTCCTGACTCACAAAATTTAAGCTATAAATGTGTTATTTAGACCACAAAGTTTGTTGTAACTGTTACATAGCAATTAAAAATTATAATACAAAGTTATCAGGTGAGAGAAGAGTCCGGCTGGACCAAAGAGGAGTTTTGTGCAAATTAGAAAAAGGCACTTTCTACAGGAGAGATGCAGTCTTACGGGCTAAAGTCTTGGGGAGAGAACAATGCCTTTCTGCCAAATAGAAAAGGCAACAGACACATCCCTGTTCCAGGGAGCATGACTGAATAATGACACAGCTTCTCCTCATTTTCTCTGCCGGCCCCCTATGCACAACCATGAGCAATGACCTAGAGTAAGATTTCAGCAGAATGACCAAGACTAGGCAAAGGGAAGCAGATTGAAACTGTATTTCAGGAATATGGCTGCAATGGCGACACAAGTTACCCATGGCAGAGCAATGAAACGCAGGCAGGGTGCACTAGAAGAGTGAGGGTGGAATCACAAACTAACACTGCACAGATACATCATCTAAGAATGGCTACTGTGTGCTGTCGCAATCTGCCACTTCCCTGGGCACCTGACATTCTCCAGGCTTAATGAAAACACTCTTGAGTTTTTATGAACACGAGCTCTGCTCAGGAGGTGGAAAGGACTGGCCCCAAACCCCTGTCCTGCCATGTCTTACGCTGCCTTTATTTTGTGGAGCCTCAGTTTCCTCTGCTGGTAAACAAAGGCAAAAGCATAATAATCATTAGACTGTACAAGGGCTCCATGAAATAATAAATGAAAAGTGATTAAGACACCTCTCTGGCATATGACAAGGGCTCATTTAACACACTGACTGCCATATGTGTTGTATTGAACTCACGCTAGTTTTGAGCCCCGGGCCTTGTGAAGTGTATGTAACTCACACGTCTCTTCATTTTGGGAGCTGTGAAAACTATTCTTAAAGTTGCATATAACTCAAGCACAGAAAACAATTAAAAAATAACAGATTTTTCATTAAATTAGAAAGGATTGTTTTGTTTTTGAAGTTTTTTATTCTATTTTCATAATAAAACACTGTGTCCCTAAGGAAAAATTTTTTGTTTTAGTGTGGCAGTCCATGTGTTAATAATGGCTATTATTTTCCAAGTTGATATGGCTATTAGGTGGCAGAAGGAAGACTCGAAATTTGTGTCCTTCAGAGTTGCTAAGAAATTTACAGGAATAAAGAACTGAGACAAATGCCATGGAAATGGAAGAAATAAGGTGACACAGAACCAAGCGACTACAGAAGTAAGAAGAACTGAGAAAAAAGATTAATCAAAGACAAATCTAGGATTTTAATGCTGGTTGCTAAAGAAAATTATAGTGTCATTGGCAAAGATGGGAACACTGGGAGAGGAATGACCTGGGTGGTAAAATGACCATGGTTACGAGAAATGTAACAAGATTAGAGTGGAGGAAGAAAAGGTAGATGTGGAACAACTGAGGGTATATATATTCACATGTATTCCTATTTTTTGAAATTATTATTATAGAAATTACATACATTCCTATATTATTTGAAAACACAGTTGTTTGTGCTAAGTCCCCTTATAGAATGTGCCTACCTACAGCTAATTGCATATTTTTGAGCCTAGAGGTCTGCCGTAAATATTATATATTTAGCATTCTATATTATATATTTAGTACTATATATACTATATATTTAGTACTCTATATATACCATATATTTAGTGTAGATCATTAAGCTCATATATGTACAATTAGCTGTAGGGAGGCATATTCTATAATATAAGAGGATTTAGCACAAACAATTGTGTTTTCAAATAACATGGGAAGCTAACAAATAAGTCCGTGGAGAATTGACACTAGCAACAGCTTCATAATATTCTAGGCATTTTTAGGTAAGAAAAAATTATATTATTAAATGGTAGATAGTTTTCTCTGAATTTCAATGGATCTTGTTTTATTACCAGTTAATACTTTCAAGTTACTCTGTTTTTACTGGCAGTATACATAATTCATTCCGAACGGAGTAGGAGGCACGCTGGTTTTCAAATGAACTGCCTGTTTGGTTTTACATTTAATGCAAGCCAAGTTACTTTGAGAAAGAATTCACGACTAATTATTTTATTCATGCAATTATGAATAAAAGGAAACAATGAATAAATGTGAATCCATGCATTGCTGATTAAGTTATGATGGCTGTATTTATATATTTTTAATAAAAAATTTTGTTAAAAATAATTTATTCAAATTGCAAATGTATTTCATATGTGAAGCCTAATTTTATTTCTATAGTTATTCACCTTTTTCAGCCTGGTTTTGGCACTTACTTGGCAAAAATATATACCCAACTGAAGCCATCAAAGCAGAAAAAACACTGTAGGATTTTGGGAGGAACTGTCTCCTGTTCTTTTTCTTTTTTTCTTTCTCTTTTCATGAAAAGAACTGCATGTTCATAGTACTGCAACAAAAATGCATTTGCTCAAATAAGTGGATAGGAAAAACAGAACAAATGCCTAAAATTGGCAATGTTGACATTACCTTCTGAAACCTGGAGAGAAATTTTTATCGAAAAAAATTTTTGAAGTATTTTTTTCATTTCCTTTCCTCTCTACCTTTCTTTCTAAATACTTTCATCAACAATCAAAGAAAAATTGAATGAGGACATCATTCAAAATAATTTCTGTGGCTAAAAAAAATAAAACAGTGATCTTTGCATTTCTTGAATTTCTGGTTGCACATCAATCAGGATGGTTTGCATGCTTGCGATGTCATTTGTAATCTAATAAAGTTTTCTAATTTAACATTAATTTTTATACTAACTACAAATATGCAAAAGAAGGGTTAATCAAAATATTCTGGAAAACAACTTCCATCCATTAAATCTTTAAAGACATTTGGAACAAGCAGTTTGTCATACTTCTGGCAAGCTTACTAATGATTGGCTTCTTGTACATTAGGCTGTTATGAAGCTAATGGCACACTAAAAATCTTCTCTTCATGTACAAATTAATTACATTCATATGCAAGTCACGTCCCTGTGGCTTGCTTTGCATTTTAATATTTTAGAAGTTTATATGGAGTTGATGCACCTTTTCCTTTAAAGCATTCACAGCTTCAATTATCCATTCTATAGCCTGAAAGTTGCAGAAGGCTGGAACTCTGGCAGCCAATTGCTGCCAACATGGAGAAAGTTGGCAAATAGCTAAAAGTTTAGTTAAATTATATATATATATATATATATATATATGCACATATACACACACACACACATGCATATTTTTTTAGAGACAGGGTCTCACTCTGTCTACCAGGCTGCAATGCAGTGGTATGATCAACAGCTCACTGCAGCCTCTAACTCCTGGGCTCAAAGTGATTCTCCTGCCTCAGCCTCCCAAAGTGCTGGGATTACAGGTGTGAACCACCATGCCCGGCCAAATTATAGATTTTATAGTTGCTTGCAAGTTTTAAATAAGGTTACTTTTTTCAGAATTTCCTGTTTAAAAACGTAGAAAGACTGGGCCCTTTGTTGTATACGAGTATGCTTTCCAAGGGAGACATCTGGTCTTCCCACAGTGCTGATGTTTTTGATTGAGTTCTGAAGTTGGAAACATGGGATTTTAGACTCTATTTTCAATGTGTTTTCTCTTCCCAATATAAATCGATGTGGAGAATCACTTTACAAGGTGTCATCAAAATTTGCTTTAAGAAACATTTATAAAAAGTTTTAGAACTGGAGTCTAAAGACCTGAATTTTCTGAGTAATGAGCTTGTAATTGTCAAAAATAAAATTTAATAAAATAAAACTGGCCTAGACCATCTCTATAAAACAACACATTTGCCTCTGGATTGACTTTTCTGTTATTAATAAAAATAGAAAAATATTAATTTAAGAAATTAGGAGAAAAGTTATAGACTCCTCTTTCCTTTGAGTTTTCACACATCTAATTAGTTCCCCATTCATTTTATAATTAGAAGCAAAATGTTATAACTCTTTCTTGCGGAAAGTTTTGCTAGGGATCAAATCATTAGCAATCTAACTTTAAAGCATATTGTGCCTTTTGTAAAAATTTAGTGTCAAAGTTTTAGATCTGTTCACTTGATGATAAGATAACAAAGTATTCTACGTTAATGAACATTTGTGTAGATATATTAACCTGGATAGAAGGACTTATTTATCTAGTCATTAGTATTTTCCAAGCGAAGTAGAAAGAGTGTGGACTCAGCCACAAAATACAAACTGGTCCTAAGTGTACTCTACCTGTCAATACTTGAAGCCAGCCAGAAGGGAAGGATTCTATTTATTTTTTCTACCTCTGACAGCTGACAACTTAATTTTGGCATGTTTATTTTCATAAAGGAAGGGGTCCTAGCTAGGGACAGATTAAAATAAAATTGTCTTTCATTAACTTATACCTTTTCTTTTCATAATCCACCCTGAAGTCTAATTTTGGCACTTTGTTTTTCAATCAACTGATGGAAGGACTATTGTGAGTTCGAATAATGCAATAGCTTTGTTATCAAGCAGACAAGGGTGTGATTCCCACCTTTATCACTGGTTCTGCAAATGTAACTTCTTTAACTTCACTAAGTCTGATTTCCACTTCAAATCTACGAATTCTGGATAATGATCCCTACATCATTGGATCATCAGAAGAATTAAATTAAGATATTTGTACAATTCAGTATCACCTAAACCCTAGTAAGATCACCTATATAATTTGCCCACAGTTCACTAGATTATTTTCCTTTACGGGCCAGTTAGAAGAACTGTGCCTCTCTCCCACTTCTGAGTCTGCACAGGAATTTTTAAAGGGATTCATTCATAACTAGGGCTTTAATGCCACTAGTAATGGTCCTTGTTAGGCCACTCAAGTGGAGACATAGACTTAACCTCAGACTTGAGGTCCTGTTTCACTCCTGTGCTAAGATCTTCTGTCTTCTACAGCTTGACTTCCTGTGCTCCCCTACCAACTTCTACAGAAATGCAGTGCTCTGCCTGGGCAGAGCTCTCAGTGGTGAAAACCCAGAATAGTTGGAGAGTAGGGGCCTGCTGTTACAACTGGTAAGCTTTGCCTCACAGCCCTGACCTCTCCTTCCCATTGGATAAAATAGACTACAGGAGAATAGATTCAAATGTAGTCTCACGATGGATCCTTTCCTGACTTTTCTGGGCACCTGTGTCAAGGTGCAGAGTCTAGCCCATTCTGCCAGAAGTCATATTTAGACATGGTGACTTTTCTTTTTCTTCCATTCAGGGGGGCTGTTGTCTCTCTCTGACATCTGGCTTCCATTTCCCCTACCTTAAAACTCCAATTAGTAAAAGCTTTGTATTTCTTTCAATGAGCTCCTATTACAAAGAAGAATCAGAAATTGTGACTGGCTACCTGTTTCTGACCAAGTGTGTGACTTGATCACTGTATAGATTTTTTTTTCCCCTGGAGTGCTCTCAAGAGGCGGTGGGGAGGGGCAGGATATAGGAAATGTCCACATCCTATATCCTGCCCCTATATCCTGCAGGATATAGGAAATGTCCACTCGAATCTCACATGTTATATGTAAAGATCCTGGTACATGGTAGGTATTTCATATATTTTGTTTTTCTTGTCCTCCATACACTAACAGGTCGAACTCCACATTCTAAATCTGTAACTTCTGTCTTGCTCTTCATCACAATTTAGCAATCCCACCACCTAGGACCCTGTTAGGCTAGAATTCTTTTCCCTGCAGGAAAAGAATGCACTTAAGGATCAAGAGATGTTCCACTGAAGAGTATTCCGATTTTAAAAAGCCTTCATAGGCCAGGTGCGGTGGCTCATGCCTGTAATCCTAGCACTCTGGGAGGCCAAAGCAGGAGGATTTTTCAAGGTCAGGGGTTCAAGACCAGCCTGAGCAAGAGTGAGACCCTGTCTCTACTGAAAAATAGAAAGAAATTAGTTGGACAACTAAAAAATATATAGAAAAAATTAGCCGGGCATGGTAGTGCATGCCTGTAGTGGCAGCTACTCAGGAGGCTGAGGCAGAAGGAATGCTTAAGCCCAGGAGTTTGAGGTTGCTGTGAGCTAGGCGCATGTCACGGCACTCTAGCCCAGGCAACAGAGTGAGACTCTATCTCAAAAAAAATTTTTTTTAAATATTAAAAAATCGTTCATAGACACCAACTACTTGAACTCCAAAGAACATTCATTTAAAATGAGAAATTTCAGAAATTGGTGCAGGCAATGTGTTTTTGCTTGTTTGGAAAGGGTCTTTTCCTCAGCAACTCTTCTATCAGGACACACAACAAACTGCCTCCTCCACTTGCAAATAAAGCTTCTGAATGAGAAGGTATCTTAATGGCAGAAACATGGAAATAAGGGCAAATTAAATGATAAAGTCAAACTGGAGAGTAATATTTAGGCCACAATTAAGATCTCCTTTTGTCTGATTCATTGGCATTTGTTTCCAGATATAACCACAAAGACATTCTTTCTTACCCTCTTTCTTCATGCTAAAGTTTCCTTGATAATGTGAGCTGGCTCTTGCCCATCTCTGGAGCATCATCTTGCACTGCTTCTTCACATGCATCCCACTCTCCTGACATACTCACCTACACGCAGGCTCACAGTTTCTCTGCAAGGTGCCAAGCCTCCAGATTTTTGCATGTGTTCTATGGGATCCTCTCACTCATTTCTGTCGTTCCTGCAAAACTTCACATCTAAAAAGAGTGTCCATAATGAAATCTGGAAGCATATGCAAATGTAACTAATGTTGTCAAGGGCATCTTCAATCTGTAAAAACATTTAAAAATATAATCTATATTTTCAGATTTCATGGTTTTACGGTGCATATCTATACATATCTGTGTGCACATATGTGTATATATGCATGTGTATATATAAAAACACATATGAATATATACACATGCATATACTCTGTCTACATGTTTATTTCTATTTACAAATATTAGTATATTTAAATGCATTATAGTTTATATGTAATGGGATATATAGTTATACAACTGGATCTGTATATACATGCATGTATCCATATATAGATGTATGTATATTATATACAAGCATATATAGAGATACATATACATGTATACATGTATGCTTATAATAGTGTATATAGAGAAACGTGAGCATAGATGTGTGTCTGTATGTATATCTCTTCATATAGATATAGATGTAGATATAGACACAATAATAATATAGGCTGTAGAGCATTTCCAAAGCTCTTTCACCGGTCGTTCTCAACTGGGAGCAACTTTGTCTCCTAGTAGACATTTTGAAAATGCTTGAGGACATCTGTATTTGTCACAACTGAGGGGGAGGGGTTGCTACCGACATCTACTGATTAGAGGCCAGAGATGCTGCTAAAACATGCTACATTGCACAGGACAGCACTCAACACACACAAAAATGCCTGGTCCCAAACGTCCATCATTTTGAGGGGCAGGGGTTGAGAAACCCTGCCTACATGTTTCTTTGCAAGCAATAACCACAGCAGAATACTCTCCCATGTTGTCTGGCTACCCACAGTTAGATTAGTATGATGGTACACGTGTGGTTGTAGATTGTACTCTACCTACAGATAAGAATCCGTTACATTAACTAAAATAATTTTTCACAACCAGTAGTCAGCTCAACATTACCTAGAAATGACAGTAGTTGATTATTTGTCATTAGGCACCAACTTCTTCTGCAGAGCGAGAAGGCTACATGGTTTTCGTTGATCCACAACTAAAGAGACCACCTCAGGGATACACATTAATCATCAGGAAGGTGCAGTTGTGCTGCTCCCTGCTTCATGTATTGTGCTATCTTAATTATGACTCCTTTCTTTTGACAACGAGGTTAAAATTATTAAGTGAGTTCACCTGAGAACATATTCGTTCCTCCTTCTAGTGAGGCTTTAACAATTACTTGATTGAAGATCTGAGCTGCAGGTAGCTGTAATTTTGCAGACTCGTTATATTATTTCTGGCTTACTTAAGTGTTGACTCATTTTGTACTGTCTGAGAGCTGAAAAGAAATCTTTGGGGAAAGGCTAAAAATATCTTTGAGTTTTCCTTCCACTGCTTCAATTTTATGTCTCTGATGTATGCTTAAAATCATATTCTATGCATATAAGGAATCTCAAAAAATCTTTGAAAAAGAGGAAAGCTTCCTCCCTTAGTGCCCTCATACTTTGTGTCATTTGATAATATACATGAGTAGGTTTAATACTCAATCATTTCCCAAATCTAATTTGACTGTCGAATGGGGCTTAATTTACATGATGATACAATTTCTCACACCAGAAAGCATAGTAACCCTTTTTCTTCAGAGGTTAATGGTGATCTAGCTTAAAGCCTAAAAGATAATTATAAGAAATGTGCTTCAGGTGACAAAGTAGTTTTGACAATCCCAGACTATTGATAGCTTTTTAATTATACCTCTTTCTACCATAGGAGATGGTATGCTTGCTGCTAAATAGTTTAAAGACCTGCTGTTGTGTTCTTAAAATTAATTTCCACTGATACTTTAACCTAGTGATACTTCAGGCCCCTGAAACTTCACTGAACATTCTACAACCTCTGAAATGAAATTAAATTCTGGGTTACTATTTTTCTTTGTCCATGAAATATAAGAATATCAACCAAGAAATACATAAATATGTATTGACTTGTTTGTCTTCTTTATTCACTTGATATTTTGTGACATTTAAAAATTTTTAAATTTCAGTTATATTTGCCTTGTTCTGTGTTTAGGTGAGAATCTGTCAGTGGAGAAGGTCATAATCCACAAAAAAGTGAATGGTTAGGATTTAGCAAATTGGTTAAAAAATAATGAAAAACTTAAAAAATCAAATGAAAATTCATTTTATGCATAACATGATTATGTCTTGTGTTTTCCCTTTGCAAGTACTTGCATATTATGCCAAGACATATTTAACTCTAAAATAACAGGCAAAGGATGAATAAAATGCCCCAAATACTTATGATTGTCTTTAAGGCAAAGTTAACCAAATTTTTAAAATCACTTCTTTTTTCAAATTAGGTAAGCCTGATTATTTATTTTGACAAGAATTTAGTTTCCATTTTCATAAAGTTGATATTATTCACACAAAGTCAAACATCCATATGGAAACTGAAAATTTTAGTCACATATCCAGATGTTTGACTATGTTAAATCAAATCAATTTTTACTTTGGATTTTCATTTTGTCAACAAGATTATATTCTTCATCTCATAAAATATATTCTTAGCACCTGATTCTTCACTCATGGCCAAGTTATGATCTGATAGGTCAAATATGTATTCTTTTGGCTTTTATAAAGAAATTGAATTGTAATCTATTCCATGCAGACTATGATAATGACATTCACACTATATAGAGCTTAGGGAGACTTTAAAAATTTACCTGTTCCAGCTATTTACTATCATTTAACAGAAAAAAAACCTGATGCCCCAAGACACCAAGTGGCATGTCCCACAATCACACAGCAAATTAGTGACAAAACTTAGTCAAGTCTGATTGCCTGGTGGTTTTAGTATTTCAACACACTGCTCATATTACCAAGACTATTATTTATTTATCTCTACTGTGTGGTTCACAGGACTCAAAATCCACTGAGAAATTAAGTGGCCAAAATAGAATTTTCAGGTTTTACAAGGGCAGGTAAAAGTAGTAGTGTTTCTACAATACTGGATCCAATAGTTTTTGTGTAAGATTCAATATGGTTCTTAATCTGACAGGTCTTTAACTTCTCTAGGCTGTAAAATAGAGCTAAGTTTGGGGAGAAGTACATAATATGATATCTGTAATGTGGTTAGTACGTTTGTAGAGAGGAAAGGATTAGAAAAGGCACAGAGGTTGCAAAGCCTTCAGCAGATTGAAATGGAAGGAAACAGAGTGAATATATGTATCTCTTTATTAGGCACCTTCTGTGTGCCAATCACTGTGCTTGTGCTGAGGATAAGAGTACTAAGGATTTGGGTACCAAAATAACTTGTTTAGTTCATTTAACTTATTTGGGTAAAAATAGAGTTCATAATCATTATAACTTTTTTCCCTCAATAAGACTGGAATAATACTGGAAAGGTGGAAAGGGAGATGGGACAGGTGTAATGTGGGGGGTCTTAAAAGTAGCAATGCTGATCCATTAAAAATTTATAAGCAAAGAAAGGATTGAGAAGTAGATCATCATAGGAGGATAATTATGAAGGATGGCATCTAATCTAGAACAAGATGTCACTTTACTGATGACTGGTAGGAAATAATAGAATTTTGCAAGAGCCCAGCTTAGAATCAGGATAGGGTGAGAACTAAATATATCAACAACAACTGTACAGGCATTTAACATGGCTGAAAGGATAAAATGTTCACAGAATCTTTATTAGACCTGAGATATATTCATTTTACAGAAAAAAAATAAGTCGCTTGCCCAATATAACCACATATAGTTAGTAAGTTAAGGAAAAGAAGAGAGAATTGTGAGAAATTTTAAAGACAGATAATATATAAGACTTGGTGACTTGCTCATAGGAAGGAACCACCTCAGAAATTATTGTTTTTAATGTAAATGTGTTATTATAGTAATATTAATTGAAAATTTTTTTAAAAAACATGGGTAGGAAGATCTGGATTGTATAGTGAGTAGGGAAGGGAGTTGAAAGAGAAATGATGATGGAATATGTTTGCATTTTTGACGGCTTTAGTCTGGAATTCTAATTAACATCCATTTAGTATCATGTTTTTAAAAATGAACTGCTGAATCATGAATCATGAGAGGAAAGATCATGATTAAAAATATATGCTTTACAGTCAATTTCACAAGAATAATAGTGGAAACCTTAAGAATGAATACCACACTGAGGCAAGAGGTATGTCAAACTAGAAACTGTTGTCAGAAACTGTAAATGCCCAATTTTATGTGAAAAGAAAGAAGAGGACACAAAAAAAGGAGCTGTCACAAAGTAGTAAAAACAGGTTAGAGCAGTGTCACAAAAACCGGTTAAAGAAGTAGATAGCTGGCTGTCAAATATTGGAAGCATGTACAGTGCAATGACAACCGCCAGAGTCACTGGACTTGGCTACTGTCTGGTCATGGTTACCACCGTAAGTGTAGCAGACAGGGAAGGGCAGAAAGTAGGGATTGCAGAGAAGACAGGTGGTGAGGAAGGAGCAAGAAGTAGACCAGGCAGTGACCAAACCTATCTCAGATCCTTAATTAATCTGAGGAAGACATTTCCATGGACCCATGGGGAAATTTGGAAATACAAATCTAAAGGTAATACAAATAGAAACAAAAAGGCAAAAGATACTATGAATATTTATTTCCTTCTTGGGAGGTTGAAATCCTTTCTAAATAAAATTATAGTAATGGGAGTAACACGGAATTACATTTAATTTTTCTTGTGGTAAAACAAAAGAGTTGCAATCATTAGTTGACCCTAAATTTTCTTTTATAAATATTAATGGTCAACAGAATTCCAAAGTTTATGTGGACTCAAGAAAAATATTACCTTCAAGAAAGAATTAGTGTGGGTGTGAATGGAAAGCAAGAAGACAATATCTAGATGAGATGGCTTTGTTACACTAAAGAATTATAAAATGAAAAGAAAAAGTAGAAAAAAAATATTGAATATTCAGAATAGGAGAACTAGTTCATAGATGCTTAAAGAGGTAAAAAAAAAAGAGTGCTATAAAGACAAAAAATATAAATATCAGCCTTAGAAAGATTGACACTTAATCTGAGGCAGGAAATTGATGAAATCGATGCCATAATTTTGTATATGTCTTTGTCCTTCTACAAAGTATTTTCCCTTTACTTAGTATTCTAGCAGATATTTGGAACATGAATGTGTTAAAGTGTAAAAATAAACCTTTTGTTGTGAATATGTTTATATAATAAATATATAATTATAATGATAATTAAAGGTATGTTAAATGGTAAACAATTCTCTCTCAGTAATATATGTTGCATTCTAAGTTTATCTGGAAATGTGCTAAAGCCTAGCTATGTTTGTTATCGGTCAATCTTTCAAGCTCCCACATTTTGCAGCAGTCTGGTACGCAGTAGGTGTTCAGTAAATATTGTGCTGAATTATAGAAAAATATTTGTAAATTGATCGTTGTAAAGCAACAATCTTTCCATTTGTACTCATCTATTTACTTACATGTTCTTTGCCTATTTTCCTAGTATTTTCGTAATTATCTTATTTTACCTTCATAGCATGAACACATGATAGCAGGATCATGCACTTCAATGGTTTATCATTTGTAGTATAAATAAGTATGTGCTTGCTATATGTAAGATTTTCTCTGTGTTGGTGTGAAAAAGTTAATGTCCTTTATGTGGCCAGAATGAGTTATCAACTAGTATTTATGTGTCTTACAACAAATTGTTTGTCACTTTCTCTGATTAAATGTGCCTATAATAACATTATTGTCATCATTCTTCTTAAGTTGCAGTTGATATTTAAATCATGCTGTCTCCTTTTCCTGGAATGGTCATGCCATTTTCTAAATAAATATCTCCCTTCAGGTGGAAATGAATAACCAAAAGTCAACTATATTAGGATACAGACACTCCAACTCTAAACTTTATAACATATGATAGAAGTGTGAATTGCAGTCAATCTATTTGTAATAACCCCCTTTACAGAATATAAAGTTATTCAAAACAGTAAAAAAGAATTGATTGTAGTAAGATTTTTCTGTGGTTCTTTGCATTTACAACTTTTACTTTTCTTATATTATTTATTTTTAGATTGCTTCTCCAAGAATAAAATCCAAGCCTCATCTATCATAGCTTTCTGTTTTTGCCTAATTTTCATCTAATTTTAGTTGGGAAAAAAATGCACAATCCTGACACAAAATACTTTTTGAAAGTGGGGAAATCTGCATGAATTACACTTTTATCCTTCTCAAAAATATGCCCGTGTCCATATAAAATCAAATATAGAATGGAATAATTGCTGAATTAGTATTTATATCTAATGAAATTCCAATCCTGACTCAACCTTTTTCCTCGGAATCCAGATTTGGAGATTTCACTATCAAGATAAATGCCTAAATTCTCCACTTCACATTGCTTTCTGGATAGATATGTCTTATACGTGTATATTAATTGTCTGTAAAATCTGGAATTTAATTAAAAGGCACAGTAAAATTCAAATTAAGTTGTAGTTTTAGATTACGTATTCCTGGGAATATTATAGCCCTCATATTGCTAGCTTTTCACTGTTTCATAGAAAAGCTTTATTAAAAAGACTTTAAAGTGAGATTAATTTAAGTTTAAATTGTCACTTACAGAACTCTTTCAGCTAGCCTGAAGCAAAATTACATCTAATTCAAAATTAGAATAAAAGATTTTAGCCCTTTCAAATCTTTTAACTGGTGCTAACCCTCATTTCATTTTTAATTTTCACAATCCACAGAGAAATTAACCATATTGTGTAGACCATCAGTCTAAATTATTGAAGAGGAATGCAAGTGTATACTGTGTGTGGGGATATGTTCGTTCAACAGTGTAGTGCAGAAATGAATATGGTAAGTTTGCTAATTACGATACAAGATGACCTTGGAGTATTCTTTGACTCCTCCCTTTCTTTCACACCATACATCCAATCCCAGAAAATTGTATGGACCTTATCTTTAATTTTTGTTCAGAAAATGACCACTTCTTATCACCTCCAATGCTATTACTCAGTCCAAGTCACTATTGTCATTGCCTGCTTCTTATAGTAGACTTTAACTATTTCTCACTTTTACCCTTGCCCACTACAGCCTATTCTCAGCCCAGCATCCAGAGCGATGGTGATGCTTTAGAAACCTAATTCAGGCTTTGGTGCCCCTCTGCTCAAAACTCTCCAATGGCTTCCAACCTACTAGAGTAAAAACAGGGTCCTTACATTTGCCAACGAAGAGTTATGACATCTGACCCAGGATGACTCTATGACTTAAATCAGCTCCTCTCCTGTATAACTCTGCCCCAGCCAAACTCCCACCTCAGGACCTCTTCCCTTGCCACGCCATCTGGAATGTGCTTCTTTAAATCTTAAGCAAGCGCTTCGAAGTCTTGCTCAATTGTCACCTTTTCAGTGAGGCATTCCTCAACCACTGCATGTAAAATTGCGATTTCCCCCACTCTCAAAATTTCCCTCACTTGCTTTCCTCTGCTATATTTTTTCTATTGCCATTATCTCTTTCTAAAATGTGATATAATTTCTTATTTATTATGTTTATTGTCTCACCATATTAGAATGTAATCTCCAAGAGAGAAAAATTTTTTGTTTGTTTTTTTGTTCATTGATATAGACCCATCTAACATGCAAAAGTGCTTGGAATACCATCAAGGAACAAGGTAGGTACAATCAAAGTGCTACGGTGGTTCACAGGTCAGGATTGGTCATAAACAGTTCAGGAAATGTGTCAGAAATTAGGGAACATTTCACATGAACCCAAAAGGATGATGGGAAAGTACAGAGATGGAGAAGACCCAAAACATGCTCAGAAAGGTCTAGTTCCCCTGACCCTGGAGGACACACAGGAGAGTTTGGAGGATGACAGAGACATATTCCCAGCATTTGATGTAGGGCCTTATACACCAACGATATAATCCATGTTTATTTTTGGTTTTATCTTTCTTCTCTTGTGATAACCTAAAAGATAGCATATTAGTATGTACAGGCTACTAAGCCATTAAGACTGTTGAGAATAAAACAGTGACTACAAGAGGAATTTCTCTCTGATTCCACTATCTCCTGAATCATTCATTGCATGTTTTCTGCTTTCTGTCCATTTACAGGCTCAACTTTTATTCAGTGCTCCTGACCACAGAGAATGCTCAGCTAATTAGAACTTACTTTCAGCTTGTACATGAAATAGAGTAACTAAAAAATATTAAATAAATAAAAAAAAATAAGCCTTCCCAGTGTGTGAATTCTTGGTTCATGGTGTACGTTTAATTAGAATTGGATTAGAATCAAGATCAAGCATGGTCATACATCTTCTAATTAATTTCAGGACTTAGCATTTGAACTCTTCTGCAAGTTCAGGTCAGTTTTACTTTCTTGCTCTCTTGATTCTTGCTAGAGAAGCAAAGCAGCTAGTAAATGTTCGTTCTGGACACTAATTGCAAAGTTGTAAAATCGACTTCTGGGAGTGACAGTAAGTACATCTGGCATCACAAAATAGAACTTTCTCACTTAATTCCCATAGAAAGTGATTGAATATTAATATTATAATAAACACTAGCCTCATATTAAGTAAAACAAACAAGCTTTTAACAACGCAGAAAACATATGTTTTCCTTTACAAGCCTCTAATACTTGGCATTTCCACATGTACCTTGAATTCCAGTGATAAAATGATTCATAATCATGATCATTATAAATGAAGCATGTAATATTATTAATTGCTACCAAATCTCTCAAGTTTATTTACTTTATGTAAATTAAGTCTTGGATTGGTTTTCAAGTTTTTTTGGGTTATTTTTGTGTGTGTGTCACACTGGAAGAAGAAAAAGTCCCACAATAGTATTTCTTTACTTTATAAGCCATTAGGCTGAAATTCATAGAGCAAATGAGTTCATTGATTAGCAGAAAAGTACTAAAAGACACCTGTTTTTTCACCCTTGTTTTAGCGTTTTAAATAATGATGCTAATAAACTATATTAGTTCTTTTGTAAATATCACAATAGCAAAATGGTCTCCATAAGAAAAACACATACAAGTTTAACCTCCTGCTCCAAGGAGAGCTTTTATGTATTTTAGTTTGATACTTATGGTTTGGTATTAACCCTAATTGGAGTATAACTTCCCATAAAGAACCTCTGGTGATATAATTTACTCATAAAAAATTAGCAGCCCTATGGAATGTTGCAATGATATTTAGCAGGAAAAGTAGAATACAATAAAAAAATTAACAGGGCCTCATAAATTTCACTTTGTGGAAAATAGAACAAAAAATATACTATCTAGTTTTGCATAAGGATGAAGAACATATTTAAATACTCTCAATCAGGTGACCTTTTGTTTCACTGCACGATATTTGTCCTTGTTAAGCTCTGGTGCCAAAAGATTATTGCATTTTAAAGCTATTTCAAGGCTAAAAATATTCAGAATTTCTACTTCATAAAAATGGAAATTTGCATAAAGTGATTTACACTCTTAGAACACAACGAGCATGAAGCTAGATTCTTCTTATTACATTATGACTTGTGAATGTCAGATCAGAAGTGTATATTTTGATTAGTACTTTTATAAGAATATAATGAAAGTTCACTAGCTAGTTCATACTTTTAAGAATATCTGGCCAATCTTAAACCAATTAAATCATCTTACTCTATTCTTCCAACATAAGAAAGAAAAAATAATGGAAAAATATACTCTAAAATGAGCTGTTTAAAAAATAATATTAAAAAATCAACAATGAAATGCTATTTAATTAAGAATGGATGGCACAATCTCTGATGTGTTTATACTGGAAGAGTTAATTATATAAATTTGAAATATTCTCCTTTTATTCTTTTTTACTTTGTTTTAAAAGGAGAGTAGTTTGTATAAGAGGTACATTTTTTTTGTTGTTGTTCATGGCACACCCTGAAAAGGACTTAAACTACAGACCTAAACTAATTTAAGGGCATGACATTCTAGGTACACTCTTTACTTGGACATTCAATTACTGTAGCCTACAGCTAATCCTATAGGATGTTTGGCATTAAATTGTTAAAAGTGCTTCATCAAATCTCACTAATTTTATTATGCTATTAATATGTCTAGAAGACCCTGGCTGAAGCTCTGCGGAGGCCAGGACTGCAAAGGCACAAAGGCACACATCCTATTTGAAGGATCACCTCTGAATCAAGTGTGAACTTACTATTGTTCCACACCTTTCTGTCAATAACCTCATCCTTACCCTAGTGCCAACCTCAAAGGAGAATTTTCTGTAGCTTCCGATTTGTGTGTTTATGCTTTGCCCACATTTTTTATTATATCTAATAAATTGATGCAATGAATCTATTATTGCCTTCTCCCCAACCCAATGTCAAAGTCCAACCTCAGTTTATAACTAATTCTTCATTTCCTGCTATTCAGGTTAATTCTTCATTTTGATCCTTTGTAGTGAGTATACCTCAGCTCTGTGATGTGAATTTGGATGGTTCAAGTTCACATACTCTTGCTTTTTAATAAGGTGATTTCTACTTTATGTCAGGGATGAAAACCCCAGTAAGTCATATGGTTACCAAGAGCACACATTAAGTAAAACATGGTAGACCTATTCTTTGGTCTATTCTTCCAGGTCAGTAGTTATACATCTCAAGATAAAATAAACTAACTTGTGCTGGGGAGATGAATGATTGGGAATAAATGGAAGATATTACTTCTTCCAGAATCCTTCCCATTTTAACATGACTCTTAGCTACAAAATGCCTTAACGCCTCCAGCCAATGAACAGATCTCTAAAAGTGAAATTCCAGGCACAATGGGAAGCGGAGGAAAAGGTAGTTTTTTTCTATTTGAGGCTGTGATGGAAAATGGTTTTCATTTTTATACTACTGCTTCTCTCTAACATGACTTTCATATAATATGTATTTTGTGATACATCCTCAATCTTTTAACAAAGCAGAATATGCCCACACATAATTATTTGAATATTAATTTCATTTTGGTCCATGCTATCAGACAGATGTGCAATAAAAAAGAAAAATTGTGCATGAATGTTTTTAGCCTCACATTGCAGCTCTGAATGGAAAGGGTTTGTCTACCAGGCTAGGCAGCTGTATGAAAGCTTGAGTCACATCTCAGTGTGCTAGAAAGTAATTAATTATAAGTATCAGATTATCATTTGGTGTTACCATTGAAATATCTGTACATCTGGTCCAATAGTCCTCTCTATTCTGGTGGGAATCCTAACTCCTTTTCCAGCCAAGCTTCCCATTTTAGTTATTTCAACAATTTAGGGCATTGGTTCTTAACTTGGACCTGCATCAGAATCACCTGGAACACTGGTTAAAACACAGATTTCTGGACCTTGCCTCCGAGTTTCTGATTCAGTAGGTCTAGGGTGAGTTGCCTCAAAAATGATGGGTTCCTGTCCTTTCCCAGGCGATGCTGATGCTACTGGTCCAGGCATTACACTTGAGAAATAAGCATAAGACTTAAACTGAAGACCCAGTTTCTCTATCTTTCTTCACTTTCCTGGTGGTCTGTCATGTCAAAAGTCAGCAGAACTCTTCTTATTCTTCTTGTATTTGTTTTTTGGCCTCGTTCTATAGAATTTTACCAAAAAAAAACAAACTAACACCTGTTTGACTTAACCCTTTAAAATCTCAGGTTAATTTAGTTCTCTAGGTTTCTACTGCTACTCTATAATCCGATTTTCCTTTTCTATATGATTATCTATAATTCTGAGGTTCCTCTATGAAGTCTACACCTGCTTCCTGAATACACATTTGGACGTTTCCTTCTTCCATTTGGTTATTCAACAACTATTTATTGAGTACCTACAAAAGAGACATAAAGAGAATACAAATAAATAGTTTTGCTGTCATAAAGAAGTATACATTCTACTTGGGAACAGAAACAAAAAAGTAATAAAAGTTAAGTATAGTTAAGTAGTGATATGTGTGGGGAAGAAAACCAAAGCAGAGGAAATCAATGTTTCTTGATATACTTATAATTATACGCCTTCTTTTTTCCTAAATGAAATGTTCTTATTTGCATTACTGGGTACCATTATTATCCTGTCAGCCATCTTTAACTGTCATTCCTCCCTCACAACCTTCCTCCCATCTCAAACACTACCCCTACTCAATCAGTCAGCAGGTAATTTCTACTTCCACAGAAACGCTTCTATCTATAGTTTTATTACAACCATTTTAGGTCAGGTTTTTGTGGGTTTTTTTTTTTAACCTTTTACCAGGAACAGTCTAATACCTAAACTTCATAACACAACTTCTAAGACACACTTCCTGAAAACAATGCTTTAGGGTCACGGTACTACTCTATTAGCATAACAACCCAATGAGGCAAGTATTTTTATTATTCTCATTTAGAAATAAGGAAATGAAAGTATTTTTACTAAATCAGAAAAATTGGAATCCAAGTAGTCTAAGTTTAGAACCTGAGCTTTTAATAATAGTATGATAGTGTGTTAATAGCTGATTAAGAGAAAGCAATGCAAAGTGCTATGACAGCAAAGAGGAATAGGATATTAACTCTGCCTAGAGGACTTGGGGAAGCTTTATCCAAGAGGGGTCATCTGTGGGGGCGGGGGGTCTTGTGTTATCTGGTAGTTTGAATGTGCCTTACATCAAAAATTCAATAAAGAAGACAACTCTCTTCCTATGTATATATTTTAATCCTCCCAGAACATGACTTTCACACAATGTGATGATAATTTATTGAAGAGTTGATTGGTTAATTGACTTTCATGAATATCTAAATAGGAGAAACTTTACATACTATGATGAGAAATGTGCTCCGTGTGTTTTAAGAGAGGCTAAAGCAGATTTAGAATTAGAATGATAACAAGGATAAATAGATTTAACCTACTACACAGCATCTCCCATAAATTTAAACTCTCCAATGTCTACACGCCCACAGAGAGTGAACAGTATAAGCCCAGCTCTTACGACAGTAGGTAGAGACAAAGAGACAGTCAAAGGAGACCCCTAGATCTGATAGTACTTTGGCCCATGAAATGCATTAAGAGTAAAGGAGATCAATGTTTCAAAACCCTGTCTAAAAAATCCCTCACACTTTATTTTTGGCTGTTTCTGGGGAACTGTCAAGACACTGCCACCTTTAAAACATAGCAACAGCTGTGCAAACTTTGATAGAGGTTGATTCACATTTTTTACTTCCATTTTAAACTTAAAGAACACATCTGTTAAGATATGAGTTTTATGCCTATGCTTCAATCAAGTTGCACCATTTTTCTCTCTCACCTTATATGCATAACGATATTGAGACAGCCGAAAAGAAAAGCCAGATGACATTTTCATTGTTTTGAAGGATAGTTCCTGCAACCAGCCTGCCTTGTCATAATGGTCATATTCCAGAATGAATGGATCTAAGTGATAAATAACACCTTGGGGCTTTTGAAATTATCATTTCTTATGAAATCTATTTGATACATATATACTTTCTTTCCTATCTCAACAAACCTCTGGTGACTCGATTTAATAAATAAGCTATATTCAATTATGTAAATTTATTGGAAGACTAACTTTAAATCTTTTTCTGAGTTGGTGAAGTGAATTGGCATTTATGTTATAGCCAAAAACTTGTCTGTCGTGCAGTAAAGATGATATTTTGATGGGAATTGTGGGGTGCTCATCGCTGAAGGGTATAGCCCAACCTTATCTTAAATAATGATATTGCAGGGAAGATTAAAACATATATAGCTTGGCCAATTACATAAAAATATAAACATATTTTTTTTTTCAAGTATGTAGCTTCTAATGCTGTTAGGGACAGGAATGGGTTATTTTTCATATTTTCTCATGGTACATCTTGTCCTCCTCATAAGAAGAATTGCCTTTCTCCTATGACAGGGAAAGAGAAACATGAGCACTGAGCCAAAATTTCTCAAGTTGACAGCAAGTATGACTTTTATGGGTGCTACAAGAATATGATCTATTCACTTGTAGCAGCTAGAAAAGATTTTGTAATTCAGACCAGATTGCGAAAGGTCACCCTTACTAAGATGAAATAGATGACAGGAATTTGCATGTGCTTTGTGTGCGCAGTCTGAGTAGCATATATCTGGTCACGTGAATACTGTTTCCCATAGAAAGAGTGAGAGGCACAAATGAGAATCTCAAAATAAAAAGGACCCAACAGACTGTCTAGTCCAATCCTTTCATTTTGTAAATGAAGAAATTCAGATTTATAGAGGTTGTTTCCAAATACTATACTGGAATTAAGTAAAAAAAGTGAATATTAGAACCCAGCAATCCTAATTTAATTTTTTTGATCTTTCTGCTATGCATTTAATGACATATATTACAGCCTATAAATAAGGATGCACAGTAAATGCAAGGGGGAGGACATATTTCGATCTTTCTCTGTCAAGAGAATGAAACAAAACATATGAGTAGCATATCATCTGCACTGTGAAACAGGCTAGCATTAGCCCTTTTATCAAGTATTTCTTACGTGCCAGGCACTGTTCTAACTTTCTCATATGGATTTATCCAGGTACTCCTTGCAATAACCCACTGGGAGAAGTAGTATCATTACTACTTGTGAGATTAAAAAAATAAGGCGAAACACACAGGTTAAGTAATGTGCCCAAGGCCGCATAGCTTGAAAGTGCTACCCAGAATGAAAGGTCAAAGTTTGCATCTTAACTACTATATAATACTCTCGCAGTGACTTTGAAATAGATACCAACAGCGACAACGTTTCTTTCATTCAAAAACTGTACTTTTGCTCATTGACTGAGGGTGGCTGTCTGTTTAAGGAGTCTGGGTTAGATTATGTACCCTGGTTCTTGTTTCAGTATTTTGACTCATTGTCTCACATGGTGAGTATTGATGGAGTGGATTGTGTCTCATTTTATCACTACTTATAATGTTTAAAAAATCACAAATTCATATTAACCTTTAAAATTTATTTAATCACTCCTTCATTCATGAAATAATTATTTACTAAGTCCCTGTCACCTCTAAGGATCAGTCCATTAACAATAACAAAGATTGCCCTGGTGCTTAAGCAGCTAAAGAGAGGGGATATTTTGTCTGCTTCACTTTTTAAAAATATTTAACATACAATAAAGCTCTCTTTTTTGGTGTAAATGTCTATGAGTTTGACAAATGCATAGAGCTGTGTTATCACCAAGACAATTAGGATACATAACAATTTCATTACCTGCAAAAATTCCCTCATGCTGCCCCTTTGTCATCAACCTTTTTATTGTCCCCCCCACCAAACACTGATCTGTTTTCCTTTCCTATGGTTTTGACTTTTTTAGAATGTCATATAAATGCTATTATAGAGTATGTATGTAGCATTTCAATTCTGGCTTCTTTCACTTAGCTTAATGCATTTTTGATTTGCTGTGTGTATTGATATTAAAAGTTGGCTCCTTTCTATTGCTGGATTGTAGTATTCCATTGTGTGGATGTACCGCTGTTTATCCATTCACCTGTTGATGAGCATTTGGGTCATTCCTAGTTTGAGGCTATTAAAAAAAGTGGGTACGAACATTTCACATACAGATATTGTGTTAACGCAAGTTTAACTTCTCTTAGGTAAGTGCCTAGAAATAAGAGTTCAGGATCCTAAGGAAAGAGTAATTTTAACTTTTTAAGAAAGTGCCAACTCTTTTCCAAAATTGCTGTAACATTTTGCACTGCCACCAGCAATGTATGAGAGCTCTAATTCCTTCACATTCTCACAAGCACTTGGTATTAAGAACAGTCCTCCTCCCCCAGTCACTCTAATAGAAGCATATTTGTACCTCACTGTGGTTTTAATTTGCACTTCCCTAACGACTAATGGTGTTGAGCTTTTCATATGCCTATTTTCTAACCACATATCCTCTTTGGTGAAGTGTTGTTCAAATCTTTTGCCTGTTTTTTATTGGATTGTTTTCTTATTGTTGATAGATCCACTTTTTAACTTCCTCACTTATCATGGATAATGCCCAGGTTCTTAGATGCCTCTCCCTCTTCTGTCCTTACACTTGTCCAATCATCTATATCACCTGGAGAACTCCAATCATCAATATCACCTGGGGAACTCATTAAACAACTCACAGTTCCCAAGGCCCATACCAGAATTACAGAATCATAATCTTCAGAAGGCGAGACCCAGAAATGTAAACTATCTCTCTATGTGGAAATGCAAATTGGGTCCACAATGAGATATCACTACACAGCTACTAGAACTGCTAAAATAATAATTAAAAAATAATTACAATACAAAAATGCCGGTGAGAATGTCTAGCAGAGTTGATAGGCATGAATAAATAAATGTCTAAGTCTTGCTCATTTTATGAATCTCAGAACTTACTGATGACTTCTGTTTTATCCCATTCTTAAGGTTATCTAGCCACAGAAAAATAGAGATAGAAAAGATACAATATATTTACTCTCAAATTATATCTATACACTAACAAACAAAGAAAATTGGACCCAGAG
Organism: Cheirogaleus medius; assembly: GCA_008086735.1. Classification (NCBI taxonomy): domain Eukaryota; kingdom Metazoa; phylum Chordata; class Mammalia; order Primates; family Cheirogaleidae; genus Cheirogaleus; species Cheirogaleus medius. The sequence goes on along the minus strand of VBSM01003200.1, from coordinate 6,772,433 downwards.
AGGTGAAGAGGAGACAATCTCATGAGAGAAATCATTTAGTAAAAAAGCAGGACAAGAACTTTACGCCAGAGCTGTTCACAAGTTATTCTGGAAATATCTCTCATTTTCAAAACTCTCAACACCTAATAGCTTTCCAGCTGTACCTGTAGAAATCCTATCATATTTTTCTACAATCCTTTTCTCCACACAGCATCTTTTCGATAAAACTCTAATCCAAATTTCTCTAACCCTAACTTCCTGTTGGTTTCTGCAGATAGTCCCATTTGGTTTTTTTTTTCTTTTTACAGAATCTCAAAACTATTTGTTACAATTAATCTCTGTTGTGACAAGAAGACTAAAAAGGATTAATGTCTTAGAATTTGAAATAAAGACCTCATCTTTATTCAAACAGACTAAAACACTGACCTCCTTGACTTTAACTTTTTTCTTTTGTATCCACTTTTCATTCTCTCCCACTACCTTTGAGAAATACTCATACACTGTCTACTATAGAAACAAATCTGCATGTGCTCTTTGTGTTTGGGTTTAATATTGGAATTTTAATGTATCTATATGGTGATCATATATGTGCATATACTGTATGTGTGTATTTCTTAAATGGTAAGCTCCTAGAGGGTGCTGAGTGGTATTTTGAGTACAGCTCCTTAAGTCATTGCACATAAAACCAGTCACAACCATGCATCAAAGTTATGAAGAAGGCTATAAAAGGATGAGTCATTAAAAATCAGTCAATATTTACTTCTTATTTTCATTAAGGCAAGAAATGTAAATTGAATAACCACAGCTAAACATATTGATGGCTGTAATTTAAATAAATTTATAGACTAGACTATTAGAGGGCTTACATATTTAGTAATGATTTTCATCCTCTGCTCATTATACAAAACTTTAAATGATAAATGGCCCTGGAATACTTTCAGAATTAAGTTGATATTGAGAAAGAGATGAAAATGAGATAGCTGATATCTGGGGCTAAGAAATTATGAAGGAATATTTTGGAAAGAAACATAAGCTTTACCAGTGTAAGGCAATTTAAATCTTGAATTACTGCATTTAACCTTCAGAGCATATATTAAAACCAGGGGCCCAACTATTAAGGCACAGGATAGATTTGTGTTGGGGCTGGAAGGGGGTGCAATGCAAGTAGGAGAAAGTTGTTTGTGGAAGATTTTTATTAGAGATGATATGCCTGGGACTCATGACCTAGAAAGAAATCACTCTTGATGCTAAGGGCAGCCCTTGGTGATGTTAGTTATCTTGAAATTGGGGCTGGTTGTTCTAAATATTTAGTACCCAGCAGTGTCACTGAAGTACTTTAGCTTTTCCCAGCCACAATGTATTAGATATTTGAAATCCAAATGTTTTTCAGTCCCGCTCAAATCTATTTTTATCTCAGCTGATGTCGCAATTTTGTTCTTATAGACCTGTCAAAGACAATTTTTTAAGGTTGCAGCATAATTTCAAGCTTTTCATGTTATTTCTTATACCAGCACATATTTTTACTCTGGATCATATGCTTTAAGTGTTTGTCATATATGTGCTTTTTACAAGTCTTAACACCAGTCTTCTATTTATCCAGTGTCTTGTCCAGTAACTTTACTCATTATGTGACATGGCTTGCTTTCTTTATGTGTGTGTAATGAGATAAATGTGCACATGATAGCTAGACAGACAGACGTAAACCATCAAATCATTGGAATAGTTTGTATTCTAATGTCATTGCTGAAGTCAATACATGTGGCAAAAGCAGATATATTTGGAGAAAAGCTGATTTTATTTTTTCATGGATAAGATCCACATAATGTATTGACATTCTAAAGGAAAATGACATATTGTCCACTCCTCATTCCCCACAACAGCTTTTCCAAACTCCCTACTTCTATTATTCAGCATTCAATTCAGTTTAAATTGTGCCCCCACATTCGTGTGTTGAAATGCTAACCCCCAGTTCCTCAGAATGTGATCTGATTTGGAAAGAGTCACTGCAGATATAATTAGATAAGATGAGGTCCTACTGCAGTAGGGTGGGCCCCAATCCAATATGACTGCTGTCTTTATAAAAAGAATGCCATGTAAAGAAACTTGATTAAATTAAAAAGCTTCTGTACAGCTAAGGAAATAATCAGCAGAGCAAATAGCCTACAGAATGGGAGAAAATATTCACAAGCTATGCATCTGATAAAGGGCCAATAAGCAGAATCTACAAAGAACTCAAGCAAATTAGCAAGAAAAAAAAAACATTAAAAAGTGGGCAAAAGGCATAAACAGAAGATTTTCAAAAGAAGGTAGACAAATAGCCAATAAACATTATGAAAAAAGACTCAACATCACTTATTATCAGGGAAATGTAAATTAAAACCACAATGAGATATCACCTTATCCCTGTTAGAATGGCTTTTATTAAGAAGTCCAAAAACAATAGATGTTGGTGTGGATGCAGAGAGAAAGGGACGTTTATACACTGTTGGCAGGACTGCAAATTAGTACAACCTCTATGCAAAACAGTATAGAGATTCCTTAAAGAACTAAAAGAAGACCTACCATTCAATCCAGCAATCCCACTACTGGGTATTTACTCAATGGAAAAGAAGTCATTTTATCAAAAATGCACCCCTGCACTTGAATGTTCATTGCAGCACAATTCACAATTGCAAAGATGTGGAATCAACCCAAGTGCCCATCAATTCATGAGTGGAATAACAGAATGTGGTATGTGTACACTATGGAATGCTACTCAGCCATGAAGAAAGATGAATTAATGTCATTTGCAACAATTTGGATGGAACTGGAGACCACTGTCCTAAGTGAAGTATCTAAAGAATGGAAAAACAAACACTATATGTACTCGCTATTATATTGGAACTAACTGATGAGCACACATGTACATAGAGGAAAGTAAATCTCAGTGGAAATCAAGCAGCTGGGAGGGAGAAGGACAGAATGGGTGAAAACTATTGCTTTTCAATCCCATTGTTTCCTAACAGATACAGTGAACACTATCTGGGCAATGGACACACTTATAACCCTGACTCAAACGTTACAAAAGCTATCCATGTAACCAACAACATTTATACCCTCGTAATATCTTAAAATAAAAAAGTAAAAGAAAGAAAAAAGAAAGAGACATGCACAAGGGGAGAATGCAACTCTAAAGATCAGAGTCATGCAGCCACAAGCTAAGAAACTACCAGAAGTAGGAGGAAACCTGGAACAGATCCTTCCCTAGCACCTTCAGAGGGAGTGAGGTCCTGCCAACACCTTGATCTTAGATGTTTAGCCTTACAAATTCTCACATGTTAAGTTTCTGTTGTTTAAGCCACTCTGTTTGTGGTACTTTGTTACAGCAGCTCTGGCAAAGTAATAGAGCATCTAGCCAAGATTCCTACAGAAGTCAACTGGTAGGAACCAATCCATTCACTTCTCTTCTGGCTATGAAAACATTTGTAGCTTCACCTGTTCTTGCCTCCTGTTTGGATGCATATGTTAATCCTTCCATCCTGTGCAAACTTATTCACTTTTGTTCTCAGTCCCATTTTCCCCATCAATTCTATTTCTTATTTCAGTATTATATTAATATATCACTAATCTCTTAATCTCTGTTGCATCATGTCCCTCAGCCAATAACCATTGTCAAGTGTTTTCTATATTTAAAAGCTCAAGAGTGGCCAATATTTGCTGTTTCCTCTTTTTTAGCATTTAATGAAATCTAGTTTTCAGCCTTCTTACTTATGGAAATTATTATCCCAAAAATCAGACATCAGCAGTTAAAATTGCCTAGTACAAAACAATTTTAACCATTGTTTTACTGTTTTTACTTTTAATTTGGCTCTAAATACTTTGGGTCTATCTGTCTGTCTTTCTCTCTCTGTCTCATTTATTTATCTTTTTTTTTTTTTTTTTTTTTACAAAAATTACATATAGACATACAGGGTTTTGAGAAACTGAGGCTGTCCAGCATCATAATGTAGGGCCTACTGTGGGCTGTCTCTCAACACAACATGGGTAAGACACAGGCTGCAGAGATACAGGAAACAGAAGACAGACTGCTATCTGCTTCCCTTCCAATTCTCTCATTTGCTGAGAGAATAACACTATTCAGCACGTGACTCTGTCTACCACTCTCTTTCTTTCAGGAAAATCTTTTGACCTAGCTTTCATAATACCACCGGCCCAGGTTTTCCCCTCTGATGGCTATCCCACATTGATTTTCTTTTTCTGTGCCTCAATCCTTCATCATCATTTCTAAATCTTTCTTAAGTGAATATAAAAACTCTTAGTCTCCCACTATGAAATCTTGTCACCATTCTCAGCCCCGTGAGAATTACTAGTATCTCCAACTACTCAGACATCGCCCAATTTAATTCCTAAACTTGGAAAATAAATGTTTAGGGAAATTTAAAATTAAGACATTTTGTTTTGAAATATATTATATTTATAGGATTGTTTAAACTATACTCCCCCAAAAGTTAGATTTATTTGCCTGACTTTCCTATCCCAAAGTCTATCTTAAAATGTTGTCAGACTTTAATTCTACTATTGAATTTCCTGTTGTTCTTCATTTTTCTTTCTCTACAGACACTTTTACCTAATTCCAGACATCTATCATTGTTTATACGCCTATAACTTCTTTTGTAGAACACATTGTTTCCCTCCTGGAATCTATTCCTGCCCATCTTCTCACCTTTACACATTTCCTCTTTGCGATCAAAGCAAAGATGGATTAGGATGTTAACCCTCATCCAAGGGACCAAATGGCCAGAAAAATGGACTTAGTCCCAGCCCCACTGATGTAACACAATGTAAACTGATCATAATTGTTTCATTCTCTTTCTCCAAACACGTTTAGGTAGAGGTTTGTGTCCTAGGCATGGTCAATGAGATGAGACCTCCTCTTTGAGGACACTGAAGAAGTTTTCTCACTAATAAAGTCAAATGGCAATTATAGAAAGTCAAATGGAATTGTATTAATAGAAAGATATGATGTTGAATTAATATAGATGTCTCACCTTGGTACATTGTGTTCTATAATCATAATTCTCTTTTTTATTAAAACCATGTTATCTGGGTTATGTCACGAGGAGCCAAAAGCTACTGCTCAACCAGGCTGCCCTCATCTGAGTTCCAGACCCAATTTTTCAAATATTCATTTTCAGTTTGATCCAGGTGTATCATATGCACTTCAAATGTAACTTATTCAAAAAGAACTCACTTTTCTCCACAACCCAATTTGATCTTCCTCAGTTTGGTTTGTATTTTTGTCTTGAAGTTATGTCTATAATAGCCCCAAACCTGGCCAGAACTTGGAGTCCTCTCTCCCTCCCTTACATTGCATTTCCCAGGTGACCACTAAGTCCTATTTGTTCTACACGCAAGACATTTCTCAAATCTAGCCTCTCCACTCTAGAGTCTTCTTGCGTGGAATATTTTTCTTCCTTGCTACCACCTAATTGTTGCTTATCTAATCCGTCCTAATGCACCACTTTCACAGATATGCTCCTAACACAATGGCAGTTCTTAAAAATGTTTATATAGTGTATGGTATCATCAATATATTTTTTCTGCTGCTTTTTGGAATAAACTCTTTACACTATAATATCCAATTTCCTTATAAACTTACTGTTACGCTTAATCTGTATGCATGTTCACATGTACTCTAGCTATAGCTGTCTGCTGATCACCCTCTAAATGTGTTGTGGGAACACATATGCCTTTAATTGCACTGGACCTCTGCACATAATGCCTTTTTCTCTTATTGATCTGAAATAATCTATGTTCAGTGGTACCTCTTCTGTAAAACACTTTGGGATCCACTCCCTACAATTGGAAGTACTCATTCTTTTGGGGAGTAATAGTTAGTTCATATTGCAATTATATTATATATCATTTGTGTTTTTAGTAATTAGGTGATTAATTCTATTTTGAATTGTCTTAAATTAAACAGTTTTGCTGTTAACTCCTAAATAGATACTAAAATCTTCTGTTATTCAAACAAAAATGATTGAATAAATCTTTACACTCAGAAATCTAAGAAACCGTAAATAACATATAACATTAATCATTAATATCCATAATGTCTAGCTACCACACTGTGGGTAGAGAATATGTCATATTCTCATTGTAACTATAAAATCTAGCAAACCTAGCAGCCTCTGGCAAATAGTAGCCCTTCGATAATTTTTAATTAATTCATTTTCCCCAGATTTATATTTAAAATACAATATATTTTTAAAAGGCTGTAAAACTATGAAGAAAATAAACAATTTATTGGTAGAACTGATAAGAATATTTGATACCAAAATACAATTAAGCACCCATGTATGAGCAAAGATTTAAAATTCATTCCATTCATTTACCAATAATTTAAAATGGGTACTCCTTTTAAATGATTTCATTAATGACATCCATGAACCAGTAACAAGTGCACAAATATTCAACATTTCTTTCTTATATCCATTTTCTTTGGTTTGTTTTGTTTTCCGATGGAAAAATTCCCAGTAATATATTAATCACAAGGATGTTGATGCTGAATTGAAGCAGCTTCTCTGTAGCATGACAGGACACCCTTAAGGGCTTCCTCCCACCAGTGGGTAATGGTGCAGATGCTATATTGAGAACCACCATGGCAATACTCCAGCCTTTGAAGGAATTTTCCTAGCACAGGTGGTTCTTAAACTTGGCTGCGCATCAAAATCACCAGTGGAGCTCTAAGGAAATACAGGTGCCTGGGCCCTAATTATCAAGAGAAGCTGATTTCAGTATTCCTGGGTAGTGGAGCCCACTCATTAGTATTTTTAAAATCCACAGTTGGTTCGAATGTGTGGCTTCAGTTGAGAACTACTGCAACGCTTAACCTTTACTTGGTGACCTTCCTTTTGAAGTTATTTTCTTTATCTTTCTTATGTTAAAATAAGCACAGCCACATATGGGTTTGTTCTGCCCATTACTTTAGCATAACTCATAGGTACGTCTAGTTCAGTTCTGGATTTCGTCTTTCAAGTTTCCTTGAACTCCTTACTCTGCAACCCACAAGCCAATCCCACCTTGGCCTAAATCAGTTCCCAGATAATAGAATGTTACCCCAGGCACACTGCCCCAGGCAATCTCTTGCTAATATTTCCTCTCCTACTTTAGGAACAACTGATCTGCCCTCATCAGAAGTAAAGATTGTAAGCTTATAAGCCTTCACAATTTGTTATTTTCTTGTTCAGGAACTACTTGAGGTGACCTGTCACCAGACAAGGAAGCCAAAACATTTCATGGCCATTTTAAGAATGAGAAAGTCACGTTAATCATTGGAAGTTTAAAATATAATTCTTGGGTAATAAGGATAGGTCTGCTTCAGAGGCCCCAATCTTATAAAAAGGCATTTTTGAAGAACTACATACTTTTTTTCCTCTCTCTCTCTCTGTACTTGAATATTGCATGTATTAATCTCTCCTTATCCATCATTTTGAATGCCTAATTCTTGGCATTATTATACTTGATAGCAGGATGCTATTGGATCTAAAATATAGAAAAATACTTTATTCTTAAAATTTTAAAATATCATTATCTAAGAAAATGTTGGAAGAGTAAGATTTTCCCTACAATCACCTTATAATTTAAAACCTGTTCCACATTTTATACGTTGAAACAATGGTGATCTAGCACTTCTTGTATTATCCTGGATAGAGCTGGAGCCCATTCTACTAAACGAAGTATCACAAGAATGGAAAACAAGCACCACATGTACTCACCAGCAAATTGGTATTATCTGATCAATACTTATGTGCCCATATAGTAGTAACATTCATCAGGTGTCAGGCAGGTGGGAAGGGGAGGCGGGTATGGGTATATTCACACCTAATGGGTGTGGTGCACACTGTCTGGGGGATGGACACACTTGAAGCTCTGACTAGGGCAGGGCAAAGGCAATATATGTAACCGAAACATTTGTACCCCTGTCATATGCTGAAATAAAAAAATGATAAAAAAGAAAATATAATTTTCTTTAACAAAAATAATAACAATTAAATTTAAAATTGACACAGCTGCTTTCATGGGTTAAATGTGGAACTTGTAAATTTTTACAGAAACAATTATGCATATCCAACTACCTTGACAAAGCCCTTGACATATCTGTTGTAATCACTCAGATTCAAAAGTATTGAATTCACTAAGTATCACATATCATCATGTTTTCCTAATAAAAAGCAAAAATAAAGATTCTAAACCCATTGTGATACCTCTATTGTGTGTTCTGCAATACAAACAGGAACTACACAGCTTAATAGATTGAAACATGCAAGGGCATATTTATACTCAAAAACAGGGCTTGCCAATTTGGCATCGATGTTGGGTCACACAGAGGACTGTATCTATGTACTATGACATGGATGAAAACAAGACTCACTACTGCTGATGGGCTTCAGATTCTTTCTTTATTCATGTTTGTAAGTGCCTGAAGTAGAGAAATGCTCAAAACAAAGAGAGAAAAAAGAAAAACACAGGGTGATTCTGGATTCTAAATTCCTAAAGAAAAAGGTCAAAAATATTTAGTTTAGATTCACTTCCACACTGCTCTCTCCCTCACAATGCCTGGCTCTCTGAGTTCACCCAGCCAAGTAACTTCAGCCACTGTCATATCCTCAAGGGAATGCTGGGAAATGAGTTACAAAGACGGAACACCATGCACATTATGCTGCGTATGAGTCTGGTTTAGAGCTAGATAAGGACAGGGGCACAGCTGCAGACACACAGCAGGTAGAGAATCACTTAAGAGATAATGAAAAGTAGCAAGATAATAAGTTTATAGGGAGAGAAAAAATTTGGAACCTGAGGTGAAACCCTGGAGTGACAACAAAGCCTGGAGAAGTAAAAGAAAAACAATACTTGAATTCTACTTTGAAATCTTCAATCTGGAAAAAGCAGGATCCATAGGCTATTAGTTACAATTAAAAGATAGGCATTTGACAAAACTCAACACCCTTTTATGATAAGAACGCTCAACAAAACAGGCATAGACGGGGCTTACCTAAAAATGATACAAGCCATATATGACAAACCCACAGCCAATATCATACTGAATGGGGAAAAATTGAAAGCATTCCCACTTAGGTTGCCCACTATCTCCACTTCTATTCAACATAGTGCTGGAAGTCCTTGCTACAGCAATCAGACAAGAGAGCGGAATTAAGGGTGTCCAAATGGGAGCAGAAGAGATCAAATTCTCACTCTTCGTTGATGACATGATATTATACCTAGAAAACCCCAAAGATTCAACCAAGAGACTCCT
>VBSM01003200.1:6730894-6763059 GCA_008086735.1 Cheirogaleus medius | reverse complement strand
ATTTGTACCCCCATAATATGCTGAAATTAAAAAAAATAAATTAAAAAAAAAAGATGGGGAAATCTGGTACGATGAAACGTACCCTCTGAGTGTAGACATCTGACTTTCGTCTCCAGCCATCACTGACTTGTATGTGACTTCAAGGAAGTTGCTTAACCTCTTTTAGTCTCACCCTTGAAATGAAAATGGTAGGCTAGAAGTTCAATGACATATTTTCTACGGGTCTAAAGGTGTGCAAATTGCAAGTATAAACATGTAGGAGCTATACAGAGGAAAACATCAAAACACTTGTTAGATATTAGGTACAGGCTTGTAGCAGAAACACAGTGGTCACATGAATTTCTCTCTGAGAGTTGGCGTTAGCTCTTGGATTGTTTCGCATTGGTGACGGAAGGTGCCGCCCTAATAAAACAGCTATTCCATATCTGGAGAGCCCTTATGTTTAACTGATATTCATCTTCTAGTAATTTCTACCTCCAAATCCAGTTCTATCTTCAAAATAATGTAAAAAAATTATTTTTCAATGATGTAAAGCATGATTTTTGATCTCCTTAGGTTTTGTCTTATCTAGACTATAAATATCCTTGTTTCTTTCAGCTATTGCTCACTTTCATGATGTCTAAACTTGAGAGGATAACGATTACAGACTTCTAAGCATTCTCAGGTTTTTAACATCCATTATAAATGGTGATACCCTGAATGCGATGATACAGTGTCTTTGGTACCCAATGTAACTGAAGCCCTAAATTTTAAATAATTCTGTATGTATTAGGCCTAACTATGCAACAAGAAACGTTGGCTTCTAAGCACAGCTGCTAATCAACTCAGACAAAGAAAAAGTATTAATATATGAGGTTGAACCACACAAAACTGCTGATATTTGGTGCATACAGAATCTCAAGAACTGACAGTGAATATATCAAAAAACAGCAATAATTATAGGGTCAGGCACTGTTCTAAGCGCTTTTCATTATTTTTGTCATTTAATGGCAACCAACAGTTCAATAAAACAGGTAGATCTCATTTGCTGCAGGAGGGGTTGTTTTCAGGGAAGCCTTTTTGCTGAATGAAGGCAGGTCTGCAGTTAAATTCACTTTGGATGGCATTTCTTCCTCTATGATCTCTAGGGTTGAACCTATTAGAAGCATCTATCATCCTTTTTGCCCTTTTCAGAAAAACCACCCAGTGATATCCTTTATTTGTTCTTATCTGTATATATTTCCTCTCCACATTTTTGGTCAATTTTGGTATTTAATCTATTTATGTTGGGGAGTAGAAAAGACCCCAAGGTAGCCTACGTACAAAGATATTAAATAAAGTCTAGGTCAATCACTGTCTTTTCCTTGCTAATGCATACAGGATTTAAGTCACAATATACCAAGTGTCCACAAGTAGAAATGATTCATATCTGAAGACTTCCATGCACAAAAATTTCTGAAGTAACCGCTTTTTTCCCCACTTTCTTGGTACTATCTCTACAGCTTAACATAAAAAGTGGGTTTTTATTATGGCAGAAGAAAGTTTAACAGGGAATCATTATAAAATGTGCAATAATTGGAATTTTGTTTCCATGTTAAATAGCCTTGGTCAAAATATACCTGAGTGAGCCAGGCTGGAGATGGCCGTAGATGGATCCTCTACTTTGCACATTAGCATCATAACATCAGTAAATAACTCTTCCAATCCTGTGACCCTGTGAGCCACATCAATCTCTATCATCCCTGTATATGTCAGAACCCCACAGAGAACACTGTGATGTGTATATGTGGGTGAATGACAGATCACTGGTACTGGGAAGAGAAGTTAGGAGGTCTCATCATGAAAAGCAGAAAAAATAGAATAGGTCCTAAGAAATGATGATCACCTTACAGTGTTAAAATGAAAACAATAGCAGTAAGTAGAACCCTTACCCAAAAACAAACTAAACAGAGTTTCTTGCATAGAGGAGAGCTGGTGTGTATGTCCTGTGGTGGGGCATGTTTCATTGCACATATCAGAGGAGGTAGATGTGGAATGACTAGTGGGTCAGGAAAAAATAGAAAGAGTAATATAAAAAATGTGCTTGTACAAATCAACATTTAGCTACTTTATATGTGACTTTGCTTCTATCTGTCATATTCACTGTTCCTCATTGTTTTGTATCATCTGGAAATTTGTCAGAATGTATTTTCACTGAAGTCATTGCTAAATGTTGAAAATACTTGACCAAATTGGAGCATTTTTCAAGACATAGCACAGGACAATGCTGTAGATTTTCATCAATTACATAGCAGTTACCAAGAAACTTGCTATTCAACCAGTCATAAACCCCAACTAATTCTATTGTTTTCTTTCCATGGTTCCTCATTTTGGGCTACTGAAATCCATTAAATTAATTGCTGATGCTGAGATAATGAAATTGATATAGTGTGTCTTCTTAACCCTGACTCTCCTTCCCAGAGTACACTAATACCATAAAAAATGAAATGAGATTGGATTAGAATACATTTTTACTGGTTTATATGTTTGGTGAACACAATCTGGTTTCTAGTGATTGACATTTTTTTTTAAATTCGTGCAGCCAACCACTTAATAATCTAGATGTTTGCTGAGCACTATGCTTATAATACTGTCCGTTTTTGAAAAATCTGAGAATTTTCATGTTTCCTGTCTTCTATATCTTCTGTTTGCTGTGATTCTCCAAAGAGCAAAAGGGTTCTGAAGTAATATTTGCATGTCCTGGGAGGCAAATTTATCCTAAAGAGGAAGCATGAAATCATTTAGAGGAACTCTATGTTTTCTTATAATTTCTTATCTCTTTTTTAGTTCAATTTCCTCATCAGTGTTTATTCTGCCTTTACTATTTGTAAATTTATGTTCCTTGAAAGAGATGAAACCAAAACAATAAAGGTATGGGTTACTCATGGACTCAAAGGGAAATAGTTTTAAATCCAGTTTAGAAAATGTATATAAAAAAACTCTATTGAAGATTTTTTTCTTTTAAGCAATTCATCTAGTTTAGTTTGGTCTGAAAGGAAAACCAAAAAAGGCCACAGATAACACTTTATTGACTAGCCTAAGTCTATAAGTGATTCATGCCTATTAAAATGCCAATCACATTTTCAAAGAAAATGGGAGCTTGAACTATTTACCCTGGCAGTCAAACAAGTTAGATCCATTTTTTTTTCCTTTTTCTTTTCAAAATGGATTGACTTGTGTTTTATAATAGCTGATTGACAGTCAGGTTATATATGAGAAAAGTAATAGAATTTTTAGTTGTATAACCCCAAAGACTTGGGTCCAAAGATTTTAGTGAGTAGCTACTACCCTTAAGCACGTTGGCTACTCTCTCTGACACTATCATTTATGTAGAGTCCAGTGAGACATATCTACACACTCGAACGTTTCAGCAATTGGATGAGCACTTTCCACTGAGGTATTTCCTTAGCCTGGGAAAATATATTTGTAACTACCATTGAACCAGTGCCAACTTTTTCTTTTCTGATTTATTTTTTTCCTGGGCCCGTATTTATTTTTGTAGTTGAATTCTCATACTTTCAGTTAAGACTGCATGCTTGAGAAAAAGAAGGAGATTTGTAACTTGTTTTTGGTGGTAGGTCACAGAGACCTGTCACGGACAAGGAAGCCATCATCATTACATAAAAGGTCAGAGGAGTACGTGGTCACTGCAAGACATAGTCATAGCAGACTAGTTAGCTATGTGGAAGGGGACACTGAATTTATGTAACCAAGACAATTTTTCGTTGGAATTAACATAGAGGAGAAAAGCAGTTAGGGAGAAAGGGTATTACACGCAAAGAATAAAGAAAAAGGCAATGATTTGGACTGAGACAGTGATTTTTTAGAACGATATTTTTGAATGAACAAAAAACCCCTAGATATACAGAGCTAAATTTTTTTTAAAAAAATCCTCTTTGTTTGTTGGTTTTATCTTTTCACTTGACTCGCTTTGAAATCCAAAGAAGTTATTTTTCAAATATTTTGGCTCTTGACAAAGGCTAAACTCTGTAAGAATTGAAGAGCATTAAGAATTACTAGGATGAACTTTTGTTGTGCTGGCTTATAGTTTAGGTATTTTAATTTTCAATAACACAGCTCACTGGGAAGTAAGGGAGACAAAACCTAAAATTCAGTACTAAGAGGACATAAAATCCAATAGGTTAGTTTTGCAAAGATATTATGTGGATTTAAAATTATATATTTTTCCCAAACTTCTCAGCACAGTTTTTAAATTTAAAACGTATATATTGCACATATCTTAAACTTATGAAGATCATGAACCTAAAGTAAAATTAGTCTACACAATTACACTGTTCCTCCTTGTAGGGGAAAAGATGATTAAATTTTATTACGGTAAAATAAACGGAGAAGTGTTAAATTTGGGGATGTAACTTCAAGGCAAAATCTAAAAAGAATTTTGTATTTGTGCATTATTTCTGTGGGTTTGTCAATAGTCAGTTTCTCCTGCATTATGTGTGCTGTAAGCTGGCCACGTGAAATAAACGACTTTGGCCTTAACTGAATGCTACTGTCTGCAGTACATCATAACCCCAGTCTGCTGATAATAAGCCTTACTTGGCAGTAATCTACATGCACTGGCATTTGGAAAGCTGCAGTAATGATGATGAAATTAAAACCCCAGAATTTAAATAGCACATAGGTCAGTGTGCTGTAAAAATGTAGGTAAGAATAATAATGACTTCTAAACTGTTTGTGTTCATTGGTGAAGGCTGAGCTAATTAGAACAGAAAGTTGAAAAACTATTTCTTTCCTGAATGTTCCAAGTAGAATGACCTGGAATAAACATAAGCAAATTCAGAAGTTGTATCCTCTTAAAGCAATAATGCACTAAATAATTCTACATTTATATCTATATACTATTTGAACCCTACTGTCCCAGGTGGTTCCAAATCATGTCCTTTTTTGATTTAATTGTTTGTTCCTCGTAACAATAAAAATTGGGCAATGTTCCTTTAGCAATCCTGGCAACTTTAGCTATGTATACTAGGTTCAGAACAGCCTTTCTCAATCTCTCTCTATATGGAAATATATTCTCTCGTTAAAAATGTTGGAATGTGTTGATCTAACCAACTGAATCCTATCCAAGCCCACCATGATTTGGAATTAGTCAAGTGGAAATTCAGCCAGGGATAGAGTAGTCTAATTCCTTTTTCCCTTTCCATGGATACACAAAAAAAAGAGGTTGCGTGTCTTTTATTGCTTTTATCAAATGGTACATTAACCAAATTAAAAATATCTTCATTCCAAGATTTCTTAATGATTTCTTTATGGATCGTGATGCTTCAAGAGGGAGTGGATATAAATTGATACACCCATAATGACCAATTTCATTACCTATCAATTTTAGCTTTTCTAGAGACATCACTGTCCCGTGGAACACAATTTGGGAAACGCTGGCCTAGTGATAATATGATTTTGTTTATCTCTGCCTAGTCTTAAACCTATTTGAAAAACCTCGTCTTGAATTCTCCCTGATGCTCCCTAATGTGGCTTAATTGGGTTTAACTGGAAATGACATTCCTTAGCTAGGCAGTGATTAAAACTGATGAAAAAAGACCATTCAACAACCAGACATATCATACACTGAAACACAATACATGACCTTTCTACAGTTATAATATTTGCACTGTGTTCAAATTCTTAGTGCACAGAATAATTCTCAGCTTTTCAAGTCCACCCTTAATAAAGTCAATTCCTTAGACTTCCTATGGTATGATAGAAATAAATAGATGGTCACTGGTCATCTTTTATAAGTAAATGACAAGTTGAACCTTTATTCAAAGCTGACATGATTTTACATAGGAAGCAACAATAAAACCTTCCTCTTTCAGGACAGCAGGATACCAGCTGGACAGTTAGCAGACACCAAATGAGTGAAAGAGAGAGAATATATTGTCAATTTATTTGGCATCATGTCAACAAAAAATTATTAACTGTTTTATTGACCAAATTTATTTTTCCTTTACTCTAAAAATCAGCTGTTAGTCCATTTTTTAACAGCTCAGTGACATTAAGTCTTTTCTCCAGAAGGTAAGAAATAGCATACAGGTGCACAGTTGTTCACTAGCTGATATAGCTTTGTTCGAACAGTTAGCCTTTTTATTCTTTCAAATCCTCTACAGTATTGACATTCAAATGAAGAGAAAGAGTAATTTTCCAGGGTCATATTTTACTATTCAGTTATGTGGAAAAGAAGGAATTTAGATGCAATTTAGACCAAAAGAGCTTGGCATACAATATGTATATAATACATATTTGGAATTAATAAATAATTATATACTTTTCCAGCCTGAGAAAGTTGTGAATTAATGAACTCACTAGCAGCCTTAAAGTATGCCCCTAACTATGTGTGATTATATGAGCTATATTTTCAATGTCCAATATTATATCTGGCATTATATTTCACTTCCATTATATTTCCATCACACTTTTGCTTTTTTGCTGTTAGAGAAAAACATTAGACATGATTTTTGTCATAATTTTATAGTTGGGTCCATTTTCTGGAATTGACAAATGAATAGTTCTTTTTTGCTGGTACTGCAAGACACAACAACCCCTTGCTTGATTTGTACGTGAAAGGAAAAAGGAGATACTTCCATCCATGGCTGAATTTCCACATGGTTAATTTCGAATCATACGTTAGGGAACCTGGCAATATAATTAGTTCACATACCAAAGCAAAATGTGAGTTGGCCCATGTAGCATAGTCAAAAAGTAAACTAGCTAGTTCTTGTCTCTTTAGGCAACCAAGCCACCCATATAACTCAGTACAATGATCTATTTCAGAGGTTGAGCTGATCTTTGCATGCTCCTGTAGAGCAGAGAGATGTGCACACAGTAGGCATCTGAGGAAAGTCTGAGAATGATACAACACTTACTTGTACTAACTCACTCTATAAACACATACCTGCTGGCAATTTTAACTATTTTATATAACATAAACCCAACTTTAACAGAGTATTTTATCAACAAGCAAACATTTTTGCAGATTACAAAATCGAAAAGCCCCAGGGACATTCCTCAATTCTCTTTTTCTCTTCATGACTATTTCCTCTTGTACCCTGTATCATAAAAGGACATCAAGGGGCATCCTGATGCAGAAACACACACAATTAACATCAAAATGTAGCAGTTAACAAAAAGAAAAGTTAGAGTAGATAAAAATATCTTTTAGCCTTGACCCATTTTACTTCTTTCTTGGGCCTGTAGACACATGCTAATATTCATACCTGTGCTAAATATAAAAATACCTGAAAATAGCTGGATGGAGCCCAATTTTCTATAGGCAGCCTTTTAGCTTCACTATCTCTATATGCATTGACTTATATAAAAAATAAGGTAAAGTGAAATGAGTTCTCTTTAAATGTAATTTCCTTTTTGAAACTATGCATAGAAGACTATGCATTTTAGTTTTCAAGATTCCTGACATTCTGTAAATGCAAATATGCATTTTCTACATTACATTATTACTCAAGAAAAAAAAAAAAAAAGGAAGTGCCTGTGTAGGAGTAAGCAGGAATAGAAGGGTTCCAGTATTGTACCATTCCCACATTGCTCCAGCATTGTCTTTTAGAGTTCTACTTTTAAATCACTTCTATTCCTATCACAGTTCATAAAAGTAGGTGAGAATTTGAATCTCAACTTCTTCATTTAAGAAATTCGCCTTCTTCATCATCACCATGATTGCTTTTCAAGGAAACTTCTGAAATCAATTACAAATGTTATGTTAACACAACTTATTCGCTTTCCTCTGTTTGGATTATAATTTTTTCCTCATTAATTATTTATAGTCAATGTTTTTATTTTATTTTATCAAGCTTGTTATATAGGAATTAGGTTATGTATGCAATTGGTGGTCAGTTTTGCCTTTGCTCCGTTAGTTGTTCAACATATGGATCAACTTTACTTATTGTTTACTTTGCAACTATTATGGTAATCAATTTCCGACAGAAAGAATATTTAGTATAGCGAATAGATTATGCTTAATATACATGTTGCTTAATATATAGTATATCTTTTAAACAACTGCAAGAATGATCTAATTTTTTTCATTTTGCAAGAGTTAAAAGGTTTTTGGAAAAGTTTTGTAACTTGCACAAAGCCACACTGTTAGGAAATGTTAAGCCTGGGATTTGAGTCTTTGTCTCTTTGGCAACAAAGTCCACACTCTTGAGGACAGGAAATTAAAAGTATGGAACACATGTTGACACTCATTATGTGAATACTAATGGAATACATCTTCTGCTTTGAAAATATTCAAAGTGAATATGGATAAAACAGAAGGCCACTATTTGGGGTGGTGACGGAATGATTTACAAATTAATTCTTAAAGCAAAAAAAGTGTAAAACAGAGCCATAATTGATAGGAATAAAAAGAGAGAACAAAAAAAAGTACTAAATGACTTCTTTTCGTACTTTTTTCTGTATCACCATGGCTGTTTGGCCACTGCCAAGAAGAATGAGCATGTGTAGACACTCACTGAATTTCTTTCTCTTTTTTAGAGTTTAGGAGCAGCTTCTATAAGACAGAAAAATTAAATGTACCTGTGGCCATAACTATCTAAGTAATAACACAACAAAGAATATAAGGACTTTTGGATTCCAGTTCATTCCATTTCCTGCATTTGGACTACCATGGGTGACTTCAGCAATTGTAAACAAAACACTATAGTGCAGGGACTATGACACTCTACCATGAAAAGTGGCTTAAACTGGCAACTAACAGAGTCCATTGAGCTTTTTTCTTCAGAAGCATCATGCCCACAAATTGGGATGGGGCTTGTTAATCTACACGGTCTCTCCACCTACTGTAAATAAAACTAAGTTTAGGCTGAGAGGAATAAACAACAATAATTTCTGTGTATATAATTTTCTGAGTAAACAAAAATAGAACATGCGTAAAGCTACTCTAAAACTACCTGTCACATTATAGGCACTAAAAATTTGTTGGCCATTGAATTAAAAGACGGATCAATTTAACGCAGAAATTTTTTGTCTATATTCCACTGTTATAAGTTTCCATTAAGTTATATTAAGAGTCTCTGATGTAGCAGAATTCATATAAACTCTCTTTTGCATTCATCTTACAAAAGAAGGCAGCATCTTTAAAGTTTTTCTTTTTCTTTTTCCTGCCTTATTAGGGAAATGGATCTGGAAATGACAAATGTCCATTTGTGTCCAGGCATTGCAGGTATGCCATCCTGTACATCGTCACTCTTTAGATGGAAAAAGTGAAGCTCTGTGGGTTAATTAAGCTGGTCAACGTCACAGTTAGTAACTGGCAGATTAGGGACTCAAATACAAGTGTTTTACACTGAAGGAAGGCTCTTTTCACTCTCTGCAGTACCTCAAATATTAAGCTTGGTAAGGAGATTGGATCCCTCTTAGTCTAAATCTTAATCATGCAAATTGCTATACTTAAGTCATAGGTGCCTGGCAAGGTTGTGGAAGCTGTGAAAAGCCCAACCCCTGGGGATGCCAGTTACATTTGTAGCCTAGGAATGGGCTCCCTAGATTTGTACAGAGCACAAACACCATACATGTACAGAGAGGCTGGGACTTGAGGATTGTCACGGTTCCAACAAACTCTCTATGCTTGTTCCCTATGTTATCACGTACTATGAAACTAAAATTCTACCATAGAAGGTAGCAGTTCACACACTCAGTGGAAAAAAGAATGCTAGATTTTTCAATGGGAAAAAAAGGTTCATTCAAAAGATCTCTGCTGGTTTCTAGCTTGGTTATTGGTAATTCTGTTAGTGTATTTAACTTTCATCAATTCTTTGGGGTAAAATAACCACCTTATACAGGTATTCTGTGGTTGCTTCCAGGATCCAATGACAGGAATAAATTCATAAGCCATAAAGGTTTGTGACAGAGAGTGGTTAGATGTTCACAAGCTCTTAAAATTTCCTGTATCTTTCTGGGCAGAAAGCTCCACGACAGCTCCCAGCTTTTCCTGTAATTAGGTGTGGCAATCTGAGTGAAGTCTGGCTTGTGGATTGGTGGAAATGAAGTATGACATCTTTAAAATGGGTCCATAAAATCATCCTGTGAGATATTCTGTTTCTTTCCTGGTCTGCTGCAGAGGGGCCAGGACAATGCCAAGGCCCTCCGGGAAAGTATAGTCAGTAGAAGCATCTGGAACTTTGAGATCCCCCTGGGCCTGCACTGGACAATGATTGGACAATAAATAAATAAATCTTTACTGTGTCAAGCTACTGAAATTCTGGGGTTCTATTTTACGGCAGTTTTCCTACTCTGAATAATCTAAGGCCTATGCAAATGCGAAGGGGGGGTGCATGTTACCAACTATTATTATTAACATAGTGGCCAAAATCCAGACCTTCCACTGTGCCAGTATTCTACTATCACGAGTGACCATTTGTCTTTTGTTTATATTTTCTAAGGTTTTCCAGATCTGCTAAAGCACCCCAATTCCACTCACAAAGATTGACTTGCAAATTAACAGGCTGATCTTTACTTAGCCTACTTTTACAGTTTCAGCAACTGCCAAAAAAAGGTTCTTTTCTGCACATTCTTCTTAAAAGAAAGGCTGAAACTCTTTCTACAGCCAATAGTTTTCTGTCTGTTTGCAAAATATTTTGTCACAAAGCTATAGATAAATTGTTTACACATGATATTAGTCCAAAACTCATGTTGTTGCTTTTGGTAGTGCATTTAAAAATGGCATTTCATACCAAAGATTACTATCGTGGAAAGTTCCTCACAACATTCTCCATTTTCAAGGCAAATGATATGACGCTGACGTCAATGAAGGGGAACCTTATGGTCTAGGCTGAGTCACTGCTGAACAGTGAAAACTGCATACTCAAAAGATGAGTGTATTTACAATGGAATAATAAAGAGATGATTCTCTGCCATTATTGAAAAACCTAGAACCATAAATTATCAGACCTGGAAAGTATCTGTTGAAAAATAAAATGTTTAATTTATCAGACTACTTCTCCCCTCTACTAAAAGGGTAGGAATAATTTGTTTAAATCAATAGTTTCTAAATGTCTCAAGCCACTGGTCCAATTCTAACTGCATGTATTTGAAAAAGTACTATTTTCGTTAAACTTTTACAGCTGGATAGAATTCCAGAAGGAGTATTGATTATTAAAATAAATGACCCATTTTTCCTAATAAAAAGTCTTAGGACTAAGCACATGAATAATCACACCAGAAAAGACTGGTGGACAACAAGGTAGTGGGTAGAAAATCTTAATCTTTTCCATTTATTATCATATGCAATGCATGAACTTTTCTGCTAGCATAGAGACTTTTTTTAAAAATGAAAGCACACATCACATTTTCATCTAGATATTCTTTCTTTTCCTTGCACTATGCTTAGGTATTGCTTACATCCATGCATTCTACCATAGCCTTGTCCCAACTTTTATAAAGGTATCAGGGAACCTTGATATGTATCACCTCAGGACAGATTCAGAGTTAAGACAAAATATGATGGCAATTAAAGTGGTAAATATTTAATACCATGTGAACTCTATGCTATCAGATTGCATTAACATGAAAGTATCTGCCAATACTGGGCTCTTCTGGAGGTGTTACAGTGTTTGGCTATGTCAGTGATGGCCCTTTCTGCTGACACATGCTCTCTTTTTTCTTTCAATTATAACACCTCAAAATTCTCAAGATTGCCAAATTACCTTTAAAAGATTTCATTCACTGCTCAGAAAGAAGCCTCTCTCCCTACCCGTTCAATTTACATCAAATATTGGAAAGAGAGGCAGACGGACAAGCAAGAGGCATTTATTGAAACACCGATTCTATGTAAGATGGGCTAAAATCGATTCTATCCTCAATCAAGTATAAATAGGAAATATTCATGGCAGCTTCTCCTTTTCCTTTATTAGTACAAAGATGAAAATATGGAGATAGAAGATGGCTATGCTGGATTCTTCTTGCTGTGGCTAAAACACTTTACAGAGTAAAAGTCAATAAGCTCACCCAACACAGGGCTGCCGGTGCCAGCTCTGCCACTAAGCTTTATGACTGAGGTAACTGGAAGCTCTAAAGGTATAAACTTATATGGTCTATGAAGAGTAGTTACTCTTCTTTTCTGTTTGAACGCTAAAAAGCTTTAAAAATGGTTGCTTGATTAGACTGCAATTCTTTTCTGTTGAATTACATAATTAAGTACTCTTTCTGTGTGCATGTGTATGTGCATAATATCACACACGTATATGTAATCTCATATATATTCATATGCATATAAATTTATACATTTTATATGGCAATTGCCAATAAAATATTGATAAGTGTGGTACTTTTCTCCAGTTTCAAGTAATAAAAATAAATCCTAATGCTGTAACAAGTATATTATCATTTGAAACTTTAATAATTCTAATCTAGTTATACAATTTTACCTTCCAGCTTGCACATAGGCCATAAAAGTTACTGAAAACAATAGGAAAACATTGTTTTGACAGCAGCCATTATGCAATAAATGTTCTTCTATTTTTGTACCAAAGTTAACAATTGCCAATCTGAATAAGTAATTAGGGTGAAGTATCGAGACATCAAATCTCCTACATAATTCAGTTTTTGTTTTTTTTAAAAAAGTCTGTGCCAAGATAAAATTATAGGCTATTTCATTTCTCTCAGAAAGTTACCTTTAATGAAAGAGTACTTAAAATGACTCAATTAGCTCAATTACTTGATTCCAATTTTTAGCAACTGGCCGAAGAAACTATTGACCAAGTTAGCCCATATGCCATGAAAGCCCTTTCTTCTCTCAGTGCATCCGTACAATATATTGAGAATACTATTGTAAAGATTGTTTGCCTCTTGCTTTGAGATAGCCATCTCACCATGGACTCTCTTCTCAAATAAAATCCTATATAGGAAATTAAGAGACCCCACAAAATTTCATATCCCATTCATATTAAATATAAATATTTTCCTCCTTCATATGTGAGTCTACCAAGCAAATAAATATGTGACTAGAAAATATAAGAGTTTATTCTAAAGTCAAGGTAAACAGGAAGGAGAGCAATATTAATATAAAAGTTGTGGCCATTGGAAATATAATGTGAAGAAAGCGTCAACAAGCACATAGTTGGGGTGGGCAGAAGGCAGAAAATCTGAGCTTGGGAGAAGTTACGTTCAGCTTCTGAGAATAAGACATGAAAGGGAATATGGACATCTGAAGAGAACATGGCCAGTGGAGTAGGGGAGAGGTGAGGTAGTGATTTCCAGAGAGTTCAAGTAGGAAGACTCCTTTCTAATATGTACATCGCTGGTGAGGGTGTGGGAAAAAGACATTCATAGAGTGTTGCTGGAATTATAAACTGATATGATATTTTGGAGAGAAATTTAATAAGAATTACTAAATTTTAAATGTGAAATTCCTATAACCTGGTAGTTTTAGGAATCTAGAATACAAAAATACACAATTAATCAAAGGTATACAACATATACCTTGGCAGTATATTCACCACAAATTGTTCAAAATGGAGAATAATAGAGAAAAGCCTAATTGATGATAAATAGAGGAATGATTAAAGGTGTATTTATACTTTAGATTCCATGCTATCTAGCTCTCAAAATTACATGTTCGAGATCTCTGGATTTAGGGACATAGAGGAATATTCAGGCATATTGCTGAGTAAAACATTCAGTTGCAGAATAATATTATATACGTAGTATGATCCAGAATATATTCAAATATGTAAGTCTACGTTAGTATGTACAGTTTATGTAAACAAAAGAAAAGATGTATACACGTTTAATACCATTTACATTATAGAGTGCTATTTTGTTGGAAGTACTTTTTAATAGCAAAATTAATACTAGTTGATTATAAAAACAACAACATTGTCAAGAAAATAATTGATCTTGAGACAATGATAAGGCAAAATGAGAAATTTGGAGTTTTGCCTAATTTCAACTTGAGGAGTTTGGGAAGATAAATATGCCATTCAGCCTAATACCATTTCTTTGGCAAGGCTCGCAGATCTAGAAGTATTTTAAAAGAACATTAATAGAAATTACATGTGGTAGTGTTATTTTTGGTCACAGTACTTTAAAATTATAAAAATAGAAGTGCTTGTCAAAATCAAGAGTATATCACTAACATACTGGCAAAAGTTCATCAAGAGTGGAACTGTTACAATCAGTATCTGTGTTTTTTACATTCTTACTGTGGAGGGAATCACCGAGTGTGATAAATTTCAGGTGGGTTCCCTTAGGGTGCTTAAGTATTGGACCTACAGAAAAGATCAGGAATCTTATTTTACACAAGAAACTCCTTTCCTTTATTTCTAAATAGTCACAGAATAATAAAAAAAAATCAGGCAACTTAAAACAGTCAAAAAGTTTTTTGGGGAACTAATTTTCTGAAAATCTTATGGGTAAAAGAAACCCCCAAAAGGTATCCCTGAGTATAAGTCAAAATAAAATAATAAGTTAGTTTGAAAGCTCAATTTTAGTCCCCTGCAAACATTTTCCCCCAATGCCCAGAGGCAGGGCACATTCGAAAGAGCCTGGTGGGCTCTTTGATCAGACTGTAGTGGCATGTAGGTTTGGGTCAAGAATGCACTGTGCAGGAAAAGCTAAACAGGAAACCTCCCCGGCACCCATCATCCTGGACTCCAGACAACCTGATGAGTGACCAACTTCCGTGAAAAATGATTCTCTGCATGCATCTCAAAGATTATCCTCAAACAGTCTGACTATAGTGCACATGACTTTTGTATCTTATTTAATGCTTCAGGTGCTGTCCAACCAATAACTCCTTTCTTAAGCCTTCTTAGGAACTGTGGGAAAAGCCCTCCCCCTCGTGGGTAGCGGCAGATGTCTAAGTGTGCTCTCCGGGTGCTTCTC
This sequence comes from Cheirogaleus medius, assembly GCA_008086735.1. Lineage (NCBI taxonomy): Eukaryota > Metazoa > Chordata > Mammalia > Primates > Cheirogaleidae > Cheirogaleus > Cheirogaleus medius. The sequence goes on along the minus strand of VBSM01003200.1, from coordinate 6,748,188 downwards.
TGATATTTCACTGTTTTCCTCTACCACTGTCATCTTTTCCTTTCCCTCTCGCTAATGGTCTCCCTTGTGTTTTTCTTGATTCTTTTCAAGCGTCTTTAACATGTGTGAAGATCCCTGGCTCACACACAAGTGTGGGAATTTGCATGTGCCAAAAGCTGACTCTATCGATACATTTGTTGATGAGAATTTAAAAAGGAAAAGGTAAGAACTCCATAGGGGTAGTGCTAATTGATTTTCTTTACAAACACATAAGTAATTATACAAGTGACCATCTGCTTTATCTGCATGAAGTTAATGAATACACAAAAGGAATCAAATGTAGAGCTTACTTAACTCTTAAATCCAACTGCCTCCATAGTTGCTTAGATCTGTCATAAGGCAAAGGAAAAGCGCCCTAGTCTGCAAGAAAAAGACAAACAAAAATAAACAGGACCCCCTGTTTGAAGAACAGTGAAAATAGTGTTATGTTGGTTGCAATATCTGAAAACACAGACCCCAGAAACTAATATATGGCGTTATTTTCAAACATGATTCTGACATTTATTTAGCCAGACTGGGCCTATAAAATATAGAAAATAGTTAAATTCAACATTATTGTGGCAATGTAGCAATTTTCCTTTAAAAATGCGTTCGTTTTGTTTGGCTCAGCATTACAGAACCACACATAGCTATTTCTTGCAGATAGTCATTAGGAATAAAACAGCATAACAGAAATTAATTCCAAGACTCACTGCTATAAAACACCACTCCTAGACTCCAGTGTTAAAAAGCAGATATTTTTCTATTATTTTTTATTTCAATGGATAAACAAAGATTATATATGTATATATGTAAAGATTATAAAAGATTATAGAAAACCAAAGACCTGTAGGTACAGCATTTACTTCACCTGTTCAAGGTGGAACATTCAACGTGTAAGATTGCAGATCTGCCTCTAAGATTTCTTCATGCATGAAACATATTCATACATGGAATATTCATAATTTTGATAAGTAACATCTCTGGAATTGTTACAAAAGTCCTTTAGTTATTAATTAATACCACAAATAATTTCTGATTTGACTTTGGTAACATATCTAATGCTGGTTGCTGGATATACTGCATCGACCAAGAGGGGTCCACTCTCATGACACCTACAGTTTAGTGAATAAGTCAGAATTTGTAAGTGCAATTACAAATGCTGCAAAGTGTCCTACAAGACCAGAGACAAGAGCATACATAATTGGGAGCTTTGTTGGGCAGTGTGTCAGGGAAGGGCAATCCAAGGAAATGGCATTTGAGCTAATAATTGAAGGACTGCCAAGAGTTAAGGGAAGAAACCTGGGATCAAAGTTTAAGCTAATGTTTGGAGCATTATATACTCTCAATTCTATCCTATTATAGATTTTTTTATAAACACAAAGACATCCTCTAATGTAGAAGAAAACATTGAAATTCAAGTCATTATCATACAAGAAAATAATTTTTTCAAGAATATGATGTATTGGGGGATGCCATTTTAAAACCCATTTAAACACAAATGTTTAAAGTAATTTATTCTTCCCCTTCAAAGAAAATACAAAACAAAATAGAAAATACAATAGCAGATACCGTACAGAAAGGATGGAGTACCAGACTTCAATCTGCAGAAGAACCTCAGAATATTGAGAATTTAAGGACCAACTCCCCACCCCAGGTTGTCCCATTTCCCCTTCTGGTCTTATTTCTCTCTTATTTCTACATTCTACTCCCTAAATACCTTTGACTCTTCCACCTTTATATATGTTATGCTCTTCCTTCTGCCAATGTATTTCTTACTCCACAAGGTCCATCTCCTTGGTGAGTTTTCCTTATACTCCCAACCAGATGACTACAGTTCTGTAAATACATGTTTATGAAGACACATAGTCAAATTCTGGCTTGCGTTGTATTGTTCTATGTACGTAACAATCAGATTCCCCCACTAGACTGGAAGCTCCTACACTGAGAGAACGTTGTCTTCATCTTTCTATGCCCCACGGAACCTGCATTTTATTTAATGTTTGGAATCACAATGGATTAAATTGAATTGGACTGAATTAGTATGCAGCCTGCCAAATAGCCTCTCAGTCTAACTCAAGTTTGAGATATCATGGCCATTGTTTCTCTCTGAAACCATTTAAGCAAAAAGTCATAGTATGAATTTTAAGCACAGTTTTCCTTAAAATTTGGAATATTTTGCATAATCTTTTTCAAGAAATACCATGTTTCACTTCAGTAAATTTTACAAGTAACTTGAATCTTGTCTTTAGAGTTAGTGAGCCACAGAGAAAAGCTCATTGTGTGGGAGAAAAACATCATTCATTCAATCTTTCCCAAACCAAATATACCTTATGCCACCCACCTGCAGCGGGAACTATCCTAAGTGGCTAGAGATATAATAGTGAACAAGACAGAATAGTTCTCTTCCATATGGAGCTTAGAGACTAGAGGCAAACAGAGAAGGGGTAATAAATAGAAGTGATTACAAATAGCCATAAGCGATATGGAGGAAAAAAATAGGGTACTGATAGAGACAGGAGCAGAAGGGGAAATTTTAGCTAGAAGGTTAGAAAACATCCCTCCAAGGTGGGAAAATTTAAACAGAGACCCAAACAATTTTGTTATTTGAGGATAGCTGGAAAGAGAAATGTAAAGGGAAGAAATAAAAGAATTACAGAAGCTACTGGAACTCCAGGAGTTATAATTGACACATAATTCTTTAATTAATCCATAATCTTCTTCTACTTCCTTCCCCTTATTATACGAGAATGTTTCATATCTCAGGGGCCTTTAAGAACTTCCCATGTTTGTACCATTGCATCATAACCTAAGAACAATCGTTAACCATTCTCCAACTCTTGACCCTAGTGACACTTTACTCACATCCTCATCATCCACAAGTCTGTGAAGCATTGAATCTGCTCACCTCATATTTCAATACCCACCTATAGTTGACTGAAAAGGATAGCTCCTAATACTGTAAGACTTTGCTAGAAGTTTTTATATGAGTGCGTCTTATGGTAGAAAATTTCTCTATTTTTTTGGATGTGTTCACAATAAAGGAACACATCTTTTGTGTGTGTGCGGTTTTTTGTGGTTTTATCTCCAATAAATAAACACCATTGGGAAACTTTGTTGTTGTTGTTCCAAATATTATGGAAAACAACTCTCCTTCCTCAGTCATATGCAACAGGACTGAAAGAAAGGCTATAGCGTACAGAAGTTTTAAAAGCAAACTAAAATGTCTGTAGGCACTAAAGATGCCAGAGAAAATAATTCTGTTCTCAGCATATGGTGAGTCACATAACACACCCATCATACTAATTTATAAGGTCTTTTATCACTAAAATTTGGAAAGAGTATGAATGGTAGAATATGAACGGATAGAAATCTATTAGGAAAGGGTGGGGCCAGCCTCTGCAGTTGGCTAAATATAATACAAAGGCATTTAAGTTTTATTCTGGATGTGGAAGTGATTCAGTAGAAAACAAACACAAACACAAACAAAAGCTAAAGGAGACAAACAAAAACCCTGCCTAAGAGTCCTCTCCACATATATCAGAAAACATTGATAAAATAAAATTCAAAAATTGTTATCTTGACTGTTCTATAGAGCTTATAACCATTTTTGTGTGCCAAATGCATGAGATTATTATAATCAGGAGTTGTTTTTATAAAAATTAACATAAGGAAAATTTAGGTCTCTCTTTTGTGTATTTTCCTTCCTCCCTCTCCCATACCTCTCTTCTCTAGGCTAATTTCAGCCTGAGCAATCTATTTTATATTTAATATCCTTTATAGCAATAAATATTTTTGTTTATACTATGTTACCTTTTCACCTAAATTATGTGCTAAATGCATTCTCAATGGGAAAAACAGACAACTCAGCACTTTCATATCCCTCACAAAGAAAGAAAATTGCATGTTTTACTTTTTATGATTTCTTATTGCTTTTTAAATTCTGTCATCTAATGGGACTAATGTTCATGGTTTAGGAGTATATTTACCATAAATAGCTTTAGCGGTTATCAAACATTGCTGCTTCATTTTGGCGTTTAACCAACCTCAACCACTATTTATTGCCTCATATACTTCTCTACTGGGAACATTACACCTTAATTACCCCAATCCCTAATTCTAGGCCTGATTTAGAAAGCTTGAATGGGAATAACCATGTCTTGTTTCACTTATGTAAGAATGCAGAACCTGTGCCCAAACAATCAGAGATCAGGGCCCTGAAATCAGCAGAGTGTGTTTCAGTGACCTAAAAATCCAAGTTCAATGGCAATGGAAATGCAAATTATCTTATGTGCAAGAAGAGGGGGGCCAGGATGAGGCTGTCAAATATTTCTTCCAAATTCTCACATCCCTACTGAAGTCTAATGACATTGAATGCTGCTGAGGAAAGACAGGAAACAGCTGATTTGGAAAATTGCTGATTAGTTTCAAGTAAAATGAACACGACTGGGATCTTGTACTTCTAATGATCTACCTGTGTTTCACCCCTAGTATACGCCACACTGCTTTATCCAGCACTTTTCCATAAAAATAATACTTGGCAAGGGTATAATACTTTTCAGGTTGTAGGACATTATCTCATAAACATGAAATTAGAAAGTGGATTACGGAGTTATTAAGTGGATTAAGTTTGTATCTCTACACTTAAACCATTTGCCTCAATTTTTGTTTTCTCAATCTTTTAAAATTCAGCTCAAAAAGCTCCTTCTATGAGAATTTTTACCTACCCACTACTATAGAACCAAAGAGGCCTTTCTTGGAACACGCTTGTGTCTATTCAACTGTCTTCAGTGAGTATAATGGTTACTTGCACTTGAACCCTTTCTACAGGGCAATATATGCATCTTGGTGTCTTTATATTTAAAAGCCAGCCTTCAATGCATGTTTTCTGAATTGAAAGGATGTTTGCCCAATCGACCAATAAGACAACTCAGAGTGCTTAACATACAGAAATAGAGATTAAAATGTACTTTTGCTTTTATATTACACTACTATGTCCCTTCATTATTAAAGTATAGAAAGAATGTCTCTATTATTTTGTTAAGACATTTAGGATATAGGAAACTACCTTCTCCACCCTTAGCAACCCCAGTTGACCAACTGTCCTGTCTAACAGATGAAGATAAGATTTGTGAATAATATGCCCTGCTGGGATTTACACTTAAAGTGGGATAGACTATAATAAAACTTCTTAGGTTTCCAAGCTGTCTCTGTAATAATCTCACACCCAGCATTTCATCTGCCCTGTAATAGACTCCATCGTCATTCACTCCATTGATCTGGTGGGAAGCCTGCTGTTCTTCCCAGTTCTGCTGAGAAACACCTCAAAGCAGTTTACTCCTTCTTCTCTCCAATGCCTGGCACAATGCTTTGCATATACTTGATACTCAGTATATTTTTATTTAAATATAACTTATTTGAGAATGAATCTCTCACATTTTTAACTCACTGCCCTCCCCTCTGTCATATCCTCTTTGCACTGAGCAGTTTTAACACCCAACACAATGATAAAGAATATAAGAACTCTCTCCATCTTCAAATCTCACATCCTCATTATTTTCTAAACATAACTTTAGGAAAGTTACTTCACCTTTATGTACCACAAGTTCCTCATTTGGAAAATAGGGAAAATAGCAGGGTATGATTTGTAGGGTTTGCCACAAACATTATCTACATGTACAGTATTTGTTCCAGGGATGACTGCCTCACTTCTCTGAATGACAATGTACATATCTTTAAAATGGGGTTGTTAATACTGGAATTCATAGTGATACAAATTATATTAAGAGGTTGCCTAAGACTGGGGCGGGAATAAAGAGTGACTGTAAATGGGCATAAGGTTTCTTGTGAGGATGATGGAAATGTCCTACAATTAGATTGTGGGGGTGGTTGCACCCCTCTGTAAATATACCAAAAAGTCATAATTGCACCCTGAAAATGGGCTAATTTTTGAAATAGAAACTATACTTAAATAAAGCTGTTAATTTTTTAAAATAATAATACCAGACTTAAATCAGGTCTGTCTGATCTCAAAGTCCATATTTTTTCCCCAATGCACAATTCATTCTATAAAAATAAGAAGACATTTATATTTAAGTGATAATAATAAATGATAGAACTGTTTTCTGAGAAAGCACTTAATATAGATGGTATGGAGGGAATCTATGAAGTTAAAAACCTTACCTAATCATGCAAAAGAACCACTTTCATTGCTGGTTTTTGAGACAGCGGGCAATTTTTTAAAAGTTGTTAACGATAATTTGATTTAATTGTTGTCCTCTGCCTATGGGTAAGGAAAAGCTATTTTCAAATTATATATAAGAAATACATTAGGTAAGAAAGCCACAGTGAGATCACTTAACTCCAGTGAGAATGGCTTTGATCAATAATGGCTTGCCCTGCCAACAGGTGGCAGCTCCCTTCCTTCGTTTCACATCATGGCCTTGTTTTCATTTCTGAGACAGGCTGGGAAAATAGTAGTTGTTAGAGATCATTTCTCTTCATAATTCATGGACATTTTAGAAGGAACACATCCCTTAAGAGCTATGGGGAAAGGCATCTGAAGTAAAAGTATTGGGATCATTTTACCTTTTTCTTGAAATTATCAAGATATTGTTTTATATGTTAAGTACATGGTTGAATGAAGCTTTATTCACAGTGTTGAATGCCTTATCCACATTTATAAAAACAAAGTATTCGACTTACCATCTCATGCTTTCGAAACTATTTCACCTTTTCTTACAGAAGTTAAAGAAAAATGTAATTTAAACACAAGATGAAAATTCTGGAAGTCTTGCCAGAATAGAATTTCAGAATGCATTTAAAAAACCTTCTAACGTTTTCTATTCAATATCTAAATTCAAATTCTTGAAGAAGGCATTTTCTACAAAGGGATTAATGGAGGAGAAACGATGGTTTGGTCTGCATATATTTGAGATGAATAGTGTTTCCTTCTCTTTGTGATAGGAGATTCCATTCCAAATCCTAAGTTGTGGCTCACACTGCAACTCTGGGAGTGTTTAAGCTTGCATGCTTTTGTGAGTTGCTGGGTGTCAGAAGGGCTCCATCAGAGTTGTGTTGCCTCTAAAAAGGTTAAGTGAAAGAACCGCAAAGGCTTTAAAAGAGGAAGAAAATCTGTTGCCAAGGAGCATTATATCTCCCAGCTCAGGAGAGTCTGCCTCTGCTGATCCTCCTTCTTACTTTGAAAGTTAGAAAATCCATAAGAGGCGGATGGGTATGTCAAAGATTTTTAAGACCTGGTATAAATTGGGTTTATTTTTTGGATCATTCTGGCTTATTTTCATTGTTTAACAAAGGAAAAATGGCAACATTGCCGCCTTATGTCTCCTTGAAGGTGGCAGTACAGCTTTGACTAGACATATATTGCCATGAATGACAGCCTTGGAAAAGCTGTATCCATGTGTTTACTCCATGGAAAAGGCTCTCCATTGTATGAGAAGACATATGGGGGAGTAATCATTCTCCCTCTGGCAGTAATCAATCACACAGTAACATGCAAGACAATTTCCAATATCTAAAATAAGTTGAACATGAATTAACTGGGGTAATAGAGAAATTAATTTGTCAATAAATATTTGTTGAGCACCTTTTCATATGAGCCACTTTGAGAGATATAAGTCATTAAGAAAAACAACAGAGGGGCCTAAGTGCAACTCTGATTAGAGTTCATAGAAGAATAAGGAGGTTCTGCCCTAAAGTGAGTTTGTAAGCTGTAGACAAAGAATTTATGAAGAAGACCCCAAAAGGAATCACAGCAACAACAAAAATAAATAAATGGGTCCTGATCAAATTAAAAAGCTTCTGCATAGCCAAAGGAACTATCATCAGAGTGAATATACACAAGCTACAGAATGGGAGAAAATATTTGTATGCCTTATATCCAATAATGGGCTGATAATTAGAATCTATATTGAACGCAAGAAAAAATCAAAATGTGGGCAAAGGACTTGAACAGAAATTTTTCAAAAGAAGATAGATGGCCAACAAACATATGAAAAATTGCTCAGCATTTCTAATCATCAGGGAAATGCAAATGAAAGCCACAATAAGATCACTTAACTCCAGTGAGAATGGCTTTTATCAGTAAGTCCCCAAACAACAAATGTTGGCATTGATGTGGAGAGATAGAACACTTATACACTGCTGGTTGGACTGGAAACTAGTACAACCTCTATGGAAAGTAATATGGAGATACCTCAGAGAACTAAAAGTAGAACTACCAGTTGATCCAGCAATCCCACTACTGGGTATCTACACAAAGAAAAAAAAAAAAGACATTCTATAAAAAATACATCTGCACTCAAATGTTTATAGCAGCAAAATTCACAATTGCAGAGATGTGGAAACAATCCAAGTGCCCATCAATACACGAGTGGATTAACAAAATATGTACACCATGGAGTACTACTCAGCCATAAACAAAATGGTGAACTACCTATTGTATTATCCTGGATGAACTGAAGCCCATTCTTCTAAATGAAGTATCACAATAATAGAAAAACAAACACCTCATGTACTTACCATTAAATTGGTACTAACTGATCAACTCTAATGTGCATGCACATATGGGTAACGTTAACAGTGTATCGGGCAGGTCAGAGGGGAGAGGAGGGGATGGGTAAATTCACACCTAAAGGATGTGGTGCATGATGTCTGAGGGATGGGCATGTTTGTAGCTCTGACTCAGGTGGTGCAAAGGTAATTTACATAACCAAGGCATTTGTACCCTGTAATACTCTGAAATAAAAAAAAAGTGAGTTTGTAAGGGAACAGGAGTAATATTAGAACTTGAGGTATAAGAGGATTTAGATAAATGATAGAAAGACTTTTATCAAAGGAAAGTAACAACATGATACAGATACAGAGAGAAGTTAGTTTCTTTCCAGGAGGAATAATTATTAATTCCTCTTACAGATTCAATGCATATTTTCCAAGAAATATTTTAATCTTTAGATGTGACTTTAGAAAAATATTGAGTTCAAGAATATCTCAAAATAAAGAGCAAAGCAATACTCAGAGTACTTGTGTGGGTAAATGTGTAACAAAAATGTCAAGACAATATTTCCATTTAGTTTTTGGAATGAAAAAATGCCATCAGGTAAGGAGTTGAGAAGAACTCACTTAGTTTCCATTCTTACCCGTGGAATGTGGACACTTGTAGGAGATCCTTCAAGTCTCTTCCTGAATTCACTGCTCTTAAGAATTTATTAAAATTGCAGTGAGTTCTTTCTAGGGAATATGATAAAGTATTATGCCTACAATAAAGTATTTGCTTCATTTAATGTTCACCAAAGAATATAACACAAGATAGTGTTCAGCAAGCAGGGGAAAGAACATAGACAAGCCTACAGGTTTAAAATGAATGTGAAATATTAGAAAAATGCATAAGAAACATTATTTAATTTATGCATAACATTTCAGGTTCCCTTTCAGGTTCCGTCTATGATGTATTTTGCATTAACATAATCATATTAAAAATGACTATTATATTAGGATAGGAATCAAAATTTAATCAATTTAAAAGTTCAGCATTGACAATATATCTTCTTCAGTGTGTACTTAAACTGTGAGGGCCAAAGATAATGAGATATATACATTTAATGGTAATTAGACTTCAGAATATAAACACTTACAAAACTTATTTCATTTAGGCTGATATCTATAAGCCCTAAAATCATTTCACTCTTTTAGGCTCAGGACAGGAAATTTTAGGTTTATAAATTTGTGAGGGACACAAATTGGAAGTTCTGGAATTACTCCCTACTTTGATCAACTTCTATGGTGCACAGCCACCGTTAAATAAGAATGCTTAACGAGTGGGCTGCTTCTAAACTCAGGAGTTGCTCAGTAGAGATTAGTTAAGAATCTGCCTGGGTTCTTCCCACAGATGAATAGTTACTATTCCAGAAGTTATCCTTTCACATGTAAACTTTTAACCAGTTCCTTTATACCCCAGCTATGACCTGGGGCACACTTCCGTGGCCCCAGAAACCTAGCTTGATAAAGTGGTTGCTACTGTTTGCAGTGTATCCAGGTTCCATCTGTATGCTCAGAAAACAAGAAAACAAAAGGATGAAGATCGCCCAGAAATTAGGCTAGCTGCTGCTCACATACTATCACCTCTCTGACCTCTAAAAGTTGCAGCACAAAGAAGTCCTGAGTTATTAGAGGCAGGAGCATGACCAAGAAAATAAATTGGCAAGGTCTTTGCTGACCAGTGCCTATTCGCATCTACCATGAAGCCTGTCAATCAAAAAATATTTCATGATCCGATCCCATTCATTTCTAAAAAGATGATGAATGGGCTTACTTCAGCCAGAAGATGAAAGCTGAGGAAAAATTTTGATGTTGATGTCTACTGCATGGAGCAGAAATAATTAATGTTGCTTGATGGCAGCACCATTTATCAGGGATGACACAGCATTTGGGCCCCTGTGAACTAAGTGATAACAATTACTATTCCGAAATTTTGACAACCAAATTTCAAGTGGCCTAAAGAATTTATTGAATAAAACAAACTTCTCGATTTATAAAACCAGATAATTGCGGCTTTTAAAGAGAGTAAGACATTATTTATCAATATTATTTCTGAGCTTTGATAATCTTTACAAGAGTCTGAAAAACAATTATGATTTAAAAATATCATATGCCCAGATACTTTCAATATAAGCCTTTTGTTCTTAGGCAATTATAGGAACTGCTCAATATTTTCAAATCAAGTTTTGTCGATCTTTTTCAGGACCTAAAAGCATTATGCTCAACAAATATTGGAAAGTATTAGCACTATCTAATAGACAGAAGCATTACCTGAAAACAAGCAGGGTTTAAAAATAATAATGACAGTAATACCAAACATTCTGCTCACAAATTCAATTTATTGAGTGTTCATATGTATTTAGTTGTTACATATTATTATTGTCCTCATTTCCTATATGATAACAGATCAGGAAATTGAATATAAAATTGTTTTTCCCCATTGCTCAGTATAAAATTTATTCAGAGTAATTAATTGCCATGGATTTGCAATTGTTAGAGTTGTGTTCCTAACCTTAATTGTTTTCTAGACAAATAGAAGTTGTTTGAAAAACAATAAATGTATACAGCAAGGACTATCAAAAAATTGTATAATAGCTTTTACATTGAAGATACACTTAGAAATTTAAATTCTTAAAATTTGGGAGAACTAATGAGTAGCACTGAATTGATGTGCACAATTAGTATCAAGCCGTGGCATTTTTTTTTTGTTTTTTTTAAGAATTAACAAAAAGAAGTTCTGTATAACCAGGAACATGTCTGCCTCTACCTCTCTACCTGGCTTAACAATGACTGTACCAGAGACTTGTGAGTTATAATGGATCTTTTCTAATTCCCAAAGTATTATGAACTAAGCTAAAGTATAGCATGCAACAAAAATTTATTTCCTTTATTTTTAATCTCTTTAAAACACTTGCCAATAACTATCAATTCAAAACTTAACCTTTAAGGAAATTAGCATTTCTAGATAACATAAATAGATATTAACATTTAAACCCTCTAAAATAAGGGAAATACTATTAAAATTTCAAATATTTTGGTTAATCAGGTCAAAGTAGAAATCATCATAGGAAAGCAAATGAGGTTTAGAATAAAAAACAAGATGTAGTAGTAAATCCTATCTACACCCTATAGGTATTTTCTGGGAACAGTACACATATATATCAATATCTTTTAACTTACTTAGGGACCTTAGGGTATGATTAATATTTATATATACAATGATAATACTTGAGGTACTCCAATTTTTCAATTATCATTAAATAATGTACTTGTTTCATATTTTAGAAAGACTTTTAGCAAGAATGCTTTGAATAGACATGTTTTCTTTCTAAGGCTCAGTATATATAAATTATTAGAAATTGAGATTTCAAACAAATTTATTAATTGGAATTTTATTCTACCATAGAGCTCTCTGTAATATTTAGTATTAATTTTTATATTTCCTATAATCCCACTAGTAATCCACTTAACTGTATTCTGTTCTTCAAGATCATAGTGATACTGGACAATGATTAATATTGCAACTGTCCTGTTAATCATCCAAATATCAAAATGGCTTTTATCAGAGTGAGAAAATTTAAGTATGGTGCTTTATCTTCACTTTCTCTGACTGGCAACACTGTGATTTCATTCATGTGTGAAATATTTTTAAATCTAATTATTCTTACAACCAGTTATGAGAAAGGGTCATTATTCTAGCTCATTAGCTGTTTAATTGGAAGGCATAACACTGAATCTGTGTTTTTGACTCTCTAATTTTAATATCCAACACCACCAGAAAGGGGGATTGTGTAATATCATGACCCTGACAACCGTGAACAGAATGCGCAGTTATTTCTGTCCTTTCTTGAATGACATGGTATTCTAGAAATATTTTGAGCAACATTTGACTTCTATAGTTGAGACATGATATTAAAACTTACGTGTTTCTTATTTTTTAACATCTTCAAAAGAGCATGCACTGAGTACATGAATATACATCAGAAACCTTTTGTACCTACCTTTTTGTTTTCAGATCAAGAAATGACTTGAGATGATTGATAAAATAAAGAGAAATGTTTTAAACAGTATTTATGAAAGGAGAAAAAAAGGTTGACATAAGAGCATCATTGATTTATTTTTCAGTTATTATAATCTATATATGTATATATGTATCTCTATGTACCAAGAGAGAAACTTCAAGCAGTGACAGAAGCAATAGCAGAGTTTGGAGCTGTGTCTTAATATAGAGAAGAATGAAAAATAAAGCCAAACAAAAATAATGAATGTATATCACGGCACTAGCAGTAGAAAGGACAATCCTGAAACATCTAAACAATAGAGTATTTGTTGAAGACTGTAAATCTGTTGTAGAGATTCATTAAAAAATTGACTTTTATGCTACAACTATGCCTTTAAGTCAGTCATTGTATAATAGCAATGAATTAGTTTCCTAATTTTTGTATCAAATTATCACAAATTTAGTGGCCTAAAACACAAATATATTATCTCACAGTTCTATAGATTAGAAATCCCTGCATGCATATCATTGGGCAAAGACCAAAGTATCAACAGGGTTCCTTTCTAGAGGCTCTAGGGAAGAATATGTTTGTTTGCCTTTTCCAGCTTTAGAGGTTGTCCACTTTCCTTTGTTCATGGCCCACTTTCTCCATTTTCAAAGCCAAGAATGTCTAGTTTACTCCTTCCCATTTAGAATCATCCTGACGTCTTCAAAAGACAGTCACATCTCCCTCTGACTCTCTTCTTCTACTCTGTCTTCACTTTTAGATACACTTATGATTACATTGGGCCCACCCAATAAAGAAAATTTTACCCAATTAAAGAAATTCAGGAAATTTCTTTATTTCAAAGTCTCTGGAGGACATTATTCTGTCTACTACGTTCTACCTTTTAGCCTCTAAAGATTTACATTCATCACATATGAAAAATACATTCACCCCCTTCCAAAGGTGTCCAAATTTTTAACCCATTACAGCATAACTCAAAGTTTAAAATCTTATCCAAATCTCATCAACCCAAAAGTCCCAGATCCCATTAAAATCTTGAAAAATCCCAGTGAAATCATCTAAATTAGGTATGAGTGAGAGTCTGGGTATAATGCATCCTGGATCAAATTTATCTCCATCTGTAGGTTCATAAAACTCAAAAAAGTTGTTTGCTTCCAAACTATAGTGGTTATATAGACACAGGCTAACAATTATAGATATGTTGGTTCCAAAAAGTGTAAAATGAAATGGAAAAAAAAAAAAGAGTCAGCTGTCCCAAGAAGTTTCAAAAATCCATCCAGGCAAACTGCATTTGCTTTTAAAGTATGGGAAAAATACTTTGTGGCTTGTGGCTCCACTCTCAGAGTCATCCTTTCTTTTTCATAAAAGGATGCACATGTATGCTGCTGAGGACTTTTATCTGCCTGTTTCCTACATGTAGCAGTTTGGTGGTCTGATAACCTTCTTTCATTTGGTATTTTTTATGTCTTCTCTAATCCAAGCTGACACTTTTTCTGCTGGCATGCATTTCTCAAGAATCTTGTGGGTCTCCCATGTATGTCATAAAATTCACGCCATTAGACAAAAGACTACTCCAGAGATTTTTTTCTAGATAATCACATTTCTATTCTTGCCTTCACTTGGATGGCTGAGGTGATCTATGAGTCACATCTTAATCTCCTCAAAGAGCCTTTTCGTATGACCGAGTATTCTGACCTTTTGATGCTTCCGATATACTAGTAAAAATTTATTCAGATTCACTGTAGGCTTTTTCTCTAGACCATGCTTTTCTTTTAGTGAATCTCTTAACTTTTGCATCCTTTGCCATTTGGGTAGGCTGAGAATTAGCAAAATCATTAAGTCCTGTTTTAACAGTTCTTTCATTTGTTTATGTCTCTCCTCTCACATTTAGCATAAACGGCAAGAAAGAAACCAGGCCACACATTCAACAGTTTACCTAGAAATCTTCCCATATAAATATCCAAGTTCATCACATACAAGTTCTGCTTTCCACGTAACTGTAGAACACAATTCCCCTAAGTTTCTGCCATTATGTAACAAGGATACCCTTTCCCTCAGTTTCCAATAACATGGTCTTCATTCCTTATGTTACTTCACAAGCAGTGTCCTTCATGTCCCCATTTCTCCTAACAGTCCACCTGCAATGACTTAGGTATTCTCAAAGGTGATATGCTCTCTCTATCATGCTCTTCACTTACACTGAGTCCTCACCAGCAGAGTCATTAACATCCATATTTCTACTACCTGTCTGTTCAAGACAATCTAGTATTTTTTTTATCGTCCTCCTTAAAATTTTCCCAGCCTCTGCGCTTTGCCCAATTCCAAATTCACTTGCACATTTTTAGGTATTTGTTAAAGTAGTATACCACTTCTAGGTACTAAAATCTGTATTAGTTTCCTATTGCTGCTGCAACAAAGTACCACAAACCAATGGCTTAAAGCAATAGAAATTTCATCACATGGTTTTTCAGAAGTGTGACATGGGTTTTACTTAGTTAAGATCAAGGTGACAACAAGGCTGTGTTCCTTTTTGGAGGCTGTGGGGGACAATCCATTTCCTTCCTTTTTCTGGCTTCCAGAGGCTGCCCACATTTCTTGGCTCATGGATACCTTCCATCTTCAAATCCAGCAACGGTGGGTTGATTCCTTCTCACATCTCATCATTCCAAAGTCTGCGTCTGTCTCTTCTTCTACCTCCCACTTCCACTTTTAAAGACATTTTTATTACATTGAGCACACCCAGATAATTCAGGAAAAATCTCCCTATCTTAAAGTCCTTAATCACATTTGCAGCATCTTTCTTACCACCTAAGGTAAAATATTTATAGTCTCCTGGGTCTAGGACCTAGATCTCTTTGGGGGGCATTTATTCTGCCTGCCATAGCATAGACAGATAAAAATGTTTTAATAAATAATGTAATATATTCAATGTTACACAGGCTGGGATTTAATCAGAAACTAGATTATCCAAATTCAATAATTTTTCTACTTCATGTACTTATCTTCACTTTAAGGGCAGCATGTTCTTTGAAAAAGGAACAAAATGTAGACAAAAAATACCGTGATTCAATTCAGATTTGAAAAAGTGGAAATCATACCTTATTCACTGCCCATCATATCACAAAGTCACTAAGAAACTGTAAAGTGTGATTTTTCCTTATTGAGATTTGAATATCATTTTAAATTTGTCTTTATTGGCCTGTATTCACATTATTAAGACTTAAATACTCAATTCTAGAAACAGGAAAAAAGGTATCTTTGACTTATGACATTTTTCCTCCTGCTTGATATTGGCATCCAAACCAATTCATAAGTAACAATCTTCAGACTGGAGCACCTCCTGTAAGTATATAAGACTAAAAATGTTACTGTGGCTACTTTAAACATAGACTTAGTGCTACTAGGCTAATAATGTGTTATTCTCCTGCTACCTCTAAAACCAAAAAAATATATATTTAAACTATTTAGAAATAAATGAAGATTTTGCTAGTTTACTAGTATTATCATAATCATTGCACATAAAATGGCACTTCCTGTGGGGAAGAGGAAAACCATGAAATAAATGAACATGGAAACATTGTGATATTAGCAGCCTAAGAGTTGCTTCCTTTAAGACTTTAGGGTAATGGTACTCACTCTTGCCTGACAATTGGCTTCTCATGTGAAGATTTTTAAAATGTTTGTTTCCAGTCCTTTCCCCAGAATTAATTAAAGAGAATCTCCAAAGTTTGGTTCCCATGTATTATTTTATAAAGTGCAGTAAAATCTAAGTTTTTACTTTATGATAGAATTCACTTCAAATGCTTCCATCTTCAAATCCAGCAACAGTGGGTTGATTGATGTAACTGCCACTCACAGTGAAGATACCATATATGTTTTTACACTTACTTCATCTTTTTGTTGTCTGAATTTTGTGAATTTAATAGACTAAAGAGGATTTGATGTTCTATTAGTGATCCATATTTTTGCCAGCATGAAGTAACAAATGGGGGAATACTGAGTCTGGAATAGCATAGGAGAACTCAGAAAAGATGGTTATATTAATTTCAAAGAGAATCTTTGTTATAGATCAAGATTCCATCAATTCCCACTTGGTTGGGTGGATAGGGATAACCAGCATGGGGGTGGCTGGCTATTCATCTGCACTCACCAGCACTGTCTTGTCCATTTCTTGTCTTGGTGATACAATTTTTCACAGTTTTCCTAGATTTGTCTCCCTCCTTTGCATTAGTTAGCAGGTGTCTTAATGTGACTAATGTGATGTCTATGCAATATCCTGGAGGATAAGGACAACACCCCACTACTCCTTCTTAGAACAAAGCCCAGAACAGAGATGTTTCCATTACTGTATTAGACCCTTAGAAGTACTGACATGCATTAAATGATTTCATTTTATTCTGGAAACCTAACTCTCTTTTCATTTTCTAAAGTGAGTTAGTGCTCATGGTTATACTTTCCTCTGATTATAATTGATTTAAAAGTATTTCTATATTTCAATTATTTATATTTCTTTACCATCAATAGTATAAGTTTTACATGTAGAAGTTCTAATTTATTCTTCCAACTACAAGGCCTGAATAATAGAATGTTTCTGAAGAAATGTTCATTGAAAGAATATGTTAATGAGAAAATGGCCCCATCTCTCTCTCTCTCTCTCTCTCTTTCTCTTCCCCCACCATCTTTTTCCCTCTTCCCTTCCCTTCTCTCTGTATT